>CM075029.1:769271-774271 GCA_037576675.1 Pangasius sanitwongsei
GGTGAGGGATTAGTAGGTAAGGGATAAGCGTAGACAGTGTGCTAGGAGAGGGATTAGTAGGTAAGGGATAAGTGTAGACAGTGTGCTAGGTGCGTGATCAGTGGGGGAAGTACAGACAGTGTCCTATGGGAGAGATGTTCAGTAGGGTGTGTTCAGTACTGCACAGTCAGTTGTGTGGGTTTTTCTGACAAACACAGCACTACGACTCCCGTGAGGCTTCACGCTCTCTGTAGGTGATGTTTTCTACCCCGGTTGCCATGGGAACTGCAGGCTCTGCTCAGGCTGAGTCGACATGAGCTTTTAGTGCCCTCACATAGCCTGAGAGACGTGTGTGTGTGTAAGAGAGAGAGAGAGAGAGAGAGAGAGGGAGAGATCAAGGCAGGTCCTGCATGACTTATCTTCTTTCAGGTTGAATGAGAATGAAAGGTTCTATCACTTCAGTACAGAAATGCAGGACACGGGTAAAACTTAGCTAGAGGTCACCGTGTCAGGCGTTAGCTAAGTGCACTAATTACTGTAGAGTGCTAGCCACTAATTAGCATATTAGCTAGCATATTTTAATCTAGCTACTGAAAAAGCTATGTGTGTGTACAGTAAGAGAAAATAAGTAACAGAGAAAATAAGCAAGTACTCAGTTTTCTCAAGCTTGCTAACGTTTTCACTATCAGCTGTTTTCATAACTTTGCTAGCAAGATATATATGTAATGTAAAAAAAAAAATTTAAAAATACATTTTTTCACATATTTAGCGACTAATCATTGATTAGTGCTAATCCTCGAAGACTCGTGTGATGTCCATCCTTTGCTAAAATATTTTTATTCTCTTTTTTGTGTGACAGAGGTTTTTTTTTACAGAAATGGTTACAGGTAGAAAGTTTTTAGTTTTATGTTCGATCCCTTAACCTTCCAAAGAACCCTTGAGGAACCTTTTTTTCCTCAGAGTGTACACCATAAGAAAGTTTTCTTGACTTAAAATTAATTCTAGTTGTTTTTTTGTTTTGTTAGTGTTTAGGATAGGGACAACACTCGAGGTCCTAGGCAGAAAGCGGGAGAGGGATATCATGTTGAGGAATGTGTAGGAATCCCGGGATGCTGGGTTGAAGGTGTTAGAGATGATCTGAACAGATGAGGACAGAGATGATGGCTGAAGCGTAAGAGTTTTAAAGAAATCAGCAGGGGGACTGATTGAGTTTTTTTTCGTCTCTGTGCTGTTACTCAGCGTGCAGTGGATTATCCTGAGTGATGCGCTCAGAGAGGATGAACAGATGAGAGAGGAGAGAAAGAGGACGAGAAAGGATGATGGCTGCTTTATCGCAGATCCATGGAAATAGGGAGACTTAAACTGGGTGTGTGGGTGGGAGAGAGAGAGAGAGAGAGTTGGAGGAAGATAGAATGACAGCGCAGGAGGAAAAGTGAGGATGAGAGAATTAGTGGTGTGTGTGTGTGTGTGTGTGTGTGGTACAAACTGTCCCAGTTCTGAGTGCCATCTGTAGATAATCCATGCAAAAATCCTCCACACTACACTAATGAGTTTGCTGCTGACACTTTAAAAGCGACCCCTATTGTGTGTGTGTGTGTGTGTGTGAGTGTGTGTGTTTCTTCAGAAGCACTTAAAAGCCTCCTTTCCCGCGAGACAGATCCTTTTCCTGAGTTTCTGCTGTCAAACAGAGAGATTTATGATGACAATTTTCATTAATAATTGAGCTGCAGTAACACTCTACGACCACTAGAGGACTAATGGACTTCCCATTGACTTCCATTCATTTCGGTGTCGTTGATTCTCTCTCTCTCTCTCTCTCTCTCTCTCTCTCTCTGTAAAACTCAACAGTTTTATCTGGCCATCTGCTCCTCGTCCTCTTTGTCCCCTTCTAGAGAAACTGTACATTTATTCATTTCATCCATAAGTCTAACCATTAATCTATCATCACGTTTTTCCTGCTACAACTCAAGTAACGATGTCATCAACCTGCGCCGTAATCATTATTAATCATTATTAGTTCAAGTTTATTATTAAACCCCATTGCATGACACACAAGAGCATGAATTAGGACTGAATACAATGAAATATATGTACAATTTAATTAAACCTATCACATTAGTGTAAGAACACATGGAAGGAGCAGCATTTCAAGAAAAAAATAAAAGTCCTTGATAAAAATATATATATAACTGATGTCTTTTGGTGCGATCTGCATGTGGCTGCATTGATCAAAAGTTTTGAAAAATATCCAGATTTATTTATTTATTTATTTATTTATTTATTTATTTATTGTGCTTATGACTTGTGTCATTCTCGTGCCTGCTTTATATCCAATCCCAAAATCTTTTGAACTCATGCAGTACAGTTCTTATTTACTGGAAGAACTCACAGGAACAGTTCAGGACAAAATCAAATCAATCTTCCATTATTTATTATCTACATTATCCTCATAGCTCCAGTGCAAAGCTAAAGAATCAAACTCCACACTCTAAAAAAAAAAAAAAAAGTCTTGGCTGATCGACTACGTCTGAAGTAAAGGGGACGATGTGGACATTTTATTTATGGCCTAAAGTTTGAAATTGGAACAAAACATTTTTTGTCCTTCAGTGGATCCTACTTTTCCCAATATCTGTGCAGACCTACTTTTATCATTTCCTGCCAATTAGTTCTCAATGATATCTTAATTATGGCCTTAGTAGGACATTCCTTACAGGCAAATACGTGGACACACACACACACACACACACACACTGAAGTAATTCAGGTTGGATCTACCTTACGCAAGCTTGTTATATAGTCCCCTCAGATGATACATAGCTGATGAATATCTGTAGATTTAATATGCGCCTGATAAAAACCCCTGTTTCAGAGTTCATTATAATGTAGATGTCATTTTGTCATAATGTAAAGATGATGTCAGGGGCGACGTCACAGAGGGGAAACGACCACAATCTGGACTTGTAACCTCATGTAGCCTCCGTCTGCCCGGGAATTTCACCTCCCAATCTGCTGGGAGTGAGTGCAGAGACAGAGAGAGACATAGAGAGAGAGAGAGAGAGAGAGAGAGAGACAGTGAGAGACAGAAAGAGAGAGAGAGACAGTGAGAGACACAGAGAGAGACAGAGTGATGGATAGAGAGAGAGAGAGACAGAGACAGAGTGATGGATAGATAGAGAGAAAGAGACAGAGAGAGACAGTGAGAGACAGAAAGAGAGAGAGAGACAGTGAGAGACACAGAGAGAGACAGAGTGATGGATAGAGAGAGAGAGAGAGACAGAGACAGAGTGATGGATAGATAGAGAGAAAGAGACAGAGAGAGACAGTGAGAGACAGAGTGATGGATAGAGAGAGAGAGAGAGGGAGAGAGAGAGATAGATAGAGAGTTCCTGATCACCCCTTTCCTAACTCACCTCAAAACGACTCATCAGTTCATTATCAAGCTGTGTGTGTGTGTGCCTGAGTGTGTGCCTGAGTGTGTGTGTGTGTGTGTGTGCCTGAGTGTGTGTGTGCCTGTGTGTGTGCCTGAGTGTGTGTGTGTGTGTGTGTGTGTGTGTGTACATATATATATATATATATACTGAGAGCTCTGGTACTGAATACAAAACAAAAAGCAGCAAAAAAAAAATCTTTTCATTCCTTCTTTTTTTCTGATTCTCTCTCTCTGTCCTTTTCTCTATCCCTTATCTGTATACACATCCCTCTCTCCCTCGCTTTACTGCATAGAAAAGCAGCTCTCTGATTGGCTGGATCTCCAGCACAGACTCGCTCTGAATGGCTGGAGTAAATCTCTGTGAATCCTCCTGCGCTCAGAGAAACACGTCTGTTTTCACCGAAACACAAATCCTACGTCTCACGCTGGCGATGTATAAATTACACGGCACATTTTCACTTTCCTGGCATTCAGACATTCAGTGTGCGGTATTTCACTTTACACCACGGCGCTGCTGAATTCTGGACTCTGATTGGTCAGAAGGTGTTGATTAATTCTCTGTGACAGCAGCTCTGACAGTAGTGCAGGTTTATATCAATACACTGGTTCTAACACGTTATCGTTTCTATAGTAACAGCTCATTCACAGGGACTCCACATAAACAAATTTGAAAAATCGTTGATATGTTGAAGAGATGTTTATCTAATGTTTATGGAAGGAGTCTCCAGTGTCAGCGCTTTGTAACAGTCAGAGGTGAAGCTGTAACTTTAAGTTTTCCGACATCTTCAGGACAGACGAGTTTTTAGTCTTAACTGAACTTCATTCCATAACATTAAATGTAACTATAAATGGATAAAAAGTATGACTTGTCGTTCATTAATAAAAAAAAAAATTTGTAATTGTTGGTAAATTGCTGTGGTAAAAGAGGAATAAAACACATGCTGTTACAGGAAAGTAATCAACTTCAGGGTGGTAACAGGATCGACACACAAAACACTGACAAGTAAAAACACAGCTGTGTGTGTGTGTGTGTGTGTGTGTGTGTGTGTGTGTGTGTGTGTGTGTGAGTTTAAAGGCTAAATTCTGACCATGCACTTAAAATCCACATGGTCTAAATGGTGAGTTATTGATCTTTTATTGATCTTTACTTGATAAGTCAAGTCTATTTAAGTGGACAGAGTGTGTGCCATTATCTCCTCTTCTAGATAGTGTGTGTGTGTGTGTGTGTGTGTGTGTGTGTGTGTGTGTGCGTGCGTGTATAAAGTGTATAAAACACTAGACAAATAATAACACCATCAGTATTACTGATCACGTCACTCTTTCTCTTGGAGAGAGAGAGGAACAGAAAAAAGAAAGAGTGATAGAAAGAGAGAGAACAGAAAAGTAGATAGAGAGAGAGACAGAGTGAAATGAAAAAGAGTAAAAGAGAGAACATGTGATGCAGATAGAAAGAGAAAGAAAAATGATAGGAAGATTAGGAGAGGAAGAGAGAGAAAAAGAAAGCAGGGAAGAAAAAAGAGAAAGTGGGATAGAAGGAGGGAGAAAGAGAGAGAGAGAGAACTGAGAAAGGGGAGAGGAAGAAAGTGAAAGA
>CM075029.1:779271-784190 GCA_037576675.1 Pangasius sanitwongsei
CCGCGTCTCAACAGGACTTTGGGGAGGTTCAGAAAACTTTATTGTCTGTCATAACATGACACGAAAATCCATTTTTACAGAAGAGACTGTAAAGAAAAATCAAACACAGGCACAGGAAGGATAAAACGAGGCAGTAAATATGTGTAAAAATTTCAGTGTGAGTGAGGCAGAGTTTAACGGGATGAGTCGGTCGAGGTGAAAATGTTCCTTCACTGTTTATAGCAAAAAAAAAAAAAAAAAAATTGATCATGATTGGTTCATGATCTGAGTACAATGTTTTGACATCATTTTTATGAGCGTTACTGTAACATTTCTGCAACCTTCACACCAACACTACCATAATGTTCTTTTCACAGTGATTCTGAACATTAAGTGAGCAACATTTTAATGAAATTCTGACGCAAATATTACAGTCTAACTTTCTCAGAGCCTGTCAAATACTTCCCGAATGTTCTCATGATCTTCTCTACAGGTTTTTGTAAATATAAATTCTTTGTATTAGTTATGAGCAATGTTCTGTCTAAGCTGCGTCTGTGCACGGTCATGCAGTTCTGATGATGCTCCCATGCAGAAAAAAAAAAAATAGGTGCAGCACGAAAATATGTATAAAAAAGTAAACTGGAGGAGCTGACAGAAGATAGCAGTGCAGATGGGACCAGGTTCACATGACTCACAACAGCGTTATGTTTTTCTTATTTTGTTTGAAAGCCCGAACAGGAACGCCCATCAAAACAGAGACAGTCGCTCTGCCTCCCAGATTCAGTCCCAACTACAAATAACGCAAGCTACGTTAGCTGTGAGCCGTGTTAATTGTTCACCACCTCTTACAATCACCCCGTTTAAATCTTATTAGCGTAGCGGTGCTGCTGAGGGTTGTTTCAGCTAGCTAATCCAGCTATTATTTCCTGCAGAAGTATTTCCTGGGGTATTTCTGCTCAAATGGAAGAATAAAAATAAGTTCTGCTCCAGAAGAAAAAAAAAAAGAAAGGGAACATTTAGATCTTCTAGTTGGGAAAAGGAAAGTGTTTTGGAGGTTACGGGTTAGCGATGATTAGAACAGATTAGCTGTTTAAATTCTCTATTAGTACAGACTATTACTATACTGTGCTTACTGTAAATACGTATGTACGTATATCTAAATAATACCATTTTAAACACCACATTTATTTAAATTTTATTTAAATAACTGCATTTTAAAATCTTCTAAAATGTGAAAATCTATGATTGTTTAATAAAGAAAATTGACTTTGTTTCAATGAAAATAATCTCAATCTCAAATCTAATCTAATCAAAGGTCAAAAACGTTTATGACTGTAATTCAGCACTTATTGATGTTTTACGGTTATTACTTTCGTGCTGTTTGTGAGTGATTCATCTACTGTACGTACTCTGCGAGTGCTTCTGTCTTTAATAAAACACTCATTCAGAGTTGTGTTAGAGTCAGAGAGCGTGAAGGCGGGAAGTGGTGGCTCAGTGGTTAAGACGTCTGACTTCCGATCGGAAGGTTGTGAGTTTAAATCCCAGCCCCACCAGGCTGCCACTGCTGGGCCCTTGAGCAAGGCCCTGAACCCTCAACTGCTCAGTTGTATAAATGAGATAATTGTAAGTTGCCCTGGATAAGGGCGTGTGCCGTAAGTTAATAAGCTCTGCAGAGTTTTAGTTTCGTTTTTTAATTGCTGTTGTGTGTCATTTTGCTTGTTGTGTGGTAATGATCGTGATTAAATTGTGTGTAATGAAAGAGAAGAAACTCCAGGGGTTCAGAAACCTTTGACTTGCAGTAATGTATGTATGTATGTATGTATGTACCCTGTGTGTGTGTGTGTGTGTGTGTGTGTGTGTGTGTTGTGGTGAAACAGTGTTAAGGCTCGGCGTTAGGGCACGAAGCCGCTTTGCTCCCATCATCCTGCTGTTGTTAACATCTCTGTGTCTCTCAGCGCTCCGGGATTAAAGTGAGCAAAAGAAACTGCAGTGACTCACAAACCCATTTCTCATTGGCTGAAACAAGTGATGGACAGGATGGGAGAATAATACATCTCTCTCTCTCTCTCTCTCTCTCTCTCTCTGTCTCTCTCTCTCTCTCTCTCTCTGTCTCTCTGTCTCTCTGTCTCTCTGTCTCTCTCTCTGTCTCTCTCTCTCTGTCTCTCTGTCTCTCTCTCTCTCTCTGTCTCTCTCTCTGTCTCTCTGTCTCTCTCTCTCTCTCTCTCTCTCTCTCTCTCTGTCTCTCTCTCTCTCTCTCTGTAAAAGCGAATACACACAGAACCTAACATCATTTACAGTCCATTTCTTTCTGCCTTTAAATGTCTCTTGATTTGACATCATGTTGTAAATCAATCAATAAAAAGATTAAGTAATTATAAAGTGAAAAATATTAAGGAATAATAGGGTTAAATAAATCAATACAAAGCTTAAATACATCAATAGAATTATTAGAAATGCGCAGAAAAAATCTGTTTTTTTTAAATAATTTCTTTATCCATTTCTATATTTTTTGCATTTATTCACAACTGAAGCTAATTATTTTTATATGTTTATTTTTTTTTATTTTTTAATGTTACAAGTAAGATTTTAAATACTTTTATTGATTTTTTAATCCTTTTATATTTATTTATTTATTTGGTTATGAATGAACTGAATGAATGGTTATGAATAAATGCAAAAATAAAAAATAAACAAATAAATCTGCAATAATACAAATAATGCAGCAACTGATAAATAATAAATAAATAAAAGGATTTAAATAAATAAATAAATAAATAAATATCTAAAAAATATATTTTAAAAAATTAAGTTATTTAGAAAAGCAAAAATTAAACACCCAGAAATTAGGGATAAAAAAAATTAAGTAATTACGTGTATGAATAAATTTAAAAATAAATAAAAATGATTAACTTTGGTTAATTTTTATTTTTAATTTTTTAATTTTTAACATTTTATTCCCAAGGGGAAATTAGAGAATGAATGAATAAATAAATAAATAAATAAATGAACACAAATAGAATACAGTAATAAATACAGACTTGATTTAAGTACGATACAACACACACACACACACACACACACATACACAGAAACATCAGCACGTGTCTGACACACTCTCTGGTGCTCAGCTGCTAATGCTAATTGAACATGCTAATGACGGTGTTAATGATCAGGAGCTGTAACGGCGCGTGAGCGTGATGGTGGATGCAGTGAGTTTGTTCAGCGACGGCTCTCTGGAGCTTTTCTCCTCCGAACTGAACTCTGAAACCGCTACAGGAGGAAAAAACAGTCAGGCGTGTGTGTGTGTGTGTGTGTGTGTGTGTGTGTGAGAGAGAGAGACGTGTGAGAGAATAAACTCGATTCGCCGTCAGTCACGCTCGCATGTTAGCGTGAATCTGTAAATTCTACATTATTAGGGGGCCAAGCACCGCATTCGTGTAGGCACCTATTGTTTTCATCAACTTCCTTCTTCTTCTGCTTTTTCTTTATGTTTCACTCACGTTTATGTGTTTGATTTTTGAACCGTAAGAGCTAGAAACTAACTTTTCCCTCTGAATCTTTGCCGAGTCGAATGCACTCTATGATGTCATTTTCCTTGACGAAAATCTTTCCGCCGTTTGGAATTTTCTTAAAAACCCACTTTTTCGAACTCCTCCTAGACCATTTGTCTGATTTTCACAGGAATCGAATCAGATCATCGTCAGGCCATGCAGACAAAAATATATGGAATTCAAGTTGATTAGTCAAACTGTTTTCGAATAAGGCGCGAAAGCATTTGACGGCGAGCATCCCGAAACGGACGTGAGGCTTTATCTCCGTAACGCTTTAGCGCATTCAGACCGAACAGCGCCACCTAATGCTAGACCTAGATATGGAAAAAGCATATTTTTGCTTTTCGGACCGTTCGTCTGATTTTCACCAAATTCGACTCAGATCATCTTTAGTCCATCCCAGCAATAAGTTACGGATTTCGTGTTGATAGACCAAACCGAGATGTCGGTCACAGGCACAAGCGCCGCATAGTGGTTTATGCAATATCTTGGCAACACTACTGAATATTGCACTGAAACTAGATATGTAAAGTCATGACCATGCTCTGATGCTCGCTTAGCTCCTCACTTTGCCTCTGTTGTGCCTGGCCCCGTAATTGCTGCTTGCAGATAAATTATAATTATTATTATTATTATTATTGTTTTACACAGAAACAGCTCGCATTTCTCCGTCCTCACGCTCAACTCCGCTTTACGGCTCTGTAACACAGAGTGCAATGTGGAGTCACACGTTACAAATTTACCCACAATCCCACAGGTGCAGTACAGCGATGATTCTGTGCACTGTAAAAACAAACAAACAAATAAATAAATAAAAATATCAGCAGTTCAGTAGATTTAGAAATATTTAATTTTGGATTAATGTAATGCATATGAATGAATACATGCTCTTAAGGAAATAAAATGTATTTTATATAAAATTAAAAAAAACGTGATACTGATTTTAATTTATTTTATAAATAAACAATAATTTTATGTCAAATAATTCAAAATAATTTCAAATGTATAGAAAATAAAATCAAATAGTTCAAATAGAAGTCAAATACAAAATTTCAATCAGCTCACACTTTTGTTCACAGTCTCTCTCTCTCTCTCTCTCTCTCCCTCTCTCTCTCCCTCTCCCTCTCTCCCTCTCTCTCCCTCTCCCTCTCTCCCTTTCTCTCTCTCCCTCTCTCTCTCCCTCCCTCTCTCCCTCTCTCTCTCCCTCTCCCTCTCTCTCTCCCTCTCTCTCTCTCACTCTCTCTCCCTCTCCCTCTCCCTCTCTCTCCCTTTCTGTCCCTCTCTCTCTCCCTCTCTCTCCCTTTCTCTCCCTCTCCCTCTCTCTCACACTCTCTCTCACACAATCTCTCACACTCTCACTCTCACTCTCACACACACACACAAACACCC
>CM075029.1:793099-818426 GCA_037576675.1 Pangasius sanitwongsei
TTGATTGTTTTATTTCAAATCCATTGTGGTGGTATATAAAGGCAAAATCACAAAAACTCTGTCATTGTCCAAATACTTCCGGACCTGACTGTACGTGTGGTAAAAGGGAGGTATATCTGCATATATAAACGCCATGTTCATACTTGTGATTGTTGTCGCTTGTGGGCGTGGCCTGTCCAGCGTATTTTATTTAGTTCTCATGAGAAAAAGTAGTAGCTATGTGCAGCTTCTAAAGCTGACTATTTAAACAAAATGAAATAACACACTACACTAATCAGTGTGAAAATCTCTTGTTAGAGTTTGGCTTCATGCTAACGTTTTTCATGTTAAGCATTTTAGAACGTCCCCGAAGGCTAATTTCATTAACTCAGCGTGCAGGATCGCTCTGTTTGACAGAACATAGGTGATGTAAACCACAGCAAATAAATTGTAAAACTTTTCTGTGCTTCCTGGAAGTGTTTTAAAAGCTGGTGTGGATTTATATGCTGGTTCAAAGCGCATCTTTTCCGATCAGTCAGAATTCACCAGGTTTCTGATTGATCACACTTTTTTTTTGCCTTGTCATCACTCCTTTGTATTGTAAATGCCCACTCGTACACTTCCAAGTCTTTCGATAAAACCAACAAGCTGTCAATGATGATGGTGATCGTGATGAAGAAGAGATGAATAAGCCTAATATACTGTAAATAGTGTGAAAAAAGATGTTTTAAATAAGTAATTATTGATGGTGATGATGATGATGTCTTTCACTGGCAGGTCTTCGAGGCTCTTTATCAAGACTGCAGCTGGATTACGTGGACATCGTCTTTGCAAATCGAAACGATGTCAACAGTCCGATGGAAGGTGAGATTAGAATGATCTTAATTATGCTATTGTGTGTATTTAAACCTTGGTAAACACAATTAGGATTGAGACTGAGCACTCATTTGTGTGTGTGTGTGTGTGTGTGTATTGCAGAGGTGGTGCGTGCGATGACGTTTGTCATAAACCAAGGCATGGCCATGTACTGGGGGACGTCCCGCTGGAGCGCTATGGAGATAATGGTATGATCCGTTTCTGTTTCACACTTTCATTTAATGGGGCTTTATCTCCTTATTTCGCATCCCTCTTTCCTATCTTTTATGATGTTGTTGTGTCCTCCCACCACTAGGAGGCGTACTCGGTGGCTCGGCAGTTCAATCTGATCCCCCCGGTGTGTGAACAGGCCGAGTATCACTACTTCCAGAGGGACAAAGTGGAAGTGCAGCTGCCTGAACTCTACCACAAGATCGGTTTGTCTGTAAAACTCACTAAAACACACGTAACATACAGTATACAGTGTTTTATTCCTCTTATACCACAGCAGTTAAAAAACTTCATTTATTAAAGAACATCTCTCGTACATTTTATCCATTTATAATTACAAGTTAGTTCCTGTTCACACTTGCGTTATAGCAGCTATAAACAGTCGTTCCGTCACCAGTCACCAAAAACAAATCGCAGCTTGTCATGTTACTGAGAAACCGCAAAGAAGCGTAAACTCCTCTGTCCTGAAGACGTCCGAAAACTTCAGGTTACAGCTTCACCTCTGACTGTTACAACGCGCTGACACTGGAGACTCCTTCCATAAATGTTAAATAAATCTTCTCGGCGTATCAACAATTTTTACATGTATTGTTTAGTTTATGTGGAGCGTCCAGTGTACACGTCCCTGTAAATGAGCTGTTACTATAGAAACGAAAACATATTAAAACGAGCTCATTAACATAAAGCTGCACTACTGTCAGAGCTGCTGTTCTAGAAAATTAATCAACACCTTCGGACCAATCAGAATCCAGAATTCAACAGAACTGTGTTGTAAATAGGAATAGTTAATTTAAAATTTAAAATTAAAACTCAAAATAGTCTGTAATAATCACACTGGAGCTCTGTAACAGCACTATTCTATATACATACATACATACATACATACATATATATATATATATATATATATATATATGTGTGTGTGTGTGTGTGTGTGTGTATGTATGTGTGTGTGTATGTATATGTGAGCCAACTGTGATTGGTTAGAGTCAGTTTGATTGACAGGCAGAGAGGAAGAGTGTCCCGCCCACCAGTGATGTGATTATATAATGTATAATAATCATTATAGCGCAATTTGGCAAGCCTTCTGCTGATGGCTGGTAATTGATATCTCTCTCTCTTACACACACACACACACACACACACACTTACGCACACACACACACACACTTACGCACACACACACACACACACACACATTTCTGCCCTCAAACGAAAAGTCATTATAGAGCAATTAGTTTCTACATTTGGAGTTTCCGTGTTTGGAATGAGGCCTGTTTAAAACAAGGCCATCTTTCTGCATCTCTCTCTCTCTATATCTCTCTCTATCTCTCTTTCTCTCTCCATCACTCACCCCCTCCAGAGACTAATTTTCAGATTTTCTAGCTGAATGGAGCATCAAACATCAGTTGCAAAGCATTTTTCATTCCTCTTTCTCCATCTCTCTCCCTCCATCAGGTGTGGGGGCGATGACCTGGTCTCCGTTGGCGTGTGGTTTGATCACCGGGAAATACAGTGACGGAGTTCCAGAATGTTCCAGAGCTGCAATGAAAGTGAGTCATCTTGCTCTCTCTCTCTCTCTCTCTCTCTCTCTCTCTCCATATGGTTCTTTTACAGCTGTGTCTAATGTGTGTGAGTATGTGTGTGAGTATGTGTATGTGTGTGTGTGTGTGTGTGTGAGTGTGTGTGCGTGTTTATATTCTTCTGGCTGATGGAGGCTCAAACCTAAAGTGGATGAATGCTCAGTGTGATCCACACATAAGAGCACACGTTTAGAACGCTTTACACTTTAAAGATCAACCACTTAAGTTCAAATGGTGTGTGTGTGTGTGTGTGTTTGTGTGTGTGTGTGTGTGTGTATCAGGGCTATCAGTGGCTGAAGGAGCGCGTTCACAGTGAAGAAGGCCGCAGACAGTTGGCTAAGATCAAAGAGCTCCACCTGCTGGCCGACCGACTCGGCTGCACCGCCGCACAGCTCGCCATCGGTAATAATAATAATAATAATAAAAATAATAAAAATAATTGTTATTTTCATTTATTGCATCTCTCTATTTCTTTCAGCCTGGTGTTTGCGCAGTGAAGGTGTTAGTTCAGTATTGTTGGGAGTCTCAAACACAGATCAGCTACTGGAGAACTTAGGAGCACTGAGGGTAAAACACACACACACACACACGAATATATATATATATATATATACACACATATACACACTTTGATTGAAGCCATCTTACTTTTGAGGCCTCTTTACTTCGTTCAGTCAGAGAGGACACACCCCCTTACCTGTGACTGACACACATAGGCCACACCTCCTTCACTGGGACTGACACACACACAGGCCACGCCTCCTTCTCTGGGAATGACACACACACAGGCCACACCTCCTTCACTGGGAATGACACACACACACACAGGCCACGCCTCCTTCACACACAGGCCACACCTCCTTCACACACAGGCCACACCGCCTTCACACACAGGCCACGCCGCCTTCACTGGGACTGACACACACACAGGCCACGCCTCTTTCTCTGGGAATGACACACACACACACAGGCCACGCCTCCTTCACTGGGACTGACACACACACAGGCCACGCCTCCTTCACTGGGAATGACACACACAAAGGCCACGCCTCCTTCACTGGGATGACACACACACAGGCCACGCCTCCTTCACTGGGACTGACACACACACAGGCCACGCCTCCTTCACTGGGACTGACACACAGACACACACACACACACACACACACAGATGCCTCCTTCAATGCCAAAAAGCGTAAATGGTTAATACACCACTGTATATTCGCACGGTGCTTTTGGTTGTGGTTTGTTTCTTATGGTGTGTGTAATGCGTCACGATCATGCCTCTGTTCTTCTGCAGGTTCTCTCTCAGATGACGCCTCAGACGGTGAGCGAGATCGACGCTCTGCTGGGCAACAAGCCGCACTCCAAGAAAGAGTCGCGCGCGTGAGGACAGAACGAGACGACGATGACGAGACGACGAGACCCGAGTGCGACCGGGACGAACGGACGGCTTTCGCTTCCTCCCCTTCCTGTGTACTCCATCTTCCCGCATGGCTCCTGCAAACCACCGGGCTTCCAGAACGATCCGAACCAAACCCACTCCTGATCTTTTATAAACACGTTACAGACACATCGATACGCCGCTGAAAAAAAGGAGAGATTTTACTCTCAACAAGAAAAAAAAACAAACAGACGAATATTTGAATAAGAGAGAACATCATGTCTTCCAGGTGAAACACTTCAGGGAAAGGGGGGCGGAGTTGACTAAAAAAAAAACTCACTTCCTTTTCCCAGGATGCCATGCGGCAGGCTTTTGGTGCGTGTGTGTATGTGTGTGTGTATGTGTGTGTGTTAACCCCCTTTTCCACCAACACAGGACATTTTTAGGAACCGTTCCCGCTTTAAAGGCGTTAAAAAAAAGAAAGAAAGAAAAAAAAAAGAATGATGGATCTTTCATTGTTTAATTTTGACCTTCAAGTCAAATCCTTTACACGTAGCACAAAGAGTGGCACTGTGCTAATCGTCTGTCTCGTAGCAGGCTAACTTTAGTTTACATTCATATTCGTGTTTGCTAACGTAACGTAACATAATCACTGCTCATGTAGCTAGCGAACTATAGATAACCTAGCGAGTGATAGCGAATAAACAAGTGTCACTTTGGCTACAAGCGATTACGTCTAACGGCGGTGAAGAGCGTCCCAAGCATGACGGTTCCTTTTACGATGAACTAGCGAGTCATCGTAGCGTTAAAGAATGTTTACTTTCAGGTGAAATGTAAACACAACCGCTGCTAACATCGCTAACGTTGGCACGGAAACTCACAGGTTTGGCTCATCAAGATTGTTCATGGTTCAGTGTCTAGAAAAAAAAACCCTTACGATTCGTTTGTGCCTGTGAATCGATTCACTTGATTCACTTAAAGGAGTCGTTTAAAAATGTATTGTGATTCATTCAAGTCCAACACGTTTATGGTGCTAGAACAGAACCGGAAATTGTTGCTGGAAAAATCACAGGATGGTTCTAGATTAGGGTTCAGTGCTGTATCGGTGGAAAAACACTGTGTGTGTGTGTGTGTGTGTGTGTGTTGATTCGTTATCATAGCCTGCAGTAGGAGTCACACAGAACCGACTCAGCGTCAAAAATATTCCTTGTAATCATTTTCATATCACAATTCATATTCACTTCCCTAGAACGGCGGACGGACAAATCACCACGGCGACGACCGGTGCGTGAAACGGAGCGAACGTACGAAGTGAACTTATTTCATGAGTCTTCCTCCATCGTATCACCGTGGTCAACAAACTGTGCGCATGGCCCTTTAAGACAATCCCCACTCTCAGTGTGTGTGTGTGTGTGTGTGTGTGTGTGTGTGTGTGTGTGTGAGTGAGAGAGACTCCTGCGATAACTTTTTCTATCTCTGAACTCTGTCACTCGCACAACTCAAAAACTGTCAGAGGTCAAAGGTCAGTGAGACCAGAGGAATCAGTGTAGACATCAGTGACCATGAGAACACGAATAGAAATTCCATCCTGTGTGTGTGTGTGTGTGTGTGTGTGTGGCGGGGGGGAGACACACACTGTTCAGTATGAAGACATTAGATGCTATAAAGCTTGTCTCTTTCTCATTTTTCTGAGAAAGGAAAATGTAAATGGTGGTGTGTTTCCATCAGCGTCTCGCTTTCTAGTTAGCTCGCTATTTAGCTATACATGTTTAGCTACTTCACTCATAACCCAGGCTAGGTATATATATAGTACTTGTTTTATTAGCCATTAGCTAGCCTTTTTTTTTTTTTTTTAAAATACATAACTGCCCCTTCTCGCAACTTTTCTGCAATATTTCAATAACAAACTAAGACATGCTAGCTAGCTTAACTAGCTTTAGTGAATCTACCCAGTTTGTTTAATAATTTAAATAATTTTTTCCCAAATCATTTGGTCGGTTTCATCCACAACTGCTCTATTCTCTACTTATCCTAAACACTAGTTAGCATTCCTACTAGAATATCCGCCATTTTGACTTCAGATCTTCCTGAATGCTAGCATGCACAGACATTATTCTAACAAAAACATCTTTTTGTTATCAATTTCCAAGTTTTACGTATTTTTTTACAGTCTTATTCCATTCAGTGTTATTCTGATACTGCGAGTCTGTTTACAAATGAAATAAATCATACAGTTTCCTATGTTTACTGTGACACAAAGCTAGCGGTCAGACGTGATTAGCACTTTGTAGCCAGTTCGCTAACAGGCTACAATACTGCAGAGTTACAGAGTCCTGTTTGACTAGTGACATTTTGGTATAACACAGCGTCACAAACACAAACTGTATGTTTTATTAACTTTTTTTTTATTTTTAGTGAATTGTAGTAACAGCTAGGGTTTGGGATACAACACACATCTGCTACATCATTGTTTATTTGGACAACTTGCTTTCATCCATGCACTAACTTTCACACTGCGGATTAGCGCGTAAATTATCCTGAGGATGGATGGATGGATGGATGGATGGGAAACACACACTACAGTTTGAGCAGTGAGATTTATTTATGACTGTTATGATGTGGATTTAGCTTTCAGGACACGTACAGGAGCATGTCTGTTTATTAGCCGTGTGTGTGTGTGTGAGAGAGAGAGAGAGGCTTTATTTAATGACCCTGGAGCATCTGTTTTGCCAGCGAGAACTCGGGAACGCAATCAGGAAGTTGGTTTTCGCACCCAGACGACAGGTTCTGACTCGCTGTCACTCACTTTGATGGGTTGCGATGGAATTTCATTTGCTGAGTCACTCCACTCGACGTTCCCTCACGGACCACTGTGATTTGGGACACAGCCGCGAATCTGCCCGGCAACAGAAGACGCAAGGCAGCGTCTGGTGGTCTGGTGCTCATCTCCTCTGCACTCCGTTTCCATTCTAAGCTGTTTGATTCTTTTAAAGTAAATCGATATCGATATGATTCATTTGATTCATTCGATTCACCACTCAGACCGACGATCCAGAAATATGGTTCAGGCTGAAACGTGGACCACCTCCAGTTCCTCATCCTCACGGTTTCACGGTTATCAAGAATAATCTTGGTTTGGTGTGGAAATCACGAAATTTCGATTCGTTCATTCTTGAAATGACTCGACTCACCTGCGAATCGTGTGAATTCTCTGCTCACGAGTTGACAGATTCAAGATTCACAGATTCAAGATGGCGGTCTTATGGTGCACAACCTGAGTTCAGTTTAATTCATCGCCAGTTTATAAAAGCAATCGAGTCAGGATGAAGTGCTAACTAAAGATGAATGAATCAGTGAATCAAACAATCAGTGAATGAATCAAAATCAGGCTTTGGATGTAGAAGCTGATTTTAATCCTGTATTTCAGGGCAGTGATATGAATCCCTTTACTGCTGAAGAGAATCCACGGCTCACGTGGCCGCTACGATACGGACACGTTCGTGATTATTTCATTAACGTCAACTGTTTAAAAAAAAAATGTAAATATTGTACTTGAGCTGGACCTGAGAGAAAAGCAGCCGGACTCACGTTCAAATGCGAATGCTTTGAATTTTCTTTTTTTTTTTTTTTTTTTTTTTTTCTCCATGTGATGTATTATAGTTAGCAAGATCTTAGTTATACGCAGACGAAGATCTGACCTGAGCAGTGTACATACACGTTTAGAGCACAGAAAATCCTCCGTAACTCTGCCTGTGTCTGTTCTATTTTAATGTCTTGCACCAAAAAAAAGAAAAAAAAAGAAATGATTCACTCAAACCCTGTATCGAATGTATTCATGCTTGCCTTTAAAATGTCTGAAGAAACTCACTGCGATGTTTTTAGGCTCTTTAATGGATGTCAGGTGTCTCGTCTGATTGTTCACCTCAATATAACCACACGCATTAGCACCGTTTTGGACGTTCGGAAATATTGGCACCCTTCATGAAAAATGATGGAAAATGAATGGCACATGCAACGAGTGATGTTTTCAGCTCACGAATATTTAAACATTTTATTTGAAAATAATGTGTTTAAACATAAAATTTTCCTAAGAAGTGCTTTTTTATTATTTTTTTTTTTTTTTTTTTTAATGAAACCCTTGTTTCAAAAGTATTGGCACCAATTAATGATTAATACATGTATTTTGTGAAGCTCCATGTCTTCTGGAGAGAATAACTCTCCATGCTGATGGTGTTCAAGGCCAAAAGTCTGATTATGATTTTTGGTCATAAGTCCAATTCCTGGTGATTTTTTTTAAATTAAATAAATCATATTTACACCCTTCACTTTTGATGAACAGCCCTCTGTCTGTTTTGTGTTGAAAGCGCTTTGTTTTTTTCCCCCATGATGATCGATGATGACGTGATTATACACGCGCGCAAAAGTTTCTGAAGATTTTAAAAAGAATCTTTTGGAGTGCCAATAATTTTCCCAGATATGATTTGACTGACAATTCAGTGCTTTCACCGTGTCTTTGAGTGCATCATTTGAATCAACAAATCATTTTTATGTTATACGTTATATCATTTTTGTCCAGTACGGGTGCCAATACTTCTGGAGTTGTGTTGTATCTAACATTAGTTAGCAGAGTTTAAGGTTTCATGAAAATGAATCAAAATGAAAACCAGTACTTTATCTGGGTCTGAGCATCACATCAAGCCGAAGAAGTGAAGACAAACGCTAGTGGTGATGTCATATGATCAAGTTTGTGATTGGCTGAGCCAACTTAACGTAAGCTCCGCCCCTTGTTGACCAGCAATGTCTGTGTGATGCCTTCAACCTGGAAGAAAAGCATTTCATTGTGAGGAATTATATTATATTATATTAGTACAGCATAACAATTAGTTCATATTTTTGTATCATAGTTACAGTGTTATACACACACACACACACACACACATCAGACTTACACTGTACAGATAATGGCACTGCAAGGCTGAAGAAATCCACTCTCAGGCCTACTCTGTGTGTGTGTGTGTGTGTGTGTGTAGACAGTTAATGAATGATTCATTGATCTGAGAGATGGAAGTCACCCCTGGCAGCAAAGCATGATGGGTAAATAAAGGTGCAGTGCTGTGGGATTTGTAGAACACGAGCCCAAACGACCTCATGATGTTAATGAACTCGCTGATAATGACATATACACACACACACACACACACACAGATGCTCTAACTGCTTTTCTTACCCCCTCCAAAGGAGTCCATAGCTTTTTTCTTTCTTAATTTTTTTTATAAATTAATTCTTTTACATGTGAACTGATGTAAAAAAAAAAAAGCACAGTACACAGATATCAACCTACGCAGATGTTTTTCCAATATAAATCTACATTTAAATTTTATTATTTATTTCAATAAATTATTTACAAATGTATATTTTTCTTCCTTACCCAGTTTCCTCCTCCATGCAGGTAGATGTGGGATGTTGTGTTGTCGTAACAAGACATTATTTTTATATATTTCTACAGCATGTGAATTTTGTTTGAACATTTCAGAGAGTAGACCTGGTATACACACATCGCATACACACTCACACACACACACACACACACACCAGAATCAGAATCACCTTTATTGCTAAGTACTGTGGGTTTACATGTACAGTGAATTTGTCTTGGTGTACTGTTGCTTAGTAATAACAGTAAAATACAAGAAATATAAATAATATTAATAAGGTAAACATTGTAAGATAAGATAAGAAAGTAAAAGAGAAAAGAGAAAGTTATGAAATGAGAAACATAGATATAAAGAAACTATAAAGCTATGAAAACTATAAGCATAGATCTAAAAATATAAAAGTTTAAGAAAATGAAAATAAAAATAGAGACACTAACTGTACATTAGTCCAGGAAGTGCAAATGCTCACAGTTTGAAGTAAGAAGGTGCAGTATATCAGTCTGAGTTGTGTGTGTTACTGTAACGCATATGAAACAGCAGTGTGTTAGTGCTGTCATTTGTGTGTAAGTTCAGTAGTGTGTGTGTGTGAATAGTGGGGTTTTTGGGTGTAGGCAGTCAGTTGACGCACTGCATGAATTAAACAATGCAGACTGACTGCAGGAATTATCATCACATCAGCATTCACATTACTGCAGCCTGCATAACCACAGCTCTCTCTCTCTCTCTCTCTCTCAGACACACACACTCTCCCTTTCACTCAATTTTACACACACACACACACACACACACACTATTCACTGTACAGTATGCTGCATTCCAGGCTTATTTTATCTCTTATTAAATAGAATAAAGTAAATTTACACAGTGGTGGCTCAGTGGTTAAGGTCATGGACTACTGACAGGTAGTTTGGTTATGAGTTTAAATCCCATAATACCACCTGCTGGGTCCTTGATCAAGGAGAGGGGTGGTTGTTGTTATTATTATCATCAACAGCAACAACAACAACAACAACAATAATAATAATAATAATAATAATAAGGGGCACGTGGCTTAGTGGTTAGCACAGTTGCCTCACACTGTCGTGGAATTCTTTCAGCTAAAATAAAAAAACTTCTCAGAGTCTTGGGGTCTTGATGCCAAGAAAATTTTTATTGTAAAACTTTTATTGTAAAATGCAACAAAGCCGAGTCGGTCTGCAGAGTAACTGATGAACCTGATCGCAGCACAGCGTTTTATACAGTTTCAGATGCATATCTCTCTAGGCAGAGTTTTCTCTTTACACAGACATCTGGTATCTGTTGGCTGTCCGCTGCCCTTATTTCTGAGTTTTAATGGTGGTGGAAGACCTAATCTCCACGGCCCTGGTACATCCGTTCACTTCATGTTTTTCAGACACTGAGAACCTCCAGACATTGATACCCTCCTGTCCTTTGCACAGTTAGTTACAGAACTTTAGATGACCTTATACATGAATATGATATTGCATACTTGTGGTTACATACGGGATTATCTTGATGATTATACTGATTACTTGATTAAATATTCCATAGCACCTCCAGGCTTGGGGGTTCGAATCCTGCCTCCGCCTATTGTGTGCATGGAGTTCACACGTTCTCCCCGTGCTTCAGGGGTTTCCTCCGGGTACTCCGGTTTCCTCTAGTGTGACTGTGATGGGTTGGCATCTCGTCCATGGTGTCCCCTGCCTTGTGCCCTGAGTCCACTGGGATAAGCTCCAGGCTCCCGGCGACCCTGTGTAGGATAAGCGGTATGGAAAATGGATGGATGGATAATAACAATAGCAATATCATTTGATGCGAAAGTGAACTATTTGGTAAATCTTGCTGTGATTGGCTAGTCTGAACTCAATTTGCACTGAAACATCTCCGTGAAATTTTGAAAGTTCATTTCAGTATTTTCCATCAAGTGTAATGTCATGTAGGAACAAGCGTGTTTAGCTAGCTAACACAGAAGCGACCTGTTCCCTATAACATGTCATTTTCTATGGATGCAGATTAGTATTTTCTTCCACCCTAGATTGCCACCCCAGTAAAAGCATTGGTTCCACCCTGGTCACCCCATTAGAAAAGGCCTGGCCACGCCCCTTAATCAAGGTGCTTAACTCTCAACTGCTTAATTGCTTAATTAGTTTTTGTCTCAGTTATACGCCACTTTGCATAAAAACATCAGCTCAGTGAGTCAATGTAAATAACTGTTATAATTATATATAAATGAACTAATCTTTATTCAGCTTAAGGTCACGCAAGGTCACGTTTTTGTGCAGAACCGTAAAGGACATACGCAAGGACATGATGTTTATTTGCGGTGCAGGATTACGTAAAGCTAAAATCACACCGTTAATATTACGTGTGTATGTCCCTTTAAGAGCGAACCGTCGCAACTGACGCCTTGCGTCACGTGACTGAATCCCTCGCGTCTCATTGGATCAACCGTTTCCATGTTCGTGACTAAAAACTTTTCATCGTTTCATCTCCATTTCCTTTCGACAATTTTAATATTACTGTCCTAAACACTACTTCACAATTATTAATATAGCATTAATAAAATTATTATTATTGCAAACTATTCTGCGTTCTAATTCATATAGTAGTATGGTTTTAAAAAAACGGCTAGCTTGAATCGTCACAGACTTGCTCATTACGTGAGCACTTCCTGGTCACGTGATCAAAAATAGTTAGCTCCCATTGGCTGGTAGACGGTTACGTGACCGCCTCAGCGATTAAAACTTTGTCTCATTTCAAAATAACACACTATTCTACTAAACACTGATATAATAATCACATTTACTAGGTGTATAGTAATGCTATTTTGACGTGTCAGTTAGAGCAGTGACGTGGGGGGCTTTTTGTTGTAGCGGTTAGCTTAGCGCGTTTTTTTCCCGTGTTTACGTGCGCGCACCCTGTTCACGTGACCAAAATCCGTGCTTCTGATTGGCTCAGGCTCTTTACGTGCGCGCTCGCCGGTGTGTCACCTTGCTGATCACGGCGGTGGTGGCGGATCCGAGTGTCTGAGACACCTCCAGAAAAATAAAACACCGCAGCCATGGCAGCCACGTCGGGTTCAGCAAAATCCAAAACCTCTCCGAAGTCCATCAAGTTCCTGTTCGGAGGCTTGGCTGGGTATGTAAAGGACAAATTGGTGTTAAAGCTTGTTAACGTTGCAGAAGAGAAGGGGGGAGATGGAGCGGGGGGGAGATGGATGGATGGGGGGGGTAGTTATTTTTACTTATTTTTTAAAAATGATTATTTTCGGCTATGTGCGTCAGGATTGCCAGATTGCTCAGTTTAAAACTAGTCTGATCCATGGAAATTGCTATAAAAGTATAATTTGGTAACCTGAGTCCATCATATGCACTCACAAGCATGCACAAGTCACTCCAGATTGACTAAAGAAAAGTGCAGTCACAGTCAGATGCTGATTGTTTGTGTTTTGTTTTTTTTTGTTGTTTTTTTAATTTGAGGAACCCTGGTAATGCTGAAGGCTTTATACCTTATACACCAGTATGGAAGCCAGACTCGTATCCCAAAGCAAGCATGTGCTTCAGACTGATCTGATCCTCCACCGTAAAGGTCACAGATGCTGGGAATGCGCTGTCAGAGTCCATAAACACCCAGATCAGCCGTGCGGTTGGAACGATTGTGCACAGAATGATGATGTGATTCAACAGCAGGAGGAAAATACCCAAATCTAGGTCTTCTACATAACAGGTTCTCGCCGTAGGTCCTGCCTTTTTTAGGGTTCACGCTGCTCATTGGCTGGTTAGTTAGATCTGGTGTGTCAACACTAAACTGTGCAGGACGAGGGGATCTCCAGGACCAGGGCTGGGAACATCTGATCTAAATCATCAATGTGTCCAAAAAAACGGATCATGTGTCCTGTGTGCCTATCACGTGTCGTGTCAGTCATCGATCTTCATGAGATACAGGATATTCAGGACTTTTGTTGTTTATTTACAGGCAGCCCGCGTGTTTTGGGTCCAGCCTGAGATAAGGCTGTTTGTGAGTTCTGATTCAGTGTCGATTCACGTCTGTGTGTTTGCTGTGACTGTTTGTCTTTGTTTTTGCCCGGCATACAAACTCGAAAGACTAAAGTTTTGTTTTTTTCTTCCCCTTCAAGTCTGGCTTGAAAATGTGAGTAGGAAAAACTCAGTTGCATCATAGACTGTAAATCAGGAAGAAATAAAAAACCAAACAATATGAACCAGCAGCATTAAAAACCAATCAAAACGAGCGCATTCTCGAGTCAGTGGATCTGCTGTTGTCCGGCTGTTGATTCAGATCAGTTCAGCTCCATCATCAGGGTCAACAGCGTAATAGAGGCTGTATTTGTTTTGAAATAAGGTTTTGAAATGGCTCTGTAACTCCAGATAAGCTGTGATGAAAATGCTGATTGCACCTTTAAGTGTCTGACGTAATTTATTTTAAACCTTTACTCAGAGAGAGCAGTTGGATCAAATGCAAACGCGCTCTGATAAACAGTTACTGAGTCACTTACTGATTGACTTTCTCTCTTTCTGTCTCTCTCGCTCTCTTTTTCTGTCTCTCTCTCTCTCTCTCTCTCTCTCTCTCTGTCCCTCTCTCTCTCTCTCTCTCTCTCTCAGGATGGGGGCTACAGTGTTTGTTCAGCCGCTGGACCTGGTGAAGAACAGGATGCAGTTGAGCGGTCAGGGTTCGAAGGCTCGTGAATATAAGACGAGCCTGCATGCTGTGGCCAGCATCCTGCGCAACGAAGGAGTCCGGGGCATTTACACAGGGTGAGGGGGCAGTTAGAGAAGAGGGAAGGATGTATACACTGGGTGAGGGAGGCATCTACATCATGTGAGGGGGGATTTATGTCTGGTGAGGGGCGAGTGAGTGAGTGGGGAAAGCTATACTGGGTGAGACATGCATCTGCACCAGGTGAGGGGGCAGTTAGTGAGGAGAGGGGCGTATGCGCTGGGTGAGGGGGCAGTTAGTGAGGAGAGGGGCGTATGCGCTGGGCAGTGAGGAGAGATATGGAGCATGTACACTGTTTGATGTTAGTCCACCTTACGTTATTTTGTCTCTCTCTCTCTCTCTCTCTCTCTCTCTCTCTCTCTCTCTCTCTCTGTCTGTCTGTCTCTCTCTCTCTCTCTCTGCGTGTCTCTCTGCAGTCTCTCGGCCGGTCTCCTCAGGCAGGCGACCTATACCACCACTCGTTTGGGGATTTACACGGTTCTGTTTGAGAAACTGACGAAAGCAGACGGAACTCCTCCGAATTTCTTCATGAAGGCGCTGATCGGAATGACGGCCGGAGCCACGGGAGCGTTCGTCGGCACTCCGGCTGAGGTGGCGCTCATCCGCATGACCGCAGACGGACGGTGAGTACCAAACCGAAGACAAACTCTGTGTGTGTGTATGTGTGTGTGTGTGTTCCTTGCTTTGCTTTTTTTGGTAACATTTTCCCCAAAACACCTGCCTGCTTGAGCTGATCAGCCGGATCTAAAAAAAACAAACAAAAAATAAAAGAGCATAATAATCTTTCTTTCTCTTTTTTCCTGTCAGTCTTCCCCCTGATCAGAGGAGGGGTTACAAAAATGTCTTTAACGCCCTCATCCGAATCACCAGGGAGGAGGGGCTTACAACACTGTGGAGGGTAAGTGTGTGTGTGTGTGTGTGTGTGTGTAAGTAATATTTTTAAACTTTCTCCTTGCCTGTCAATCATGTGGCCTGTTTAACTGGAAAGCTCCGCCTACTTGTGCTAGAGTTCCAGCAATCTGTTGACTAGCACAGAGGCCACGCCTCCTTCCCTGAGACCGACTGAGGCCACGCCTCCTTCCCTGAGACTGACAGTCAGAGGCCACGCCTCCTTCCCTGAGACTGACAGTCAGAGGCCACGCCTCCTTCCCTGAGACTGACTGACAGAGGCCACGCCTCCTTCCCTGAGACTGACTGACAGAGGCCACGCCTCCTTCCCTGAGACTGACTGACAGTGGCCATGTTTTTTAGTTTATTTTTTAGTTTAATTTTAGTTTATTCCCTGGTGTAGTATTGGGTTATTCTGAGTGTGTGTGCTTGTGTGTGTGTGCTTGTGTGTGTGTGCTTGTGTGTGTGTGCGTGCTTGTGTGTGCGTGCTTGTGTGTGCGTGCTTGTGTGTGTGTGTGTGTGTGTGTGCGCGCGCGCGCGCGCGTGTGTGTGTTACAGGGCTGTATACCCACCATGGCCAGGGCAGTGGTCGTGAACGCAGCACAGCTGGCTTCTTATTCACAATCTAAACAGGCTCTGTTGGACACAGGTGAGACGCTACACCTCCATTATCCCCTTCACACCTTCATTAAATTAAACTCCACCCCTAACGGCTCAAATATTCATCATCATTCATGTATATAAATAGTTTGGGGTTTTTTATCGACACGTTGCTCTATTTTCACTTTAGTCAGCGGTTTCCTACGTTACCCACAATGCCGCGCTGCAGTGGAATTCATCCCTCGCTTCATCTCTACCTAACCAGAGCGATGCAGCGGCGCTTTAGTCTTTTAGTCCATACAGCTCTCTCACTTTCGCTCAAAACAGATTTCACGCTAGTGAAAGCAGATCTCTGACTAGCCGAGCCGAGTCTCAGCCGTGTCGTATAGCTGCAATGCATTCTGGGTCTCCGGGTCCAGCGCTTCCTCCGACGTCTCCACTTCTTCTACGCTGGATTTCTCGTTAATAAGATGTGAAAGAATGGAAAGTGAGCGAGAAAAGAAGCTCTTGTTTGTTTTTCAGAGCGAACAGCGAAACCTGATCGATATCTGTTATGTTTGAGGTTTTTCATGTTTTTCTGGATGTCTGATTTCATCCCTGGTGAAAATTCTGATTTTAAATGCAGTAGTGTGAGACCATAAATCATGATGGTAAAAGTGTAATCTCTGTGACTGGTACACATGAGGTTAAACATTATGGCAGTTCAGTTCACTCTGTGTGTGTGTGTGTGTGTGTGTGTGTTTATCAGGTTATTTCTCCGATGATATCCTGTGTCATTTCTGTGCCAGTATGATCAGCGGGCTCGTCACCACGGCCGCCTCCATGCCGGTCGACATCGTTAAAACCAGGTCGAGCACCTCCACTTCCTGTCTCCATGTTCCTAATATAGCAGTGAGACCCAGACGCTGTGTGTGTATGTGTGTGTGTGTGTTTGTGTGTGTGTTTGGCTTTGTTCCCAAAAAAACAACACGCTTTAACTTTCTCCAGTGTCTTTAAATCCGCACTCTGTCCAAACACCGTTTCACATTTTAACTCCTTTTTTTCCTAAAGTGTTCCTTCAGCTTAAACATTTCCATTTCACACTAACAGTAACGCTGTGAAGCTTAACAGCTGATGACAATTCTCAATTCTGATTGGTCAGAAGGTGTTGCTTAATTTTCTCTAACAGCTCAAATGCGCTGGTTGTAATATGTCATGGTTTCTATAGTAACGGCTCGTTCGCAGGGACGTGTACGGCGGATGCGCCGCGTAAACCGGTTTTAAAAAAATCCATTTTTTTCACTGCATGTGCCTGAGACTTTTGTACAGAACTGTAAATACACACAGGGGGAATATTTAAGGCAGCCATTTTTGTTTTGAAGATTGCATGTTCAGTTTGTGTAATGGTGTGAGGTTTAGTAAAACGTTAGTGTGTGATGTGATTTGAGACGTTATTGCACTACAGATATCCAGGAATTAGATTGTGTTCTGTGTTTGTTTGGTGAATGAAGTCGAGCTTGTATTCGTGTCTCTGTTTCAGGATTCAGAACATGCGGATGATCGACGGCAAGCCGGAGTACAAGAACGGACTCGTGAGTGGTTTTGTAGATCTGTGTGAGTGTGTGTGTGTGTGTGGGTTCTCACTTCACTCACACTTGTTTCTCGTCTCTCTGCAGGACGTGTTGGTTAAGGTGATGAGGAAGGAGGGCTTCTTCAGCCTGTGGAAGGGTTTCACGCCGTACTACGCGCGTCTCGGCCCACACACCGTCCTCACCTTCATCTTCCTCGAGCAGATGAACAAGTTCTACAAGATCTACTTCCTGGACTCGTAGAGTCCTAACGGGAACTTGAGGCAGCTCGGGTCGGCCGAGGTTCTGAGCCATTCTGTGTGTGTGTGTGTGTGTGTGTGTGTGTGTGTGTGTGCGCGCGCGCCTATCCTGCCTTGTTTTTTCTAACACACCCTCCTTGACTTCCCCAGACTCAGAAGTGTGTAATGTTGAAGGTCACACGAGTGAGCAGTTAAAGTAAAGTAACATGTGGAAATGTGGCATATTTTATGGCTCGTGGTCGAATTCGTAAAACCGCTTCATCTGCCTTTTTTTTATTTTGTTACGACGATACGAACGTCCCGTCGATCCGTCAGACTTAACGGTTCTTAAGATGAAGGGGAAGTCAGCAAGGGCGTGTTTGAAAAAGGTATTGGAACGCAGCCGTTAGTCTTACTCTCCGTCTGATCGTCAGCTGTGTGTCCTGGTGGGAGTGTGTGTGTGTTTCTTTCACACTCTGACCCTGAGAGACTCAGCTCAGAACCCTGCGCCGTTTATCGGACTTTCTTTAACAATCAATACAAGAATGCAAAAAAAAAAAAAAAAAAAAGTAGAAGAAGAACAGGTTCCTGTCTTGTACATGAAGCTACACACTGACACACTTCTCATTTTTTTCTGCCCCTAAATTAAAAAGACTGAATCTGAATTTCTTGGTGTGAATCCGGTCTTAGTGATGATTGGTGTGTGTGTGTGTATGTGTGAGAGAGACCTAATGACAGAATGAAACATCACATCTCTCGCCCTCATTTGTAGTGAAAATCCCCAGAACCTTGTTAGAGGTTTCTCTGCGTTCTCTCCCCTTATTTCTACCAACATAATGTATAAAATAAGTGTTAAACAAACGCACAAGGTAAAGAACATTAAATACGATATAATGTAATATTTGATCCTCTTGTACATTGTTTTATTGAGATTATGCTCATGATTATACTTTTATGTCTGAAACACGGATTATTCTCGATATCAAGGCCAAGACATTAATAAGAACGAAAAATAAAAAAGGCCTCCGTTTTTAGTAAGAGATCGTCGAGAGGCTGAAGTTTCTCGTAGCTGCTTGGGCGTATAAATCGCTAAAAATGCACCACGAGGTTCTGAGGGATTAATGTAAAGGCAGCATCACACGTAACCTTCTCAGAGAAGAACAAAAACACAATGCCCTAGTGTCATAATAAATAATGTGATCAAGGTGATCAAGGGTTATGCATTATAAATACATTTTAAATAAAACTATATTGTGATCTAACCTCATATCAGCGCATGTCTGGGTGAAGTCTTACAAACTGGAAAATCAGAATTTTTCATTTGCAGAAACCATGAATTATCGTCACGTCGCTGTTTTTATTAACAGTGTTCATTCTTGTCTCTTTGTTAGAGGACAGTTTCTTACAACGTGTCATGTTTAAGACTTAACGCTAAACGGGACTCCTACAGTAGCAGGATCTTTTTTTCTTTTGGAAAACAAACAGTTCACATGTCAGTGTACTTCAGTAATTCGTTCTTTCTCTTCTTTTTCTTTTTCTGTTCTCATACTAGGTTTTAAAGCATGTGTAAAACCTCTCGGTGTTTTGTCTTTCTCAGAGTATTAGTTTGTTTTTTTTCCCCCCACTTTTTCTTTGGCAAACCACCCATGCAGAACTTAAGGATATTAAAATATAATTGATATTGAAACATTCAGATTTTGACTTGCTTTCCTTTTTTTAAAATAAATAAATTAATTAATTTTTAAAAAATGCTTTTTTAGGATTTTTTTTCTAAAAAACAGACTATTTGCAAGGAGCTGAATGCAGTGCAAGGATGAAAAAAAAGAGAAATATGAAAGAAATATATAAAAGAAATGATAAAAGAAAAATAGAGAATAAGGAAATGTATAGAGAAAAAGCTCCTTTAAAGATATTATATATAAAGGCGATTGTATTTATTTAAAAGTATATAATGTGTATATTATTATTATTATTATAAATAATTTATTATTAGTTATAACTATATTAGTCGTTTTATTTGACATAAAAATAGATGTATTGTATTTATTTAGGTATAGCGCGCGCCCTCTAGCGGTTGAACGCCGCAGTAACGCCGCCGCTACTCTTAAGACTTCCGGTTTCCGGTTAGAATCATTCAGTCCAAGATGGCGGACCTCCTGGGCTCAATCCTGAGCTCGATGGAAAAACCTCCAACAGTCGGCGACCAGGAAAGCCGCCGCAAAGCTCGAGGTACGCGGTTTAAAACACTTTAATACCACGTAAATGAGGTCGTTAAACACTTTACTTTCGTCATGGTATCACAAATGTGGAGTTTTATACATTTTATGATCGATGTTTTGTTGTTGCTGCCCTTCTGTAGCGCTCGCGCTGAAGAAAAAAAAAAAAAACCCGTCTTCCAATCGCATGTGAAGAAATGGGGTTGCGCTTGTGACGTCACGGCTGCCCTTAATTCTGATTGGCTATCACTGAATATTCCTCTGCGTTCATTAGAAACTGGAAGGGCTGCGTCCCAAATCACAAGTCCTCCTAAATAGTGTTATAAAAATAAAAGCTCCATTGTTGTTGTTATTTGTTGAAACTTTGATTTATACATATTTTGTTCCTTGTTATTAATATTAATAATGTACATTTTATTTACAACAGAAAAAAAACCACCTAAAGATTAGCCTTAGATTTAATGTAGTGTTTAGTAGTCTAGGGTAGACTGAGGTTTGGGACGTGGCCTGTGATTATCACAAATAATGTACAGAAATAAACATTTTGTTAGCTGTGGTGATGATTCTGCACAAATCATTATATCGCGATAAGGTCCATTTGAGATACAGCCCTCTCTGTGCACTACAGAGGGAGAATAACGGACTGTGCATCCTGTTTAGTGCACTACACCTTCAGTAAGGCTGCGTTCAGGATTCGGCTCTGCGCTCTCTTTACGAGGGTGTAAACTGCCACCTTCCAGCCCATCACGAGCGTTTAGTGAGTGTGTAACGGTGTGTAAATGTCCGTGTTCTCTTCCTTGTTCGGTCCTGTGGGGCCTCACAGAGCAGGCGGCTCGCATGAAGAAGATGCAGGAGGACGAGAAGAGGAAGAAAGCAGAGTTTAGGAAGAAGGTATGAGTGGTTTGGTGTGCAAACAGAAACCTGGTGTTCCTCAGCGTGTGAACTTTATTTGACGAAATCTGATCTTGTTGCTGATGTTTGGATCAGATGGAGAAGGACGTGTCTGATTTCATCCAGGACAGCGCTCTGAAGAAGAAGAAGTACGACCCCATGGGGAAGATCGAGAGGAGCATCCTGTGAGTCAAGTGCTTCTTCTTTTTGGGGCTTATTTGCGAGGTGCCGGTACTTCTCGAGCTGACTCTGTGTTTTTCCTGCTCTCTCATCTCTCAGGCACGATGTGGCCGAGGTGGCCGGTCTGACCTCCTTCTCGTTCGGGGAGGATGAAGAAAGCAGATACGTCATGCTCTTTAAAAAGGTGAGCGCTGATATCTATCTGCTCCTGCTTACATATCACACACTCACAGCAGGAACTGATCATAACTTTCTGTGTGTGTGTGTGTGTGTGTGTGTGTGTGTGTGTGTGTGCGTGTTTGCGCAGGAGTTCGCCCCGTCGGATGAGGAGTTGGAGGCGTATCGTAGAGGAGAGGAGTGGGATCACGCCAAAGCAGAGGAGAGACGCAAACTGAAGGTGAGCAGTGAAAAAAAATCTCCTTCAATAAATGTATAAAGGCTGCCTACGTTAGGCCATCATAACACCATCATAACACGATTAATAACACATTAATAACATGTTCATAACATGCTCAAAACACATTAATAGCACATTAATAACATGTTCATAACGCTTATATAACACTGCTCCATCTTTACATTTTAACATGTTCATAACACATTAATAACGCGTTCATAACACATTCATAACACAAATATCATGTTAATAACGTTCATAACATGATCATAACACCATCATAACACGATTAATAGCACGTTAATAACATGTTCATAACGCTTCCATAACTCTTATATAACACTGCGCCATCTTTATATTTTAACACGTTCATAACACATTAATAACGCGTTCATAACACATAGCATGTTCATAACACGTTCATAACCCTTCCGTAACACTGCTCCATCTTTACATCTAAGAGAAGAAGCCTCAAACTGCCATTTTTAAAACCTAATATTGTAAGTTATAATTAACAGATTAAATGAAATTAAACTTTAAAAATATATAAAGCTGCAGAGGGGCTGGAGGTCCGTGTAGATTTAAATCTGTTATAAAGCACAGCTTCGCTTGTGTACAGAGCTCGTATATCTGAGAAGCCAATCGTTTTATCGTCCTCGAACTGAAATAGCTATAAAACATGTAAATATGTGTTCAAAGGCAACAGCGCGATATTTACGCTCTTATCCTGCTGTATGTGCAGCAGTGTACAGTTTCAAATCCAGTTTTTAAACAAATTCAAAAGCCTGCAGTTTTATATTTTCTGACAAAAAGTGTGTAATTATAGATAAAAATGATTCTCACATCTTTCCAGACAAATGAATTTTCTGTTGATTTGTTTCTAATAAACTGAACCAAACAGGATGAACTTGGAACGCTTTAAAGCGAGCAGGAGTGATAATTAGATTAGCACGAATCTGATTGGCTCATGTCCCGTTGCCCCGCCCACTTTCCCACCTCAGGAACAGGCGGCGCTGGAGGAGGAAGCAGCCAGTCAGAGTCAGAGGAGGCCGTCGTCTCCCAGCTCCAACTACAGAGACAAATACAGCCATCTGATTGGCACGTCTGCTGCTAAAGACGCCGCCCACACGCTGGAGGCCAACCGTGCGTACGGCTGCGGTGAGTCGCAAACACACACACACACACACACACACACACACACGCTCACGGCTATAAAAGCAGATAGTTTAATTCCAGGACAAGCCGGTCTGTAACATGAAGAGCAGAGAGGAGAGGCAGAAGTCTCGGTATCTTACTCGTCCTTCATACGTTCAGCATTTTCATTTTGTTCATAAATAAAATAAACGTGGTGGTGCTGAGATACATATGTATCTATTATATTTATAATATTTCATTTCTGTATGACGTGACATTAATTGATCTCAGGAATGACAGTCTGTACTCGGTTTTATAGGAAATATTGCTGGTAGATAAATTATTTTTTTTCAGGAAACTGTAAACAAGCAGCTGTCCGTCATCCTGGACTTGTTTAACAGAGTGTGTTTATATAAAAGTATATTATATCAAACTATTACAACTGATGTGAGCTCTGTTTGTGCTTTAGAGCCATGTTTTAGTTCTGAACTCTCAAAACTTCAGAACACTGTGACATCATAAGGATTTATTTATTTAAAAATTACACTACTTGGCGACTTAAATGAGATACACACCTTTTCCTGATTTCTGATTGGTTCTTTCTCACACTGATAGTTCCTGTGGCCAATAAGAGAGACACACGCTCCATCGAGGAGGCCATGAACGACATCCGAGCTAAAAAACGCCTCAAGAGAGGAGAAGAGGACACGGGGGCCGGCAGCCTGTGAAGCGTGTGTGTGTGTGTGTGTGTGTGTGTGTGCATGTGTGTGTGAGAGAGAGAATCAGGGTGTGTATTCATAGACGTGTCCCTGTACAGTATTGTACTATTTAGCAATATCTCCCTGAGGGCCTGTGGGACGTGTGTGTGTGTGTGTGTGTGTGTGTGTTTAGCCGTCACTCTGGCCTTGTCTGCTGCTTCTACCCTCCTCATAGTGTGTGTGTGTGTGTGTGTGTGTGTGTGTGTTTTAAAGCTCGTTAGTTTAGTGGATTTTATTTCTGCGTGTCTTCCTGATGTGAAGTTAAGGCACATTTTTTTCTAAACAGACACTTTTTTTAGTTTTTAGTGCGTTAGTTAAATAAAGCGACGTGTAAATCTGTGCGCATCACAGAAATGTTCGTCTAGTCCATATTTGGGAATGTGGGCGTGGCTACGAGTCTGTTTCTGGAAAAGAGAGACGCTACGAGTAAATGTGCTTTAGGAAGTAATGACTAAAAAATAAAATGTGGGTGTGTCATTGAGGTTACAGATGGAAATGTGGGTGTGTCATTGAGGTTACAGATGGAAATGTGGGTGTGTCACTTGGGGGCCATATATGGAAATGTGGGTGTGTCTAAATGTCAGTGTTCAGAGGCCAGAGATTGAAAAATGGGCGTGTCTTTGAGTCCATATATGGCAGTATAAGGAAGTCATATATGGACAAAGACACGCCCACCTGTCTCTCCTCAGACATCGTCCTCAGTTTATGGCACAGCAGCAAAAGATTTAGGTTTTTCCGTTTTATTGAGTGTTTAAACACCGTTTTATCCAAACTCATGCTTCTGGAGTTACTGCCTGCAGTGTGTTCATGTGAAGTGTGAATCATTTTTAAAAAAACAAAAAAAACGCTAACAGATCAATTAGACCAGACTTTATATCTGCTTCAGATAGTTCCTGTGCTAGAGATAAGGATTTTAATCAGTGGTGCATGTTCAGACGTGAAGCAAACAGTTAGGTGCAGTAGAAACTTTTTATTGTCATGGCTGAGTCAGTATTCATCACTAACTTCTGTTCTGTTCATATCTGATACAGCAAGCAAATCAGAAAACCATGTGAAACCGGATACTTCCTTCCTATTTATAGCATTTTAAAGCCTTCCATTACTGTTTATCACCTGAATATAAATGAAATATAAAGCTGAAACGAGTCCGTGTCAGTGACGAATCCTGTAACTGTCCATATTTTACACACGCTGTTACTCTAACAGACTCGACTCGCGCTTGAGGTTTTAAATAAAGGATTAAATGGTGAAACATGGTGTATTGTGTTTGTTTAAAGGTTCCAGAATGTAAAGGGTTTTATTTTAAAATTGGAAATTGGTGTAAAAATCATTAATGGTGTAGTTTTTCTGCAGTTAATTAAGGAAAACTCATTAAAGAAAACCTGAATTATTGCATCATAAGTTAGAGCCAGTCATGTTCTGGTATGCAGATTTTGGATTTATAGTTTTATATATTTTGAGATATTTTTATACATACATACATTTCTAGTTTATAACAACTAATTGTGTGTTACTTTAAACAGAACTCGTGCATTATAATTAACAACACTTTGCTCGTACCTGCTACACGCACACACACACACACACACACACACTGCCATGTCTATTAAAATTTTTTTAGTTTTTTTTTTTTTTTTTTTTTAAAGGAGAAGCAACTTTTTCATGCACTAAAGATCTGGAACAAAAATGTAAACATTCTTTACACTCCATTTATCACCGATTTTTAAAAAAAAAAAAAAAAAAAAAAAAAAAAAGCTTAAAATTACAAATAATCTTTCACTTTAGCATTTAACTAGTTCTTACTGCTTCCTTACTTTTACTGCTACATTAATTTTTTTTTTTTACATTCTTTTATATTATTTTAATTAATACTCTATTTTTTAATTTTTTAATTTTTTATTATTATATTTGTATATTTTCTTTTTCCTGTTACTGCATTTAGTTGTTGCGGTTTTATTATTTGCCTTTTACTATATTATTCTATTTTTTCAACTTCACATTGTTATTTATATATTTATTAATTATATTATGCGATTATATTATTTATGATGATGACGATGATGATGATGTCAGCGTCACTGCTGGACTGAGAACGAACTAAATAATACTTGCTTCAGCCTTTCCCTTTCCATCCATGGTCGGGGGGGGGGGGGGGGGGGGGGGTGGTTAAATTGGGGTGCCAAAACTTTTTAAACCACAAAAACTGTGAAAAAATGATTAAAAGAAAAACAAAAAAAGGTTGGTGGCGCGTCATAAATGTTTAATTGTTACATGCC
>CM075029.1:818436-823436 GCA_037576675.1 Pangasius sanitwongsei
CCCTTCTGCACCCCCCCCCCCGCGCTCCTCCTCCTCCCCCCCCCCCCCGCGGCCCGCCCCCCCGCGGGGCGCGCCCCCCCCCCCCCCCCCCCCCCCCCCGCGGTTAAAGAGGGGTGCCAATACTTTTTACACGACAACAGATGTGCTACAGTCAGTAACTGCATACCTACAAATGGTTGGTGGAGCTGATGAAATGATTAATGTGTCTCTGCCATTAATACAAGGCAGCTGTCTGAAGTTTTCCAGATGATCCAGCTGTGTGATGAGGAGCTCTTCACTCTCGGGTCACGCTGAAGCTCCACTGAGCTCGAGTGGATTATTTGGTTGTTAAATGTGGTTCTTAGAGCAGTCACCTTCTCTCTGAAGGTGTGCTGTGGTCTCTGGCACCAAGACGTCAGCAGCGGATCCTTTAAGTCCTGTGAGTTGCGAGGTGGAGCCTCCATGGATCGGACTTGTTTGTCCAGCACGTCCCACAGATGCTTGGATTGAGATCTGGGGAATTTGGAGGCCAAGTCAACCCCTTGAACTCTTTGTCATGTTCCTCAAACCGTTCCTGAACAATTTTTGCAGTGTGGCAGGGCGCATTATCCTGCTGAAAGAGGCCACTGCCGTTAGGGAACACCGTGGCCATGACGGGGTGTAACTCGGTCTGCAACGATGTTTAGGTTGCCCATTTTTCCTGCTTCCAACACATCAACTTCCAGAGCTGACTGTTCATTTGCTGCCTAATATGTCGCACCCCTTAACAGGTGACAGGTGTACTGAAGCTTTATGTTTATTTCTGAACTTTCTGAACTAAATGCCCAAATAGGCCTGGGTATAGAAAAACAAAACACACAGCTAGACACAAAACAGTCTCAATTTAATCCGATAAGGAATTATTTCATATCCAATTTAGTGTATTAATATATGAATTTTAACTCCTCCAGGTCAGAAAATCATAAAATCATACAGTATTTTATATAATAAAGTCAGCATCATTTGAGTAGTCTAGCAAATAACGCTGACTAGAAATTAAATGTGCACACCTCCACCTACTGGACCATTAATCCCTTCCCTGACAGAGCTACAGAGATTTTAACTCAAACTATTAGACACTAAATTCCTTTAAAATAATTAAATATTGAATTACAATTCCACTTCTAAGATTTGTACTGTATATTCTATTATATATACTATAATTACATCACAGCAGTCTTTACTCTACTACGTACCAGACACACTTCTCGCGAGATTTACACACTGGCTGTACCAGCTGTAACATCTCGCGAGATGTCCGGGCCGTCTATCAGCTGATTGCAGGCTGTACGATAACTAACATCTCGCGAGATTTAGAGGTTTGGCGGCGCAGTGAATAGGAGAGATATCGCGAGAACTGCGCCTTTAGGTTGGCCTTGTTGAAGAAGCGTAAACACACGGAAACAACAAAAGATTTTCGACGTTTTGGCATGACGAAGCTGTAAAGTTTTGTTTTCCCTTTCTTCTGAGATTAAAAGTAGGTTTTGTTTTGAAGCGAGTGGCTGTGAAATAAGACGACGACAAGGATTTGTGGGCTTTTTTTGGGGGAAAAAAGGAGAGTTATTCAGGGAAGAGAGCTGGACAGTAAGTAAGCTTTATTTACAGACTTGACATTTCTAACCTGCAGGTCGGAATGACATTTTATAAGCAGGAATAAATCTGAATTATCATGGCATGTTATATATTTATATATGTTTTGAAGCATTGCTGGAGATGTGGCTTGTCATTGCTGAGACCGTTTCATCAGGACAGGGCTTGGGCTTCATGGAGATCAGATTAGTCCTGATGGAAATGCAGCTGTTTGGCTTCACTTCACCTGGAGATGAATGTTTGATAGATGAGATGATTTTAGGTCCTGAACAGTGAGCTGTCACTTCATTTCCTCGTCTTTAACCCTGTGCCGTGTTCACTCTCTCAGCACTGAGCTGCTGTACTGTTTATGTTTAAACTGCACAGTGTGAAGCCCCTGTTATTAATATACAGCCTGTACTCAGGCTCATGCAAGGGTGCACCTTGGCTACTGGTTCTCCTGTGGTATATGACTTGATTAAACCCACCAAGAAAAAAGCAAATGTACCAGGAAATCATCTGTTAATGTGTTCAGAGCCTCCGAAATCAGTAGAAGAGCACAGTGAAGAAGAGTTGAAGAAGATCCGAAGATCCTCTTTTGTCTTTTCCTCTTTAGCTTCCTTTCATGAGCTTAGAAGATGGTCATGATTTCCTGCTGTGGTTAAAAACATCACATGCCTGAACCATGCTGGGGATACACACACACACACACACACACACACACACACACACACAGAGATAGAAATAGAGGACAAACCCCACAGGACATTGCCTAATCTTATCTTAAGGCTGTGCTCCAAATCACTGGAATTTTTTTAGGTCTGCGAAAAAAGCTGTTTGTTTAAAAAAAAAAAAAAAAAAAAGTTTCGGCGTTAATGCCTGATTAATAAAGTAGGTTAGTGGCACAAACGTAGAAACGAGGCACGTGAATTGTGGGATTGCTCTCGTACAGGGTCCGTTGTGTTTAATATAACAGCTCTCCGTTATTATAAAGAAACGAGACATTTATTTACGTCATGCGTTACTTGTGTGGTTACTTTAACTACATCTTCACTCAATATTTACGTGCTTACTTTATTTCTATTACATTTACATTGTTATTAATTTCTCTTTTTTCCCCTTTTACTTTATCGTTTCTATTATTTGTCTCTTTCCAGTTAGGGGCTTGGGCGATCTTTGCAGAAATAATATCCTCATAAATAAGATTTCTTGCTTTCTTATCTTTTTATAAACATATTTCTCAGTCAGATGTTTTAAATGTATATTTCCCAGTCGGCATGACCGGAGGATTTACACGATGCTCCTTCAGATCTGGCCCTGTCTCTGTATCGGATGCTCGACCACGCTCCGTCCTCCTGAATAGTCCAGGGAGGAAGTGAGGATATCTCGAAACGTCCACGATAAAGATATTAGCATTACGGTATTCAGACTTGTCGGATTATCCGCCCGTGCTTGGCCAGGGAATGCGCTGAGATCCGGAGCGAGCCTGCAGGATCAGAGTTCCTGTTTGACTGTGAACCGACAGGAAATGATCGAGACAGCGTTTCAGAGAGTCTGTGCTGGTTTAAGGATGAAACGTCCTCGTTTTTTTTTTTAAGGCTGGAGGTCTCGCACTGTTTGGAGACAGGAAATGCTTTAACTGTAAAATAAACGACTCCGATCTCCTCCAGGGATCAGCACAGATGTATTTTAAGAACATAATCCAACTATTTAAATATTAGACTCATTATGGAAACAACTACAGTAATATTCTGTGTTTTTTATTGGAACCCTGGAGGGTTTTTTTTTCCCCCATTCCTGAGCTTTCCAAAGACAGAACACACAGATAACGGTGGACTATTATTTCTTGTAATAAAATAAAAATGATCACGACCCCCTTGGCTGCGCTTCACAGACTCCCGCGGCTCTCCTGATGCTGTTTACAGAACATGTGCTTTAAGGAACGGCAGACGTCGAGGTTTTAATGGTGCTCAGGGTGCTAATAACCAGAAGGTTGTGGGTTCAAATCCCATGAGTGAGAGAGAGAGAGTGATCGCCTAACAATAATTATTTGATCGGTTGGATCGTAGCTAATCGTATGTTGTCATATAAGTATTTCAGGTTTATGTTTAAATTGTAATAATGTCTCTTTAACACGGTAATATTTACTTTATTTAAGTCATAACGTGACGCAGATCATTGACTAGCAAAGCTGGATTTCTGCGTTCACTAACAGCACTGCTGAGATCTGGATTGTGATTGGTCAGAAGAAGGTGTTGATCCATTTTCTGTAACAGCAGCTCTGACAGTAGCGCAGCCGCAAATCACAGATTTATTTATAATTAATGCGCTCGTTCTAGCACGTTATCGTTTCTATAGTGACGGCTCATTCAAAAAAACGTGTCTAATCGTGTTTATTTAATTTATGGAAGGAGTCTCCAGTGTCAGCGCTTTGTAACAGAAGGAGGTGAAGCTGTAACGTTAAGTTTTCCGGCATCTTCAGGACAGAGGAGTTTACGCTTCTTTGCGGTTTCTCGGTAACACGACGAGCTGCGTTTCTGTCTTATTAACTTCGAGAGAGAGAAGAAAGAGAGAGAAGAAAGAGAGAGAAGAAAGAGAGGCAGGTGACGGAACGACTGTTTATAGCCGCTATAACTGTTTATAGCTATAATCATAGCTGTTCATCAGATCTAATACTAATGTAATATACAGTATATTGTTATTTAACTCATTAACAGGAAATCTTTTTTTGCTAAGGAACTACGTTTGATCACAAATCAAGGTTTTTTTTTTTGTTTTTTTTGGATTATCAGTAATCAGCGATAGTGCTTTTAAGTTTGTAATATTGTGAATGTTTAAGGCCAGCATCAGCGTGAGGGGATCTTCCTGTCCTGTGACTCGACGCTGAGATCAGTGTGTGTTCGTCAGAAGTCTTGAGATCTTCGTCACGTGGGTGATCAGTCAGTGATTAGGAAATAACCCCTCACAGGAGAAGAGCTTTAAAAGGTTCCTCAGCTGATTTTATAGCAACGTTTTATAATTAATCTTTTAAAATGGAAAATGTATTACATTTTTAGAGATTTATAAAATGTTTTCTCCTTTATATATAATTATATATATATTTTAAAAATAAAATGTTTTTGCTTTTTAAATATACAAACATATAATATACTTTTTTTTACTTTTTTGCTCACTTTGCTTGCTAACTTTACTAGCCTACTATACATATTTAATTGCTTATTGTTTATATTAATTGCTTCTTTCTTAATTTACTTAATTACTCGACTCTTTACCTAATTATGTGCATTTAATTGTTTTCTTCATTTAATTACTTGTTTATTTAATTGCAGAATTCCCTTCTGGCTTCTTTATGACTGTACTTGCTTTAAATCCTTTTTTGTACCTTATTTCTTACTTTCATTACTTCCTTGCTT
>CM075029.1:833436-852527 GCA_037576675.1 Pangasius sanitwongsei
ACTTCATGTTCTTCTTTTTTGTTGTTTTTTTATTTTTATTTTTTGGTTTCCTGAGATGTTAGAAAGATGTGTGTGTGTGTAACTGCATTCCTAATGTACTACACTGTGTAGCTTTTGTGCCATAAAGAGGATTTTTATCTATTCGCTGTGCAGCTGAGTGTCTCTGTCACTACACTCTGAGTCCATGAGCAGTTTTTATCACTTTAATAATGCATGCTAATCTCACTGCGCTGCTGAATTCTGGATGCTGATTGGTCAGGAGGTGTTGATTAATTCTCTATAACAGCAGCTCTGACAGTAGCGCCGGTTTATATTAATGCGCTCCTTCTAATACGTTATCGTTTCTATAGTAACAGCTCATTCACAGGGACTCCACATAAACGAATTTGAAAAATCTTTGAGAGACGTTTAATTAACGTTTATGGAAGGAGTCTCCAGTGTCAGCGCTTTGTAACAGTCAGAGGTGAAGCTGTAACTTGAAGTTTTCCGACGTCTTCAGGACAGAGGAGTTTACGCTTCTTTGCGGTTTCTCGGTTTCTTTCTTATTAACTTGAAGAGAGAGAATAAAGAGAGGCTGGGGAGGGAACGACTGTTTATAGCTGCTATAACGTAAGCGACAACAGGAACTAACTCGTTTCACCGACATTAAATGTAACTATAAAAGGCGAAAGAATACATCTTGTTCTTTAATAAATAAAAAAATGTTAAAGGTAAATATCTGTGGTATAAGAGGAATAAAACACTCGGAGGGATACGCTGTTTTTAGACAATAAATAGCTTCATCATTAGAAATGATTTTACACACAGTGTTATCATCCAAAACACACTAATATACAATCTCTGCCTTCAGACTTTAGGCCACGCCCCCTAGTGCTGAGGAACTGCGACCGTTTTTCATCATTTTGTCCATGTTTACAGACATCAGTGTGGCATACAGAGTCAGAAAACACATCAGCGATCTGTCTGAGATGCTGAACGACTGATTTAGTGCACAGTGCTGAACTGGAGGCCATGAGCTTACAGATACGGTAAGTAATTGTTAGCTTTATTAGCCCCGAAACTCAAACATGTCACGGCTGAGCGACTACGTTTGAACTCATCGTGATATTTCTAGTGCAGCTCGGTTGTGGAATGACATTAAAATTGTAAACTTTTTCTCGAAATCTGATCTAATTACGCTCAGTAGTGCACTGAAGTTCAAGTGCTTAGTCACATTACAAACACACACATATCTGAGGAGTCTAATTTTACCCCAGACCTTAAGTGCTCCTGGGTCATATCCGTCTGCCCTTTATGTCTGAAATGACCTTCAGGTTCATATTACCGCCCACTTATGCACGAGTGACCTTTGACCTTTTCTGGATTTTCCTATCCAGGATTTAATCAATAGTCACCTCTGGAATTATTCATCATTATTAAATCCCTGCAGCACTAATATTAGATTTAATCTTTAAGCTCTCTGTGTTTGGGAAGTTTAGGTTTTTATATCACATGTCAGTGATTGTACGAGCCTTCAAGGCCACTCTGATCCCTGACCTTTCCAGCGGGAGGATAGTTTAGAGACGGTCCCATATTTGATCGAGGTGCCATATCCATTTTTGATGACTGACATTAGGGAGCGTCTTAAAATAGGCAGCCAGAGGGGCAGGAGGAGCACTCAGCTGGAGCCTTCGAGCTAGACACACACACACACACACTCAGGTGAGTGTGTTTACATTGTTTTCTGTGTTTTTCTGTTTGTAGATAATGTTGTTTGAGGGTAAGTTGACTTGATGTGAACTAAACTGACGTTATTGAACATAGGTGCAGGTGTAATAATGACTATTCAAATTGCACGTGCGGGTTTTTGCAGGGTCTAAATGGATTTATGATGTTGTAGTAAAACACTCCTGTGCATGATCGTGTGTTTGAGGAATACTTTGCAGCAGGAAAACAGAGCTTCAGGAATGTATGTTTAAGGTATGTTTTTATGTAGCACATTTAACAAAGCAGTTCAGACCTTTAACGAGCGAGCAGGAGGTGACAGTAATGAGAAAAGAACTACTTTAGGGTCTGACATTGTGGAATTACAGGATCGTGGTGTGATGTGAAGAGAAGAACTCGGATCAGACGGAGAAAAAAATCCTGGACTGGACTAGAACTTGGGTTAGAAAGCTGTTAAAGTGTATAAACCAGACGATTTGTACAGAGACAAGACGAATCGAGTGAAACACTCTGTACATGTGTGTGTAAGGGAGTGTAAGCTGAGGTTAGGGTTTGTGTGTGAGTGTGTGTACAAATATTTAGATATTTAGCCCTTTGTGAAAAGATTTTAAAAATTTTTTTTATTTTACAGCTGCAGTAATTATGTCAGTTGAAGGATAGAAAAACAAGTGTGTGTGTGTGTGTGAGAGAGAGCGAGAGAGAGGCTTGGCAATAAGTGTGTGTTGAGTTTTTTGTAGAGTGTGTGTTTGTGTAGAGTGTATGTAATGAGTGTAGTGTGTGTTTGTGTAGAGTGTGTGTGAGAGAGAAACTTGGCAGTAAGTGTGTGTTGAGTTTTTTGTAGAGTGTGTGTAGTGTTTGTAGAGTCTAGAGTGTGTGTAGTGTGTGTAGTTTGTGTGTGTGTGTATGTGTGTGAGAGAGAGAGAGAGAGTGAGACTTGGCAGTTTTTGTGTAGAGTCTAGAGTGTGTTTGTAGTGTGTGTGTGTGTGTTGTGTGTGTGTAGAGTGTACAGTGTGTGTAGTGTGTGTGTGTGTGAGAGAGAGAGACTTGGCAGTAGGTGTGTGTTGAGTGTGTAGAGTCTAGAGTGTGTTTGTAGTGTGTGTGTGTGTAGAGTGTACAGTGTGTGTAGTGTGTGTGTGTGTGTGTGTGTGAGAGAGACTTGGCAGTAAGTGTGTGTTGAGTTTTTGTGTAGAGTCTAGAGTGTGTTTGTAGTGTGTGTGTGTGTTGTGTGTGTGTAGAGTGTGCAGTGTGTGTACAGTGTGTGTGTGTGTGTGTGTGTGAGAGAGAGACTTGGCAGTAGGTGTGTGTTGAGTTTTTGTGTAGAGTCTAGAGTGTGTTTGTAGTGTGTGTGTGTGTAGAGTGTACAGTGTGTGTAGTGTGTGTGTGTGTGTAGAGTGTACAGTGTGTGTAGTGTGTGTGTGTGTGAGAGAGAGAGAGACTTGGCAGTAAGTGTGTGTTGAGTTTTTGAGATGCCGTGTGCAGTATTTGTTTCAGACGCCTGTACACTCACATCCACTCCTGTACATGCAGTTATTACTAGTGAATGTTAATGTAGTCAATGCTTAATAATAGTTAATAGCAATTAATAGCAGGTCTTAATAAATATAATTCATTATAAACTCATACAAATAGTTCAATAGTTACTAATAATAAATATTATTAATTACAGTTATCAATCCATCCCTGATCACTGATCATTATTTGTCGTTATCAGGAATAAATATTAAGTTCCTGTTCATCATAAATATAAAAGCTCTGAGGAAAAAGGATCTTTAAGGGTTCCCTGTATGGTAGAGTTCTGAGCTTTCCCTGAGCTCTCTGACGGAGGACTCGCTCGGTTTAAACGTGTTAATAAACCTGTAATAATCACCTCATTTCAAAGACACCTTGAAGATACTGAGCTTTACAATCTTGCCGTACAGCGGATGTGGTTAGTTTCTTCGTTTTAGGTCTCCGTTTACATTTTTTTGGTTTGAAGAATAACTCCGCCCCCAGCCAGTACGGAGCTGCTAAGCCCCACCCCTTTGATTGAAGAGCAGCGCATGAGGCACGAGGCATGTAGAAAAAAAGGCGTGTCCATGTTTTTATTGCAATTGCAGTTCACCTCACAGGCAGCAGACATTACATACTGCTTCTTTAATATACTTAACAACCACATATACAGTTGTTTATGTATAAATCATAGCTCTGGTGCTGGGAGAGCTTTTAAATTAATGTTAATTAGCGAATGAGTCGGAAAGCTGAGAGCAATGTTAGTATATTGAGACATGTTTAACTGTGCGACGAGCCGGACCGGGACCAGGGCCGGGACCAGGACCGGGACCAGGGCCGGGACCAGGACTAGGACCAGGACCAGGACAAGGAGACACTGACCTTGTCTTGATATAATGACTCTTGATGTTGAGAGATAAAATCGTATGGCGTTTCCGCCTCGCTGAGCTATTTGTGGTCTGTAAATGTCAAGGACTTCAGAGTTGCTCAGGACGAGTGTGAGAGATAGAAAGAGACAGATGATGGATAAGTCCGGATCAGACCAGAGTGCGATGCTGCTTTATAAACTTTCGTATTAACTATTAAACTTTTAAAAAATTTTGACACTATTGTGTATAAATAATAAACACTAACTGTAAATGTTTACTATTCCTATTAACTATAACTTTATAAAGACCGTTTAATAACCATTCAGCTGTGACTACGATTTAAAGAACTACAAGCGTAATCTCTAAATAACTACTTAGCTTTTATTATTACTGATAAGACTATGATATTTATAATGTATTAATATAATATTCATGTGTAATTGGAAATCTCAGAGTGATTTACGTATCAGATGTCAGAAAACTACATTTAATGGAATAATTTACATTTCTTGTTACAAGGTAAAGACCCAGAAACTGTACATAAAAAAGCCTGGTACTGTTAATGGCTTATAATTACTGCTATTTAACTGTTATTAAGGATTAACACCAGTCTTAGAAAAAAAGGAAGAAAAACTCTTAAGGGTTCTACATTTTTAAGTCTATAACTTACTACAAATAATTATTAACTGGTATTAGCCATAACCTCTTAATGTTAAATATTAATGACCAGTGATCTATAATTATCTAATTACTGTAATAAGATATTAACAATAATAAGAATAATACTAACAAATGAATGATTTACAATTATTAATCAAATTTACTGTCAATTACTAATTACTAACTGTTTATATGAATTTATTGTTTTGTTTTTATAGAAGTGTTATGAATAAACTATTATTATTATTATTATTATTATTATTATTATTATTATTATAAAGTGTTAATAAAGAAGGATTAGCTCAGTGATGTACAGTAGTGATCACACTCACATACCGCTGCTATTAATAGAACCAATCATATTACACTTCCTGGTTTAAACCCTGAAAGTCTGTACTGGCCAATCAGAGCATGACTCAGGCTCAATAGACCAATCAGAGCAGAGATCCCGCCTCTGCAGCCTGACCTGTGTTGAATGTGGCTCTGAGGAGAACTGAGGATTTGTGTAGAATGAGAGGAACAGCTGCAGCTTTACACAGATTAACAAGTGCAGGTGCAGCGAATAGCTCCAGATTTTTATAGAGTTCATATATTTTTTTAAATTGTAAAATTTGTTATATTTTTATAGAATAAACTCAGTGTGGAAGGTGACATTGAGAGAACATTGGGACTGTGTACTGTATTATATTACACTGTCATATGTGCTATTACTGTCATATATATAATATTATATTCATATTGTCATTTTATTACATTTATACTTCCACGTTAGATTAATGTTAGATTTATATGAATATGTGTGTTATATGTTGTGTCCTCCTCCCGTCTGTAGCTCTGTCTGCAGCCAGGATGTCCATCGTCAAGATCCACGCTCGTGAGATCCTCGACTCCAGAGGAAACCCTACAGTGGAGGTCGACCTTTACACGGAGAAAGGTCTCTCACACACACACACACACACACACAATAAACCCTCGCATCAGTAAACAGAAAGTATTCATTTTTCATTTTTATACTTCCTCTTTTACTCTGTTCTGCTCTCCATCTTTCTTTTTCTCACTCACTCTGTCTCTTCCTCGTGTCTCTCTCTCACTCTTTCTCTTTTTTCCTCTCATCTCTTTTGCTCTTTCTTTCTTACCCATATTTATTTTCTATTCTTTTCTCATCTCTCTGTCTGTTTTTGCCATCTTTCCTTCTCTCTGTCTCTCTGTATCTCTTTATGTCTGTCTGTCTCTCTCTCACTCTCTTTCTGTCTGTCTGTCTGTCTCTCTCTTTCTCTCTCTCTCTCTTTTCTGTCTGTCTGTCTCTCTCTTTCTCTCTCTCTCTTTTCTGTCTGTCTGTCTGTCTCTCTCTCTCTCTCAGGTCGGTTCAGGGCTGCGGTCCCCAGCGGAGCCTCCACAGGGGTTCATGAGGCTCTGGAGCTGAGAGACGGAGACAAAACTCGCTACCTGGGCAAAGGTGAGACACAAAAATGCACTTGGTGAGACACTTGAGGACAGTTTGATTAAATATGAACTTGATGTATGGTGTGTGTGTGTGTGTGTGTTTATAATAAAGGTGTGACTAAAGCTGTTGATCATGTGAACAAGGACATCGTTCCCAAGCTGCTGGAGAAAGTGAGAAAGTCTTCCGTCCGACTTCCTCTTTCACTCCTCTTTCAATATTCTTTCAATCCTGATAAACTAATGAGGATTTTTTTACCTATTGAAGACCACTGATGAATCGAATCGTGAATGATTAATGAATCGATGACTCGTCTCTCCTCTCGTCTATTAGAAGCTGAGTGTTGTTGACCAGGAGAAGATCGATAAGCTCATGCTGGAACTCGATGGCACTGAGAACAAATGTGAGTGTGTGAGTGTGTGTGTTAACTTTTATAAATAATCAATATCTCAGTAATTGGTTGAGATTCACTCTGTGGTTCAGGTGCTCACATGTTTCTCTTTGATTCTCAGCTAAATTCGGTGCTAACGCTATCCTGGGTGTGTCTCTGGCGGTGTGTAAGGCTGGTGCGGCGGAGAAGGGTGTTCCTCTGTTCCGCCACATCGCTGACCTCGCCGGCCACTCTGATGTCATTCTGCCCGTTCCTGTGAGTCTGTCTCCATGGCAACACCCAATTAAACACTCACATGTTTAACAGCAAGTGTAACCGTTGCTCACTAGTTACGTGGACTCTGATTAGAGCAACTGTATACGCTTAAAATAATAATGTTACAATTACATCGAACAATTCTCATAATCATAATATTATTATGATTGCAGTATTACATTTACACAAGCTTCCAAAAGCCTTCACTCTTCCCCTGTCCACCTGTTTGTCCCTCATTCCCTACGCAGGCGTTTAACGTGATTAACGGTGGCTCTCACGCCGGGAATAAACTGGCCATGCAGGAGTTTATGATTCTTCCCGTCGGGGCGGCGAACTTCCGCGAGGCCATGCGCATCGGCGCTGAGGTTTATCACAACCTGAAGAGCGTCATCAAGGGCAAATACGGAAAAGACGCCACCAACGTAGGGGACGAGGGCGGCTTCGCCCCCAACATCCTGGAGAACAACGAGGGTGAGGCATAAAGTTTCCATAAACACTGCTTCTCTCTGAAAGTCTCAGGCCACTACCATAAACCTTAACCTGGGTGGATAACATGAAAGTGATTTCTCAAATAAGTGTTTATAGAAAAAAGTGTTTTCGAAAATGTTCTCACGATGCTGATGATACTATGTAACCATGACAACAAACCACAAATAACACTTTGGCCTCTGTCTCTATTTACACCTCACTCTGTCAGTGAATTCTAATAAATGAGGTCTGTTTATTTGCTGTGCTAGTTCTAGATCTAGTCTGATCTTTGTGTCTGTGTGGGATCTCCAGCTCTGGAGCTGCTGAAGTCAGCCATTGAGAAAGCCGGCTACGCCGATAAGATCATCATCGGCATGGATGTCGCTGCCTCTGAGTTCTACAGGAACGGAAAATACGACCTGGACTTCAAATCCCCCGACGATCCCAAACGCCACATCACTGGAGACCAGCTCGCTGATCTGTACAAGAGCTTCATCAAGAATTACCCAGGTCAGTATTGTCATGGGGTGAACCTGGTGTTTATCGAAGTTATAGTTTTCATTAATAACTGTGTTGAATTCTCACTCTTTCCTGTGTGATCCAGTCCAGTCCATTGAGGACCCCTTCGACCAGGACGACTGGGAAAACTGGGCGAAGTTCACCAGCTCTGTGGACATCCAGATCGTAGGGGACGACCTGACAGTGACGAACCCCAAACGCATTCAGCAGGCAGTGGAGAAGAAAGCCTGCAACTGCCTTCTGCTCAAAGTTAACCAGATCGGCTCAGTCACCGAGTCCATTCAGGCGTAAGTGTGTGTATATATATATATATATATATATAGCCCCCTCATGCAGCTCCGCAGCACAGCCTATCCTTACACAGCTCAGCGATAGGGCCTATCCTTACATTAATACACCCTACTCATACAGCTCCGCAATAGGGCTTATTCTTACTTTAATACAGCTCTCTCACCCAGATCTGCAATAAGGTTTTTCATTAATAAAGCCCTTACATGCAGCTCTGCAATAGCACCTATCCTTATATAAATACAGCCCTCTCATGCAGAAACATAGTAGGACCTATCCTTCCATTAATACAGCCCCCCTCATGCAGCTCCACAATAGGACCTATCTATTCATTAATACAGCCCCCTCATGCAGTTCTGCAATAGGACCTATCCATTTATTAATACAGCCCCCTCATGCAGCTCCAGAATAGGACCTATCTAGTCATTAATATAGCCCCCTCATGCAACTCAGCAATAGGGCTTATACTTATATTAATACAGCCTCATCATGCAGCTCTGTGGTATGGCCTATCATTACTGCCCAACGTGCAGCTCTGCAGCAGGACTTATTACAAGGCAGCTCTACGACTGAGCCTGTTAATGCAGTCTTTTCACGCAGCTCCGCAATACAGCTTATCTTTATATGAAAATAGCTCTGTAATAAGGATTCACAGTAGGGACTACAAACACAGGGGCACTGTGATAGGGTCAGCAGCCCCACTGTGCAGCTCCACAACAGGGCCTATGAATACAGAAATACAAACCCTTGATAGAGCTCTGCAACAGGATCTATAATTACTAATTACAGCCCTCTCATGCAGCTCTGCAATAGGACCTATCATTGTGATCCTCTTTTTTATACATTGAACCCACTGAGTTGTGGTGATCGCGCGTGTTTGTGTGTTTGTGTGTGTGTGTGTGTGTGTGTGTGTGCGCATATGTGTGTGTATGCAGATGCAAACTGGCTCAGAAGAATGGATGGGGTGTGATGGTCAGCCATCGCTCTGGAGAGACTGAAGACACCTTCATCGCTGATCTGGTGGTCGGACTCTGCACAGGACAGGTACAATCTCTCTCTCTCTCTCTCTCTCTCTCGCTTTTGACTACATCTTTTATATTACTTTTTACTAATCATTGTAATCCTATTTATTTGTTCTTTATTCTTGCCCTCCCCTCCTCCCTCCGCAGATTAAGACCGGCGCCCCCTGTAGGTCAGAACGTTTAGCCAAATACAACCAGCTGATGAGGTCAGTTTCCTTTTTTTTCTTCTTTCCTTCATTGTGTCTCTCTCATCACTCGTCCTTCACCATCTCTTCATTCTGTCTTTCACAGAATCGAGGAGCTGTTGGGAGACAAAGCCAAGTTTGCAGGGAAGGATTTCCGTCATCCCAAAGTGAACTGAGCTGCGAGGAGTCGAGTCGCCATGTGTCCTGAACACTCGCATTAAACACTCGCATTAAACACTCGCGTTAAACACTCGCGTTAAACACTCGCATTAAACACTCGCATTAAACACTCGCGTTAAACACTCGCGTTAAACATTCGTTTTCATTAAAGACTTTTTATACTGAGGCTCAGTTCGAGTTCCTGCAGTTACACACATTTTACCAGAAGGTCAAAGACATGAAAATTAATAAAGACTTTTCCTGAACAAACGAGTAGTGTTTCATTTTTTTTTTATTTCTTCAGTTCTCTCTGTTTATCTTTTCTCACCTCATCTCATTTCTTCTTGATTCTTCTCTTCCTTTATCTTTTTCTTTTCTCTTCTCTTCTTGTTTTTTTCCTCCTCCTTTCTCCTTTTCCTCCTTTCTTTGCACTTTTTGCTTTTTATTTTATTCTCTTTTGTTCACTTATCTTTTTCTCTTTTTGTCTATTCTTATTTCTTTACTTCTCTCAGTTTATTTTTTCTTTCCTATTTCTTTTTCAGTCTTCTCATCCTCTATCTTTTCTCTCCATTTATCTTTTTTCTCTTTTTATTTCCTTGTCTTTTCTCTTTTTCTCTTCTTTCAGTTTATTTTCTTGATTGGTCTTTTTCTTTTCTGTCTATGTCTTTTCTATCTCTTTCTCTTCTCTTCTCTTCTCTCCGTTTATCTTTTTCTCCTCTAATAACTTCTCTTTCCCTTTGTTTATGCTCTGACTCACATTTTGGTGTTTTCACATTCCTCTTGTTTCATTATTAATCCTCACAAAATATTCCTTACTGAATTTACAAATTGTACAAAACCCTTTCAGGACCATTAAAAGGAAAATAATTCAGAAAGGCGTCAGTGGGCAGGAACCAGCGGCTGTGTGACTTATTCAGCCATTAAAGTTCACAGCACCGCCGTTGTGTTAATTAATAAAGCTAACGATGTAATTAGCAGCTGTCAGTCATCAGTCTTTCTATCAGAACCTCCTGTGGCTCGGGGATATTAGAGAAGTGTGCGTCACTCTCACGTCTGATACCCAGGAGAGTGAAAGACTCCACAGGGTTTAACATCGCGCGTGTTATTATTACATCCATATTATAAGCTGCTATTCATCTTTTGGCTTTTATTAAGGCTCTATTTATTCACCTAAAGTTTGGTTTTTTGTTAATAATTAAAAAAAAAGTTAACTCAGTTTTTTTTTTACCATGTGACTGATTCAGGATTCAGTGATTTAACCTTTAACTGCACACATTGTGGTTTTTATCCTAGCAGTGGTCTCTCTGTCTGTCTCTCTGTCTGTCTCCCCATCTACCTGTCTGTCTCGCTGTCTCTCTGTCTGTGTGTCTCTCTGTCTGTCTCTCTGTCTGTCTCCCCATCTACCTGTCTGTCTCGCTGTCTCTCTGTCTGTCTCCCCATCTACCTGTCTGTCTCGCTGTCTGTGTGTCTCTCTGTGTGTCTCTCTGTGTGTCTCTCTGTCTGTCTCTGTCTCTCTGTCTGTCTCTCTGTGTCTCCCCATCTCCCTGTCTGTCTCACTGTCTCTCTGTCTGTCTCTCTGTCTCCCCATCTCCCTGTCTGTCTCGCTGTCTGTCTCTCTCTCTGTCTGTCTCTCTCTCTGTCTGTCTCTCTGTCTGTCTGTCTCTCTGTGTGTCTCTCTGTCTGTCTCTGTCTCACTGTGTGTCTCTCTCTCTGTCTGTCTCTCTGTCTGTCTGTCTCACTGTGTGTCTCTCTGTCTGTCTCCCCATCTCCCTGTCTGTCTCTCTGTCTGTCTGTCTGTCTCCCCTTCTCCCTGTCTGTCTCTCTCTCTCTCTGCCTGTCTCTCTCTGTCTGTCTCACTGTCTCTCTCTGTCTGTCTGCTATGTCCGCTCTCTGCGGCTTTTTTCTGTAATTCTATACTCGGTGCTGGTCTCATAAAGGATTAAACGTATTATTTTTCCTTAATCTTCTTCCTGAAGTCCCAGTACGTCATGTACGAGTTGTGAATGATCAGAACACGTGGGCTGAATTCACATCACGTCAAGTCCCTGGAACCTCTGACTATAAAACCTCACATATGAATCAGTTTTTTTCAGATTTTTACTTCAGGTTTCTCCACTAATGAGACACTAAAACAAATTTCACAAGATTTCCAGATGCAACACTTGATTAAATACGTTTAATTCTAACGTCTAACGCTTGTTAGAAATTTTAGTCTTTTTCTCCTCCGTGTCTCAAAGCCGGTGATGATGACTGGCTTCCTCTTCATTTCTCCTCTTCCCCCTGGATCGCTCTTTTCCTCCCTCCTGCTCCTCGTCCTCTCCTCCTCAGTGTTGGTTGAATCCAAACCGCTGCCTCAAGGCCTTGGCTCCAGAGTAAGTAAATCGATTAGTGATCTTCATTTAAACAATTAAAAGTTTAAGAAATACACAGAAAGGTTGATGTTGTAATTTTAGAGCATGACAAAACTTTACAGCTTTTAGGTTTTTGTCTTTCTACACAAAATATTATAACAACCATTTACAGTCAGGTTTTAAAGTCATGAATTGTTTTTTTTTTTGTAGCATGAATATCAAATATTCTTCTTTATATCAGTTATAAAAACTAATAGCAATTGCTTATTCTCTTCTTTTATTTCTCTCCATTTATATTTTTCCTTCTTTTCTTTCAAATTATTTTCTTCTCTCTATTTATTTTTTTCTTTTCTTTTCTTTTTATCTTTTATTTTCTCTCCATTTACTTTTTTTTCTCTTTACTTCTGTTCACTTCTGTATTTTTGGTCTTTCTCTTCTCTCTGTTGAGTATGCATATATCTGTACGAATTGATTTTATATCGTTAATTTAAAAATAATACAATTTTTATTCTGAAAACTGAAGTGAATAGTGTGTGAACAGGATATTTGGACTTTTGCATCCTACTGAATGGTTGGTAATTACTCGATTCCGTCTGGTCGAGCTGTTGTGCTGTAAATCTCTTTAATAATGCACCTTCATTATACATTAAAATCATGAAATTATAACTAAATGTATTAACTGAGTACAAATTATTGCAACCTAAATTATTAACTGGTAATAATACAAATTCTAAAAAATGAAAACACTGAATCAGTGACGTTAATACCAGAGCTGTAGTTCATTATGACTTCATGATAAATATAGTGATTACTGATGGAGGTGCGTACTTATTGAGATGAGATTAAGTGAGATTTACAGCACTATGCCTACATCTTGGGGCCCCGTGTGACCAACAGCACCTCCACTCCCTCTGCAGATTCTCCACGACCTCTTCAGGATCAACGAGGAGGCCGGGAGATCCTTGCTCCACGGCGAGGGTTCGGCTGAGGCTATGATGTCATCGATGAGATTCCAGAGGGACTCAGTGAATGAAGCGGAGCCACTGTACACTACAGAACGTGGGACAGAGCCTGGTCGAGTTTGGCCACACCTACTCTTAGACTTCATGGGTCATCAGAGCAAGTTTAAAGGAAGAACCAGGAAGAATGTGAGAGGCAGCAGTACACAGGACAAGCTGGGGGAACGACGGAGCTGCCGATGGCACGGAGAGAGGAAATAAATAGAGGTAACAACTGGCCTGTGTGCAGTTAATTACTAATAATACAAATCCTGTATTTATAGAGCTTTAACAGAGAGCCTAAAATTGAACTTTTTCTATTTCCTGTCCTGTGTTTCTGTCCCAGGTAAAGACAGGAGCAGGAGCACAAATGAGGAGGTTTCCATATCTAAGAATTCCAGTTAATAAAGTCAGAGAATGAACAGAAAAGTTTACGAAGACTGAGACTGATACTGAAGAGAGAAAATAAATGATTATGTGCACACTGTTGATGTACTCTGCTTCAGAACCACACACACACACACACACATCTCTGAGATGTCCTTTATATCACTGTACCTTTAGCTGTTTGCTATTTTTCTACGAATCACTTGAAATGTTTTCTTGTGGTATGTAGAAATATCTAAGAAAGGTGTGAAATAGAACATCTGGCAACTTCATACGTCTTGTACCTGGATTGTGTGCGGCTGAGATTTTAATCACATGCTTTACACACTTGATCTGAGTAACTGAGCTGAAATCCAATTACTGTAACACATGTAATATGCAAATGAGCTCATAAGACTGACAACTAAAATTTCCCCCCAATTTTTCCCCTAATTTATCACCCTAATTGGACAATTTCCAATCTCTCCTTTCATGGGACAATTACCAACCATACGCAACCGGGGAGGATGAAGGCTAACGCGAGACGCGTGAAGCCATCCAACTACACCTTTTTGGTAGGTCAGCGTAACACACTCGGAGGAGAGCGCTATCTACCCTCTTCCACATACAATGAGCTCACGGATGCACACGATTGGCTAGTGCCACTGTGATTGGCAGGGGAGAGAGTATGCCCCTCCCACCCAGACAGCATGGTCAGTTTTGCAGTGAAATATTCATGCATGCAGAAGATTGTAATTTTATATGATTGTGATAAACAAGAGGTAAACGTACGGCCTGTAGAGAAAGCTGCGATGTGTTTGTTAGTTTGTTTGGAACAGAGATTAATAATTGAATATATAATCCTGGAATAAAATGAAATAAACATCATTTCAGACAAAAGTTTAAAATAAGTTTGCTGGAGTTATGAACTGTTAGGAGCTAGATAGAGAATAATCATAAAGTATTGTGTACCATAAAAGTGCTGTGAGGCTAAAATCAGCTCCAGTGCAGCAAAATTCCATAGACGGGAACAATATGTAGTATTTATACAAGTTATTTATTTATTTATTTATACTATATAATATATATTATTATTTATATTATTTATATTATTGTCAGCATTTACAAACCTTCCCACAACATTCGCGCCTGTTACGCAGAGGTCCAATCTGATTGGTTCTCACGGTTTAATATACTGATTAACTCTTTGATGCTGAGAGATGATTGGTGCACTTGACTGCCCATCAGGATTGCAAGCCCCGCCCCCTGCAGGATTCAGCTCCAGGAGCTTCATATCGAATGATCTGGAAATGAAAACTCGCGTTCGGTGAGAAAGTTTTGAGTTTATTCCTGAACAGCGCGGTGAGTTCTGGATGTAGATGTCGTGTTTGAGTGTTTAATTCCGGTTTTTTTTCAACACTGAGTGTTTAATGTGGGAGAGTAGAGCGGTTTTGTTGAGCAGAGGGTTGGGGTTAGACTCTGAGTGTTACAGTGCGACTGTTTATCACATGCTGACTTTTCTAATTAATCACTGATGAGCTCATTTCTCTTTTTTTTTATATTTAAAGTATATAGTGTGGACTAATAAAGCAGGGTGTGTGTGTGTGTGTGTGTGTGTGTCAGTCACTAATCCGCAATGTGGCTTAAAATATCACAGCTGAGGGTGAACTGTACACAGTGTTTAATTTCAAGCTGAAATCTAAATTTAAATTCATACCTAATACTTATTAATTAATAATACAGTAAAAAACTATATAATAAAGTGCATAATACTAATAATAATAATACTACTACTACTAATAATAATAACACTGATTTAAAACAGTGCTATAAATAGATAGCCTACAATCAGAATAATGCAAGAAGTTACATAATAATAATAATAATAATAATAATAATATAACAAATGCAGTATTTATTGTAGTGTTGTATAATTATCATATTTTATAATATAACTTGAGGAATATGAGGAATATATTTCTACTTTTCACCATCAAAAAGTGCCAAGACATAATAATTTATAATAAAGTACTAAAAATGAATTATACAGATGTACGTATGTATGTTATACATATTTATACATAGTTTTACTTTAGAGTTTACGTCTGTTTTAGTTTTAATTAAAATATTAATCACTGTGTTAATTCAGGTACATATATCCTGAAAATCTCTTAACATCGAGTGTTTTGTACAAGATTCCTACAAGCAGAGGATCACGAGGTGAACATGACTGATGCTGATCTCTCTCTCTCTCTCTCTCTCTCTCTGTGTGTGTGTGTGTGTTTAATCCTGTGAAGCTGAGTGTGCTGAGCTGTACACACTCCTCTGATGAGCTTTACAGACAGCAGATTTACTCCTTATGACACTGTTGCTTAGATCTCTTTCTGCTTCTGACATTATTCATTGTGTTGATGTTTTAATTACTACTTATTTCCTCTGCTGTCTGCCTGTCTGTCTGTCTGCCTGCCTGCCTGCCTGCCTGCCTGTCTGTCTGCCTGTCTGTCTGTCTGTCTGCCTGTCTGTCTGTCTGCCTGCCTGCCTGCCTGCCTGCCTGCCTGTCTGTCTGCCTGTCTGCCTGTCTGTCTGCCTGTCTGCCTGTCTGTCTGCCTGTCTGTCTGTTGGTCTGTCTGTTGGTCTGTCCTATTTGTTTTTTATTATCTCATACATTGAGTGTGTGTTCATATGTGAATATGTATTATTCTGTGTATCCACAGGTACACAATCATGTGTGAGTGCGTGTGTGTGTGTGAGTGAGAGAGAGAGAGAGAGAGAGAGACACACACACACACAGCCATGCCATTGGTGAAGAGGAACATTAAGCCGCATCATGTGTGTCGGGTTGCTGTACCTGAGAGCGTCGGCTGTGAGCTGGAGTGTGTGACGAACAACACGCTGTCTTCCATCATCCACCAACTCAGCAGCCTCAGTAACACACACACTCACACACACACTCACACACAGACAGACAGGTGATTACAGTGAGAGAGAGAGAGAGAGTGAAAGAGACAGACAGACAGATAGACAGAGGGAGAGAGACAGAGAGAGAGAGGAAGAGTGAAAGAGACAGACAGAGAGAGGGAGAGAGAGAGAGACAGACAGTGAGAGGAAGAGTGAAAGAGACAGACAGACAGAGAGAGGGAGAGAGAGAGAGACAGACAGTGAGAGGAAGAGTGAAAGAGACAGACAGAGAGAGGGAGAGAGATTTGTCCACACTTTTAAACTCATGAATGGTGTTTTAATGATAATTTTTTAGACAAAATAGACCAAAAAAATGTATAAATAATAAATACATAAAGTAGATTTATGAATATCTCTAAATTAATTTTTTCCCTGTTTATCTCTATATTTTGTATAGATTTATATTTCACTTAATGAATATTTCGTGTATTTTTCAGGTAAGCACGCGGAGGACGTGTTCGGCGAGCTGTTCAATGAAGCCAACACTTTTTACGTGCGCGCGAACTCGCTGCAGGACCGAATCGACCGCCTCGCTGTCAAAGTCACACAGCTGGACTCCAGTGTAGAGGAAGGTCAGAAAGGTCACAGGGGTCAAGGGTCAGAATAATGCAGGCAGGTGTAAAGATATCTCTCTATCAATAAAAAATCACTCAAAACAATGTGAATAGGAACAAGGAAATCACATCATCAAAGAGCACCACGGTCAGGAGGGACTGGAACACACACACACACACATAATGTCATTGTGTTTTTGTGTAAAGTCCCACTCTGGCGTTAACGGGACGCTCCCGTGTCTCTGTGCCTCAGTGTCTCTGCAGGATGTTAACATGTGGAAGGCCTTCAGAAGCTCCACGGCGGAGGATCAGCAGGTCGTGTCCCGAATCAGCATCCCGAATCCTGTAGCTGAGATGTACAGCAGCTGTGAGAAACCGCCAGCGCTCAGTGTGCTCTCCACCTACAGGTGAGCCAGAGAGCTCGAGATTTTCCCCAATAATCTGGATTATCAGGATTATATTTCTTTTACCAGCAGCCACGCTGAGATGGAGATGGTCCTCGCTGCAGAGCCAAAAATCCGGGGGTGGAGCTGGACCTGATCCAAACCCTAACCCCTAATCCATATCCCCTATCCCCTAACCCCTAATCCATATCCCCTATCCCCTAACCCCTAATCCATATCCCCTATCCCCTAACCCATATCCCCTATCCCCTATCCCCTAACCCATATCCCCTATCCCCTATCCCCTAACCCATATCCCCTATCCCCTATCCCCTATCCCCTAACCTCTATCCCCTATCCCCTGACCCATATCCCCTAACCCCTATCCCCTATCCCCTGACCCATATCCCCTAACCCCTATCCCCTATCCCCTAACCCATATCCCCTATCCCCTAACCCCTAATCCATATCCCCTAACCCCTAATCCATATCCCCTATCCCCTAACCCATATCCCCTATCCCCTATCCCCTAACCCCTATCCCCTATCCCCTGACCCATATCCCCTATCCCCTATCCCCTGACCCATATCCCCTAACCCCTATCCCCTGACCCATATCCCCTATCCCATATCCCGTATCCCCTATCCCCTATCCCCTAACCCATATCCCCTATCCCCTAACCCATATCCCCTATCCCCTGACCCATATTCCCTATCCCCTGACCCCTATCCCCTGACCCCTATCCCCTATCTTCTATCCCCTAACCCCTATCTCCTATCCCCTAACCCATATCCCCTAACCCCTGTTCCCTAACCTGTATCCCCTATCCCATATCTCCTATTTCCTAACTCCTAACCCCTATCCCCTGACCCATATCCCCTATCTTCTATCCCCTAACCCATATCTCCTATCCCCTAACCCCTATCCCCTAACCTCTATCCCCTATCTCATATCCCCTGTTCCCTAACCCATATCCCCTAACCCCATTTCCAAACCCTCGTCTAACCCCTAACCCCTTTAAATGGGTCATTTTGACTTGAGCAGGATGTAAATTTTCATTGCAATGAATTTAATGAAAATGATTTAGATTCACACACATGAATGTGGTTAGGAAATACATCATTGCATAATTACTTTAATACTTTAAACACACACATCTTTATCATCATCCTCATCCTGTAATCACAGGGATTCATTCTTTTTTTCTCCACAGAGAGGATCAGGTTGATGGAATGAAGTTCTACACAGATCCGTCTTATTTCTTTGACCTCTGGAAGGAAAAAATGCTTCAGGACACCGAGGACAAGAGGAAAGAGAGGAGGAGACAGAGAGTGAGACACTTTTCCTCTGCACTCTTCTCTTCTCTTCTCTTCTCTTCTCTTCTCTACTCTTCTCTTCTCTTCTCTTCTCTTCTCTTCTCTCACTGCCTTGCTCTCTCTCTCTCTCGCTTTCTCACACACACACACACACACACAGGAGCAGAGATGTGTTGAGGAAGGAACGTTACAGCGGGAGGTCCGAAAAGTGCGTAAAGCGCCGAATCGTCGTCAGGAGTGGAACATGATGGCGTTTGATAAGGAGCTGCGTCCAGATCAGCGAAATCCTCCCAGTGTCCAGCAGGGAGTGCTGTCTGATAGCTCACTGTCTCCTGAGGCCAGGTGGAGTGGGCACACACACACACACACACACACACACAGAAAGCTAATGTAGACACTCAGAATGCACCTGACAGGAGAGTGAGTATCACAAAAAATAAATAAAATAAAATGATACATAAAACAAGAAACTATAGAGAAATACTATAGTTACATAGAGTTAATATAGAGTTAATATCAGCAGATACGGAGTATAGAGTTAATATCAGCAAATACGGCGTATAGAGTTAATATCAGCAGATATGGCATATAGAGTTAATATCAGCAGATACGGAGTATAGAGTTAATATCAGCAGACATGCCGTATAGAGTTAATATCAGCAGATACGGCGTATAGAGTTAATATCAGCAGATACGGAGTATAGAGTTAATATCAG
>CM075029.1:874427-897044 GCA_037576675.1 Pangasius sanitwongsei
CCTCCTCGACATCCCAACATCAGCGCCTGACCTCACTGATGCTCTTGTAGCTGAATGAACACAAATCCCCACAGCCATGCTCCAACATCTAGTGGAAAGCTTCCCAGAAGAGTGGAGCTCATTATAACAGCAAAGTTATAAGAATAAATCTGGAATGAGACGTTCAACAACATGCACGTCTGGGTGTGATGGTCGGGGGTGCACAAAAGACCTTCCGATCAGAAGTCCAACATCTTAACCATTGAGCAAACATGCAATTAAAAAAGCCATGCTTCTGTTGGATTTGATGATTTCAGAAATGCATGATGTCAAAGATGTCATACTTTGATTTATTATAGCAAGAAAAAAAAAAAAGTCCCAGTACATCTATTAAAGAGATGCAGTTTTAAACACAAGCCTCGAGAAACTTGTGAAACTTCTTTTTTCTTTTCTTCTTTGTTTCTCTCTCTCTCTCTCTCTCTCTCCTTTATCCTGTTTAGCTTGTGTGCTACAGATGTGGGAGGCCATTACACTGACAATGATAGCTAAACTGCGTAATGACAGAGCTCGAGCCCATTCATTACAGCGCGAGGCGAGGCGCGAGACCTTGGTCAGGATGCGCGCGAGGGGGGTCATGATCCGTGTAAATAAAAACGCCATTTAAATAACTTTCTTTAAAAAAAAAAAAAAAAACCGCACCGTTTGTTTGGAGCAGGTGGATGATTGTGCACGGTTGACTGACCTCGATGAAAGAGAGAGAGAGAGAGAAAGAGAGAAAGAGAGAGAGATGCGCGCGCGGAAAGAGCATTCAATTCGCGCGAGCTTCCCTCAGTGCGTTTGCTTAATTAGCGCGAGGACGCTGTTCAGTCTCGCGCGGGCACCCCGCCGACCTGACAGGAAAGGAAATGCTAAGCTAATCTAACTTACCACACAATAAATCACACTGTTTTCTTCTCAGAAAACACTGACTGACAGCTTCAAACAACATCTCCCACCCTTTTTTCACCCTTCTCCCCCACAGTTTCACTTGTTCATCGTCTTTTAAATCTGTTTGTAAAGACATTTGTTCTTTTCTGAGACAATAAAATCAGCCGTTAGCTGACTGGCTTGACTGACAGTTGCTAGTTCATTAGAACTTGTCTAAATTCACCATACAATTATCTGTTTATTCTGTATAAAACTACAGAAATCGCCTAAGTTTTAAAATGTACCTCAGAAACATTTTATCAGTTAGTTTAGTGAGGTAAGTGGCTGAAGTAAGTATAGTTTACAGTCGTCCAAATCCCTTCCCAGCCTTACAGTAATACATTTATTTTACTAAGTTTTCATTGTTGAATTAATACATATAATGTCGGATTACAGTGTTTAATCAACTCCTAAACTGATTGTTTGTGTCCATCTGGATTTGTTTCAATTAAGTCATTCATTAGCTGCTATAGGTATTCAAGTTAATTCAAGGTTCAGGGTTCAAAGTTCAAGGTTCTTTATTTGTCACAGACATTTTACATACATGTGATGTAGTGAAATGTTTTTCCATAGTGCCTCGTCCCACAGTGCAACAATGAACAGAACTAACAGCGAACTAAGATATGCAGATATACAGAGCTGTACAGTGTATACAGAAACTATACAGCATGCAAATTATTTTTTTCCTAGTATGCAAATTGTTTGTGTGTGTTTGTGTGTGAGGTAGGAGTATGCAGACTCTCTCATGTGTCCTTGTTCAGTAGCCGGATTGAGTCTGTCTGTGTTGGTCCTCAGGATCCGACAGCGCTTCCCTGATGAACACTGAGAAGAGAATGTGTCCGGGGTGGTGAAAGTCTTTGACAATTCTCCTGGCCCTGGTCCTGGTCCTGCATCGGTGGTTGTAGATGTTTGTGATGCAGGGGAGAGAAGTCCTGATGGCCTTCGCCGCTGTCGTCACCACTCTGGACAGTGCCTTTCGATCCGATCCAGGCGGCGAAGCTCCCTGTGAGAAGACTCTTCACATCCCCTGTGTAGAAAGCCCTCAGCACCCTGTGGGAGACCTTGAACCTGGCCAGGCGTCGTAGATGGTAGAGACACTGGAGCGCCCTTGTCACCAAGCTGTTTGTGTGTGTTGTCCATCAGAAGTCTTCTGTGAGGTGGACCCCAAGGTATTTGAATTCAGTATGTAATTCAGTATGTTTACATTTCTGCATATATTTCCATAAAACAAATAAGCTTAACACCAAATAAAAACTGATGAAATCCACCCAGATGAGGATGGGTTCCCTTCTGAGTCTGGTTCCTCTCAAGGTTTCTTCCTCATGCCATCTCAGGAAGATTTTCTTCACCACCGTCGCCTCTGGCTTGCTCATTAAGGATAAATTCATACATTTACAATTTATATCCTGAATGTATTTATTTCTGTAAAGCTGCTTTGTGACAGTGTCCATTTTTAAAAACACTATACAAATAAAATTGAATTGAACTGAATTGATATATTTCATATTCTGGTTACAGGAAGTAACACTGGAAGACCTGAAGACCTGAAACACTGAAAGCTGAAATTTGAGGTATGAAAATTATCCAATAATTTGAATCTGATTTTCTGACTGGATTGGTGTTGTATCGGATATGGTATATAGTATCAAATTTGATTAAAAATTCACTTCATGGAAATGCTGCTCAGTTTGAGCCATCAGATCAGATTTCATGTAGGGCTTTTTTGGGGGTGCACTGTGCTTCACAACTTCAAAAATTTGCAACAACATGGACAAAAACAGAGGTACATGTCCAAGGAGCTCTTTTAACTGTAGGACCCGAGGTTATCATCAACAACAATACTGCTATACGTCATATGGGAATAACCTTAGTTTCTGCCAACTTTTCTTGGTTGTACTTTTAATTTAAAATAGCAATTTATTTTGCCCCTAGGGGTGTGTGTGTGTTGGTGACCTGTGACAGACTGGCATCACATTCCCAGCATTCCCAGGATAGATTTCGAATCCACAGTGACCCTGACCAGGATCAGGCTTTTCTCTTTATAACATTTGTCTTGTTAGTTGTCTTAATTTCTGTTTTTACCCCCTTTCTTTACTCTGTCCTTCCCGAACGAAAATTCCATGAATTCTTTTTCTTGAGCGTCAACTCACTGTATTTGTGGGACAAAAGCACCACACATTGCGCTCTGCACACTCTCAGTGACACACATCATCACTTTATCACTTCAGCATGCCTCTAACTGTTTTTAATCCAAATAAAATCAAGGCTAATGTTTCATTACCATATATTTTGCACATAACAACCCTTGTTTCGTAGGCAGGCGCGATTTTTTTTGTATTAACGTAATTAGCAGGGTCCGTCAGGGTCTAATTGGGCCCGTGGCATGATGGGAAACAGCGCGGAGGTGTCGCGCTGGGGCAGGTGGCAGGCGCAGAGGCGGATAATTATGGGATGAATTTCACTTTAATACACGGCGAGCTGCGCGTGGAAATGCAGATAGCGGAGCTTTCTGCCTAATGGCTTCTGCCTCTGCAGCCACTTGAGAGAGGGAATGATCTGAAAGAGTGTTTAATTAACACATGCACTATGATCCAGAGAGAGGGAGTGTGTGTGTGTGTGTCTGTGTGTGTATGTGTGTGTGTGATGGGGGAACAGAGAAGGAGAGAGTGGGTAGTTGCAGAGGGAGGATGATGGAGAGGAAATGTGAAAATGGGGGAATGAGAGAGAGAGGGAGATAGAGAGATGGACAGATTTGGGGTGAAGGGTAGAAAGGTGAGTCGAACACAAAACATTTCCTGAATGTGTAATTCTGTATGCAAACACACACATAGTTTGTTGGACCCACTAGCAGTTATTGTTGCTGTTCAACATTAACCAGAATGTTCTCTTGTCACACCGTGTCTGTGTTACGTATGGAATAAAACGCAACACAGCGTGCTGTTATAGAAAAATAATAAAGACCAGGGTTGATTATATTACAATAACAGCATGCCTTGGAGTGTTTTATTCCTCTTATACCACAACAATTTGTCAGTGATTACAGTTCTAAATGTATTAACAAATGACATAATTAACACGAAGTTAATAAAACAAAAAAACAATAAATCTCCTCTGTCCTTTTCAGAAAACTTGTACATGTTTCTCAATCGGTTTATGCAGAGAGTCTGCTGTACGAGTCCCTGTGAATGAGCTGTTACTGTAGAAACGATAAAATATTAGAACGAGCGTGTTAATATAAACCTGCGATGTGCAGCTGCAATATAGTCAGAGCTGCTGTTATAGAAAATTATCAACACCTTCTGACCAATGAGAATCCAGAATTCAGAAGTTCTGTGTATGTAAATATGTGTATATGCAAGTGTGTGTGATTTCTCTTAATGGATCTCTATACTGAGGATCTATCTATCTATCTATCTAGCTAGCTATCTAGCTATCTATATATATATATGAAGTGTGTATGTAACTATCTGTATATCTGTCTACAGTCAACCCTAATACTGTTGGCACCCCTTCAAAAGGTAAAATATACACACATTAAAACACATGACACATACTACACACATAAATGGAGAAACTACTATGCCTGTGTGTGTAGATGGAGCACCTCAGCCAGGTTTGAGTTTAGGGACATAATTTAGTAAAGTAATGTCAACTTTATATTTGACAGGCAAACAGCTAGAGGGCATCGGCAGGTGCGTACATCATGATAGTAAAAACTAAAACGTTAACAAAAGTACAGTTCTTGAACCTGTTATCTAACTAATCTAGCAGGAAAGGCACGTCCTGCGCAGTTCCTGTTTCCGAGCCGACCGATTACAACGTTGTTTTCTGCTAGTAGTCAGCCTAGCTAGTTCATGTGACTAGTTCATGCATCATTTTGGAGCCTGATAACTTTAAGGCACATGGTATGGAGTAAAAAAAAGTGGTTGTCTACTCTAAACTAGTCTTTAACTGGATGTAATTTAAAACCTCAGTATTATGCTGCATTCCAGTGAGGTGGGAAACTGAAATACCGATATTTCTACTTGGAAATTGAACTAACTGAGGTTGTGCTAGAGTTGTAAGGTGTATATTGGTATACTGGTGTGGTGTGTATCAATTGGTCACTGGTGTGTGGTGTGGCTGTGGTTTTGTGATTGGTTATTTGACCATATGTGTTGTGTTTGTGTGAGCAGGTATGTGTAGCTCTGTAGAACACTTCTCTGCTCTCTCTCTCTTTTTCTCTCTCCCTCCCACCATACCATCTCTGTCTCTCTCTCTCTCTCTCTCTCTCTCCACTCTACCGGAGCTAAAAGCCCTGGAACGGGCCGCTAATTGCCCAATTAGGCCTCTCTGCGCGCCTCCGCGGCTCGGCTCGCTCCATAATTGGGCTGAAAGCAAACGAACGGCCGGCAGACAAACAAGCTACTAGAAAATAATTACTTGGAGTGTTTCTTTTCAGTTGCTGTACAGCGGATTTCATTATGGTGAATGGCCCACTAAAGCCCGCTCGAAACGCCGCTAGTTGTCATTTTCATGGCGACTTGATAATGACATTAATTTGTCTTAATGGCTGGTTCTATTGTTATAAATAGGAAAATGAGGCGAAATTGTCTTGCCGTGGCGAGCACAAGAGGACTCCAGCGCGCTCCCACCGGGCATCAAGAGATAAATTGGTGTGCTTGTCAAATTTCCAATAATTTGTTATGTGGACTACGAGTAATGCCAGTGCCATTAACGCTCATTTCGCCCCAAATTCATTACTGCCCTCCTTTGCCTTTTTTTTTTTTTTTGACGTCTCTAATACACGCAGTCCGTTCCTCTCGGCTTTGAGTGGCCGCACGAGGACCAAAACTCGTCGTCCTACTAGTGAGTTCTGAAACACACATTATGCATGCTTGTACACTCATGCAAAACACACACACACACACACACACACACACACACTATAATATGAATTCTGACACAGACACACAAGCACACACATCCCCAGGTGCTCATTTGTTCATCTATTTGCACAGGTCACTGTACACACCTGATTCAGAGATAAAGTTAAAGGTAAAGTCCAGCAAAAAAAAAAAAAAATCGAACATATAGAGTTATCTCCTTATCTCAGAGGTACTCGATCATTTGTGTCTGATGTTTAACTTCTCGAGTTTTGCACTAGAGCTATTTTAAAGTAATCATCCAAAATGTGCACAGTGCGTCACTTTCGGGTCTCCTATACAATTAAACCTTCATGCTCTTGGGGGCGGAGCTTCGGAGATGGAGTGATTTCAAACTGCAGGAAGAAAAGTAAGAAAATGAAGTTTGTCCAACATGGCCGCCATCATGACTTTCCATGACTTTGCCTTCATTCTCAGGTTTAGTTCATAGATTTGTAGCTTAGAGACACAAGTCTTAGCACAGGGCTGTTTTGGTGTGAGATAGGCATCCGTTAATTTAGACAGAAACTTAGTAAATAAGCAGATTTCTCCCACCAAACGTCCTCTCTGAGCTGATTGACTACATTTTTGGCTAAAGAGAGACACTTTGTGATTTTCCTTTACTGACCTTAATGTTTTTCTTTAACATAAGAGGGTGAGTCAAATGAAAAGCTTATTTTTTAACACTTTATTGAAAATAGGTGTCACAAAAGTAGCAGTAAAAGGGGCTCTTGAGAGCAATGAACCAATAGAACATGTTTTACTCTCAGAACTACACATTTAATGTACTGTTTCTCTACTATATGTGTCACACTTTTAATGATTTAAGGTTTTATTTTGACTCACTCTTGTATTAAAACGAAAATCAGAACTAAGTCCTGCAGTAAGAAATGTGAATCTTTAGTGTCCAAACTTCTGCAGCTTCTTCTCTGTAGTGTCAATAGGGGGCAGCACTTCAACAGGTTCAGCACGCACTTTTCATCCAGTTGTGTATAAAAAACATACACAGGGAGCATAAATCAGTTTCATGGATTTAGTTAGAGAACATTTTATCTAACCTCTAATTCGTTATTATTAATAAACATTGGATATTAAACTCCCCTGTTCTCAATAAAGAGCTATAAAATGACCCCAGGTCTCTCAAACCATTAAGGCTTGTTAGCTCATGAGTGTTAAATGTAATACATGGATGCTATAAAAGACAGAGTCTCTGATTTCAAATCAGGAAATTTAGTGTAATAGTACAGATAAGCCATAATATCATAATATTTTATTGCTTTATAGTCAGTTTATAGTCAACAAGCTTTTTTTTTTTTTGCTTTATAAATGTATATTAGATGTGTGTAATATCATGAAAAGTAGCTTTACTGGTTTAAACTGTTGGGGAAAAAAACAACTTCCTGTTTTGTTTATTTTTTTCTTTTTAATTATTATTATAGGTTTGGAATATATAAGTAATATAAACAGTTTTCTATGTGATAATTGTCTGAGTATTACAGTTTACAATAAGACCATTTTAAATGTATTTGTTTTAACTCGAAATGTAAACTTAAAGGTGTAATCATGGATTTGTTTTTTCGACAAAACTGTTTAGTTAAAAATGATGCCATGTAAAGCAACTATGTACAAATATATATATTAGCTACATTAGCATTACTGCTGGTCCTTTAGTGTTTTTGGAAATAATACTGATCAGTAATTTTATTTTAAAGTAACAGATGTTTAAAAAACCATCCTGGTGTCTGTTGTCGCGCCGACGGATAAGACATATCACCTGTCTTGAGTTTGCTTTACATGGCTCTTTTCTTGAATATGCATAATGCAAATATTTAAGCAGTCAAGTATGTACATCCATTTGTGTATGTTAATCCACGATTCATAACGCCTGAATCCTGCGTACAAAAAGAAGTGAAATATAGCCCTGCATCAATTTTAACTTTTTTTCCTCAAGAAGAATGAGCTAAAAATTATTTTCTAGTCATTACCTGTAGGATTTTTTAATCTCCATGCCAAAAACCATAATCACTGTGTTATCAATGCAACATGCAAAACATAACATATTTCCATGAGCTGTTTAATTGGTCTAATTGCACCGCCATTGAATCTTAATGCAGATCGTAATAGTGCTAATTATCTAATTAACTGCCTGTTCATTATGCGCCGTAGGAGTGGGAGCCAGCAGCGGTGGAACCCAGCGGGCACCGAGAGCGACCTCGGAACAATACAGCAGCGTGGAGAGCAGATGGGAGGTAGCGTTTTTCAGCCCAGCGGCTTTTTAAAATATAGCCAAGAGTCATGTAATTAAATTCAGCTGGAATGTGGAGCGACACTCCAATGGGAAGTTTGGTGCATTAAAAATGGCCTGAAATAAACAGAGTCACTCAGAGGCAAGGATTAACGGCCAAAAACTGAAAATGTAGTCCATCAGCTGCAGTTAATATTTTTAGTTAATTTTAATTAATGTCGCTAACGAATAATAGAAGCTCATCACCTCCTTCAACAGACACTGTCTCAGAAATGTTGCAGAATTAATTAAAGCATACATTTAAAAAGAATGATACGTGAATAAAATTAGCTATATTATAAGCCAAATCACTTCGAATATACAATCTACAACTTTAAACTTTAAGCCACGCCTCCTTTCTGAGTCCAACACCAAACACATTTTATTGCACCGTGCTAAAATAGAGACTATACTTCTTTTTTTATTATTATTATTACTTATTAGCTGTTAGCCTCGCAGTTCAAAATGAAATAAACTAATTTCACACGTCAAATATATCTCAACTGACTGACTGCATTTGGAGCAAACAGGACAATAGACATTTAATTTTTGTCCAAGCTTTTCCTTTAATCAGTGTATTTATTAATTTATATATTCATTATCCAAGTGACACTACAGTCAAACATCATTATTATATAAGATAATATATGACAAAAAAGTGCTTAATTAATGCAATAATAGTTTTCATTTTTTCTACTTAGAGTGGAAACTTTGTTTACGTCAAATGCATAGAATATTAAAGCCTCATTTAAAAAAAAAAACAAGAAGTTCAGAATCATGATCAGTGTAAGTAATTTATTCATTTATTCATGACGTTAGTTACTGATTTGTGAAAATCACTATGAACAACGTGTGATTTTTCACTCCAAAGGTCGTGACTACAGGAGATAAAAGACCAGGACTTAAAAAAGACTCCTATTTTGTAGTACATGTGTTTCCCAGGTTTTAAAATTAAACTTCATTTGGATCATTTGAAATATGATGAAATATGAGAATGTTATAAAAAAGAAAAATACAATTTTAATATTGTTTGAAGAGAAAAAATACGGATCTGATATCAGATTTAAATATTCATTAATTTATGTATGTATTTATTTATTTTTACCATGAAATTGAATTTAATCTTTTTTTTTTCTGTTAGAATGAATTTTTTTACACGGTCAGTTTAAAGCCCATCGTAATGATTATGTAAAGGACTCAATTTACTCGATTTCGCCACTTTTCAGTGAAACTTCATTTAAATTGGACACATTACTAAATCCTCTCTGCTTTACTCTCTGCTCTCATAAAAGATGTAGGACATTTTTACCGTAATTGCTCTCGCAAAAGCGATGACCACTTGACTCACGCTGATGCGACGTTGTAAGATTATTAATACAAACTGTATATAGTTAAATGTAACGTAATTATCTACACAGCAGAGCGCGTAGCTGTACATAAATCATCTGAAATGACATCTGTGGTGATTAATATCAATTTCCAGCTTGTTACATTCATATCTAATATGCAAATTCAGACGTGTGTGTGTGGCTTAAAATCACTTTTTTTTAAATAAAGCTACATTTATTTAAAATTCAATTTTAAAAGCCATATAATAAGCTCACAGCCTGGAAATGCAAAATGCATGATGATTGTTAAAATGTTTCTCACTTACCATGGAATAAACTTTTAATTATTTATTTTTTTCGCATGCAAACCGTGACAATCATGTCCATGTCGGTTAAATCGGTGTTTCACAACCTTTTGTTCTTAAGAAAGTTCATGTCATGTTGGAATTACGATAATTGCGAGAGATTTGCGAAAGATTACAAGAAGAAGATAGAACTGGAGTAACAGGTGTGATGCAAGAAGAGTTGGTGGAAGAAGATTCAGCTCAGAGCTGTTCATCTCGTCACATTTGGAAATGAGTGGTTTCCATGGAAACGCAAGCGACAATTTAACGTCTTGCAGCTATACCAGTAAAGGCTAAAAGACATTTTAGACTCCTGATTATTTTAACTGGTTATATTTTCGGATGACTTTTTTAATAATGTGAATTAAACTCTGTTTAATTAAATTTGTTCAAATTGGTATGAATTTCTCACGAGATCAGGTTGGACGACATGAGCACACAAGCTTGTACGAGGCAAAGAACTGTTGCATCATCAACATAATGTCTTATTTAATTAAAGTTTTAGATGAATAAACATTTGTGTGGAATTTCACAGCATGTCAGTTAAATAAAGAAAAGTATCTCAGCTCCAAAAATCTAAACTGAAGAATTTAACCATCGCAGTGTTTCTGCAGGGGCACATTGAAAGCTGTGTGTGTGTGTGTGTGTGTGTGTGTGTGTGTGTACCCGCAGTGACTCAGTGAGTTCAGAGTTTCACTCAGGTGGGAAGGTCTCTCTGCTGTTAGTGCCATGTTGTGTAACTGTTCTCTAATAATAGTTTTTAAACAGCGCTCTCTAAACTTCTCCACAGGGACAGAACGAATGCACTGTTCAATAAAACTGCATTTTAAAATACTTGCAGCACATTAAAGCAACGCTGAGCTGCGATTTGTGAACATTTTCCGGCCTGAGGAAACCACTTCATACTAATATAAACGTAGGCTAGGTTACCACACGACAAATCTCAGCTTGTTCGCTCATAGTATCGAATTAAACACTGTGTGTGATGATGTTCTAGTGAAATAATCCGAGTGATGAAGTGGACATTCATTTTACTACCCCAATGTTGATTTTTTTTTTTTATCTGTTTATAGTTAATGTTGTGAAACATCCACGAGACAAGTTAGTTCCTGTTCTCACTTATGTTATAAACAGTGGTTCCCTCACAAGCTTGTCTTTTTTCTCTCTCTGAAAGTTAATAAGACAAAAGAAGAAAAAAAACAGCTTGTGATGTTATTGAGAAACCGCAAAGAAGCGTAAACTCCTCTGTCCTGAAGACGTCAGAAAACCTCAAGTTACAGCTTCACCTCTGACTGTTACAAAGCACTGACACTGGAGACTCCTTCCATAAACGTTGCATAAACATCTCCTCAACATGTCAGTGATTACACACGTTTTTTAATCGAACACGTCCCTGTGAACGAGCTGTTACTATGGAAACGATAACTTTTTAGAATGCGCGCATTAATATAAACCTGCGCTACTGTCACAGAGCTGCTGTGATAGAAAAATAATCAACACCTTCTGACCAATCAGAATCCAGAATTCTGACAGCGCTGTGGTGTGACTAAGTGTTTTATTTGTTTATCTCCATGGTTCTGAATGTTTTTTTTTTTTTGTGAGCGTGTTTAACAGCCGCTAGTTAATTAGCTAGACTTTTGCAAGCGCTTGTTATTGCTGGAAAAGAAGAAAGGATGAGAAAGAGAGAAGGATAGAGACAGACAGGGGAATATCATGAGAGTATTAGAAACAATAAAGCAAAGAACTTTTGTCGGAAATGTCCTGCCTCTCAGGAAACTTTTTTATAACTCCACTCTGTTTCTCAGTTATTATACTATATTATGTATTATTATATATATATAGAAAAAGGTTCCTTAAGTTACTGTTCAGACCGGGAAAGTGTCTGTTACAGGCTTTTACATAGAACTGAAGAACGCAGAACAAATTCATGGCTTGTGCATCTGCAGGAATCCTTGAGAAAGGTTCTGTGTAGAACCCTAAAAGAGAGGTTTTCAAATAGAACCCTTTGAGGAACCTTTAATCCAGGGAGTAGAAAAAATGCAGCATAGTTGCATAAAACCTAAAAGACAAAAGCGCACACACACACACACACACACACACACACACAAATATTAGTTGAACAGTCAGTTAGAATGCTTTCGTGTGTTTGAATCGATCGAGCGCTGGTGTGTGTTCCTCTCAGGTGCATTTCGTTTTTGTGGAGGTGAAAACACAGGAATCACACTCAGGTGTGGACTAAAAGAACCGGTCCGAGACCGTGTGCATGAGCTGGTCTCAGTCCAGTTCCAATCCAACTCTAATGTGGTTTGATTCCAGTGAGAATTAATCCTGAATCAATCAAACACACGTGATTTGGGTTGCAGCTTTGTTTTGTTGTTGATTTTTTTGCAAGCTGAGCTGTGAGATACAAACTGAGCCAAAGGACAGAGCTGTAGCACTGCAGGAATGCTGTGTGTTCTGGAGATATGAACTAATGAAACAGAAAAAAAGAGAAAATAAAGGCTGGATGTGATATGCAAAAAGTATTTCTATAATTATCGAATCATTTATTGAGCGTCTCTTTTGTATTCTCCGTGCTTGGGCGATTTTTCTTTTATTTCTACGTGCACTAAATTAGTAAATTGACCAATGAATGAAAGAGTTTTACACACATCTCAGAAAGCTAAAGTTTTTTTGTTGCTTTTTTGGTTCATTTAATTACATAGAGAAAATTTCTCTCTGATTTGGACTCAGCAGCCGGACTAGTAGGTGTGAAAGCTCCTTTAATCACATACATCAATCCATCCGAATACAAAGCGGAGTCAAAGTGGCCAGCTTTCTCACACACACACACACACACACACACACACATACAGTGTACACAAGGCCTTGAAGCTGCAATTTTACAGCCAGGATTTTATTAAATAGAGGAAATTTTGTGTGTGTGTGTGTGTGTGTTTGTGTTTGTGTGTCGTATCAGACAATTGCCCCTCCCTCAACTCCCCCTCTCTCTCTCATCTCCAACCCACAACACACACATACATACAAACAAAAAGAAGAAGAGAGAAGAAGAGTGAAGGATGGTTGATTTTTATTGGTGCGGCCATAAAAGGACGGGATGAAAGCAGGAGCAGGCCAAAAAGAGAGACAGAAGAGAGAAAGAGGCATTCAGAGGGAGGGGCGGAGGAGTGAAGAACAAGGCCTCATCCATCAGGAGGACGGAGGAGATACATTCCTGCGGAGGACACACTCACTCAGGCGCACAATGGTACTGGGAGGGGCAGGGAGTCGACACACAACTTTCCTCCTTCTCTCTCTCTCTTTCTCTCTCTCTCTCTCTCTCATTCTGTCATCACGCTCTCTCTCTCTCTTTTCTCTCTGTCCCTCAATACATACTCCTCGGCCAATTCATCGTTCTCTATGGCCATGACCAATGTCGGTTTCTGACGCTCAAAGCGTGCACGCCAGCAATGAAACACAGCTTTTTCTTCCCCTGAGGCATTCTCTGTCTCTCTCTCTCTCTTTTTCTTTGTTTTTTTTTTTTTTCCATTTTGGATTTTTGTGCCATGTTTTGCTCTTCAAAGTTTGGTGAACGATATAGAAGCTGAGACAGCATTTTAATTACACACACTTTTTCTATCTCAGTCCTGATTTGATCTTTCTCTGATCTCAGTCTGTGTTTGTAGATGTGTATTGCGTGTTTGTGTAAGTGTATGTTTTTATATCTTGGTGTGGACCACATGTCCCCACGAGGATAGGAATATCTGACTTTGTGGGAACATTTGGCTGGTCCCCACAAGGAAAACTGCAGCTTTTATTTAAAAAAGAGATGCTTTTGCTTTTGGTTAATGAGTTTAAGGTTTGGGTCGGATTTAGGTGTAGGATTAATAGCATTGATTTTCTGTGTTAGTAATTATGTCAGTGGAAGGTCCTCGTAAGGATAGTAAGACGTGAGTGTGTGTATAACTTGGCCACACTGACTTGGCTTTGGATGTATGTAACTGATGTATGTGATTAACTGACTGTTCAGCTGTGTGTGTGTGTGTGTGTGTGTGTGTGTGCAGGGAGCAGGTGATAGCTTTTTGAAGAGCACCCTTTCACACCCCTCTTATTCTGCGCTTGAACAGCGTGAAGAGGTGGGAGAGCTGAGGGGCCTCCACCCGTCTCTCCCAGGGGCTGCACCTGCCTGGCCCGTGTATGTGTGTGTGTGTGTGTGTGTGTGTATGTGTGTGTATGTGTGTTTAGAAGGGAGTAGAAATGCTGCCCTCTGACTATTTGACCTCGAAGAGCATCACTATAGAGGTAAGGCAGACGTATGTGGTCATCTATCCATCAGTATATATACTGCATACTACATACTATGTCTCGTAGTAGTATACACCCATCCATTCATCCATCCGTCTGTATATAGTGCATACTGTGTGTCATAATAGTATACACCCATTCATCCATCCGTCTATATACTCCATACTACATACTATGTCTCGTAATAGTATACATCCATTCATCTTCCCGTCTGTATATACTGCATACTACATACTGTGTCTCGTAATAGTATTCATTCATTCATTCATTCATTCACTGTCATCAGTCAGCGTTTTATCCACGTCAGGGTACCGGTGGATCCGGAGCATATTCCACGAATGCTGTGTGTGAGGCGAGAATACCCTGGATGGTACGCCCATCCATCACAGGGCACCGCGCACACACACACACACACACACACACACTCATTCTCATCTAGGGGTAATTTAGTGTAGCTAATCCACCTACTGCCATGTTTTTGGGAGGTGGGTGGAAACCCAGTGGAAACCCACATGGACATGAAACTCCACACAGACAGCAACTTGAGCTCTGAATGCATTCTCCGAGTTACAGAATGTTCTCACGTATTTAGTAAAAGGTGATTTTATTCTCCCCAAATTGGTCACCTGCCATTTCCCTCCCACCAGCCAGCTGCTTCACCGGACCACATAACACTAGCGCTATCATCCTCTTCCACATACACAAGCTTACAGACGCCCACGATTGGCTGGTGTCTCTGTGATTGACAGCGAGAGAGAGTAAAGCCCCTCCCTCTCAGTTTGGCTCCCAGTTGATGGCTGTTGCATCATCAAGAATCAAACTCATGATCTCATTTATCCTTTACAAATTACAGTTAACTTGTAAGCAGTTGAACAGCTCAATTTGTATGAACAGTTCTTATTCCATTCATATGAAATTGAATGAAATTCAACCACTAAACTTTTGCATTTGCCATAAGACCTTTATAATTAATATAACTTTTATGGTGTTTACACAAGTTGCTGTGGATTTGATTAGATGTTTTAAATCTACAGAGAGTCCCAAAAGTCTCCATACAGAGGGGAAATGAACACTTTTTAGCAAAATGTAACTTTATGTGTAAAACATCCTCTACATGATTGCCATTTCTTTGTAAACACACACAGAGTCGTCTCTCCCAGCTTTGGCTCCCAGTTTGGTGACAGTGTGGTGTGTGATGTGCTCGCCATGTTTCCTGTTAAAGTCCATCGCAACCGTGCGACAGCCTCCTGATCCGGCCATGAGAATGATTTCAGTACCTTCTTCATTTGTCAAAGGCGTTCTTAAAGGCTATCTGGAAATAAATATATAATATAATCTAAGCATGAAAAATTTTGGAAGACCTTTTGCTAAAAAGTGTTCATTTCCCCCATGTGTGGAGACACTTGGGACACCCTATAGTTAATAAATAATTAAAATACACAGAAACTCGATTAAATATGATATCCGGGTGAAACAAAAAATAAATTTGTAACAAGCATTTGGAAGGTTTAAATAGAAATATAAGGAGTAGAACTTTATCACATGGAAACGTATTTGAGTAAGAGTACATGAATAAATGCCTTAAAATTAGGTTGAGTAACTAAGAACAATTACAGTTTATTTTAATTAATTGTAACATATTCACACTTTTCAATAAATTTATACATTTATTTGAAAGCATGACTGTCTTCCAACACTGTTGAACCCTGTCTACCACTGCTTCTGTTCCCACTTTATTTTTATTCCAGTGCATTGTGAAATCATTATTTATTTTGTGCGGCTTTACGTGCGATAAATGCCTGACATTAAACTGGATTAGCTTATGATGGTTATTAAAAGGAAAATACAAAAGTATGTTTGTTTTTTTTGCATGTGTTAAGAGTCATCAGTGCACAATGGTGCGTTTGTAATTGTCACTTGTGTGTGGTGTTTTTAACAGTTTCTTTCTCTCTCTGTGGTCTCTGGGTTTTTTTTGTGGTCTTGGCGTGGGAGTGGCACCAGCAGGGCACTCGATTTGTTTATAAAAACCCAGCAGCTCTTGTTTTGTCAGACAGCTGGGGTAGAAATGGGACATCAGAGGTGGTTCAGTCCGAGTTCGATTTTTTTAGCACCACCACACAGCTGAGGCATTTCAAGCAGACTGGATTGTAAGTGGTGTATCTGAAAAAAAGTATATCTACATATACAGCGATGACTTTTGTATAAAGCTGGTTTCTAGGGTGCGTAGTCAGGGAAAGGAGGGGGAATCGGGACGCGTCCCGCCGCGTGTCGTCCGTCTCAATAGAGCTGCATCTGCAGGAAGGCTGGGAGCCGCAGTTAATGCCCAGTGACCCGTCCACAAAAACACACCCAACAAATTTTACACCCCGAGCGCAGTGCCCTCAGCTGACTGACGTCACGCACACACACACACAAAGAGAGAGGGAGAGCAAGTGAGAATGGTCACCCCCGGTCATTAGGACGGAGGGGGAGAGAAAGAGAGAGAGAAGTCAGATGCAAGATTGAATGACGAAGAAAAAAAAGAAAATCAAACGCAAACTTAAACAAAAGGCAGCCCCAAAACACAAAGCGCTCCATAGAGATTTGGGAAGAAAAGGGGATATTGGGTTATGAAAATGATTCAGGCCGCTTCTCTTGCACATGCAAATGCACCCTTTTTCTCTGAGCTGGGGGGGATTTTTTTTATTCATCACCCTGCGAATGTAGTTCTCAGTGTGACAACACTGCCTTTCTTTCGCTCCGTGCCAGTACAGTCTCTCACGCCAAACTCGGCCCACCGCGCTGTTATGATGCTAAAGGCTAATGTGGTTAGCGCTTCACTCAGATGCTCTGAATACAAACGGACTCATTAATCTTCATTAATAGTGACCTGGATGTCAACATCAAACAGCTGGAATCCTGGTGTTTAAATGTTTAAATAAATAGGAATAAATGTGTTATTGATGAACTGCAAACACACAAAGTGCTTTATTATTTCTTACTCTACTGTGTGTGTGTGTGTGTGTGTGTGTGTGTAAGCATCAAGGGCCGTGTCAGATTTACACTTTACATCTGATAAAGACTAAAAAACGTTCTTATTTTCCAGCCTGGATTTTCCATGACAAATAAGCCAGGATGAATATTTCCTAAAGTTTCCTGTGCATCCGATGAGCTGAAAGTAAATTATTAAAAAGATGCCTTTACAAATGCCATTTTAAAATTTGGTTTCAGTTACAGTTCTCTAAAACTTGTTTAAGAGTTAATAAAGAAGTTATTGAAAAAAAGGAAGAATCAAAGTATGAAAAAATAAGGAAGAGAAAAAACAAGTTGAAAGGAAAAAAGAGAAGAAATAATGGAGGGATGCAAGAAAATGTTAAAAATATACTGTATATTCAACGCAGATATGAAGTTAAGTTTAGTAAGTTAGTAAGTTGAGATTAGTAAATTATGAAAAAAGTTATTAAAAAGAGAATAGATGAAAGAAAGAGCAAAAGAGAGGAACGATGGAATGATGTACGCGTTTAGAAAAAAGCTTGTTTGTATAGTTAAGGGTTCCTAGTCTCCTAAAAGGGGCTCTAGGTTGGAACTGTTTCTAAACACTCTGATATGGTTCTACATAGAACCTTCAGGACAAGCAGAGAACTCTTTAGAGTTCAAGATTTGACTCTTTTATAGGAAAGAAAGAAAGATGGTAGAGGGATAAAATGTGAAAATAAAGAAAAACAAATCGGGGAAAATTAGGGAAGGGTATAAGGATTAAAAAAGAGAAAGGTAGTGGGATGTACAGAAGGAAGGACAGAAATATCAAAGAAAAATAAATATGGAGGAAAGAAATGATGGATGAAATAGAAAAGAAAAAAGTATCTAGGGAAATAAATAAGAAGAAGAAGTAGGAGAAATGATTGTATTTTTATCTTTCTTCGAGGACATAAAGATAAAAACAGCAGGTTTAGTCTTTGCTTTCATTAAGTAAATGTAGAGACGGTTGCTGCTGTTAATTTCATTAAAACTAAACAGATCAGTTTGGCGTGTCTCGCTGGGAGGAGCTCATTTTGACTGACTTTTTCTCCTCTTTTGAATCGGGGAGTGAAATTGATTCATTAAAGCATCGGACGTCAGACAGCAGGTGCTTCAGGCGTTGTTCCCTTCATCCCTCCCTCTTCCTGTCTTGTGCTTCTCTCCTTTTTATCCCTCTCTCCGCCCCTCTCTGCCAAGACTGAGACAGCGAAGATGGAGAACAGGACAATACGGAGATGTAGATAAAGGTAAAGACAGAGAGTAGGAGGAAAGAGGAAGGAGAAGAAAGAGATAACACTCGGCCGGGCCGGCTCTCGGCAGGCCGTTTTGTGTGTGTGTGTGAAAAGTTGGTGAAAATGTGGTCGCATTCTTCCACTTTTGTTGTTAGGGAGTGTGTTGGGGAGTGAAAGAGGAACTGCTTGAGAATGGGCGAACAATAGGCGAGAGGAGCGACACTCTGAACAAACTTGTCAGTAGGGGTACGCTGAAGAGCGCCTCGCTCTAAACACTCTGTCACATTTGTGTACAAACCGCTTGAAAGAGTTTGCTGACCTGCCCGTCTGCTTTTGGGAAAGTTCAAATGCCAAAACGGTTCCTTTTGTGTCAGGGAGAGTTCATTAAATTCATTAGTTTGACCCAGCGTTTTTCAAAGACCAAAAAGTCCACTGAATTGGAAACTAACTTCCATAGAGGGAGGACAAACCCCTTTTGAGGCGAACGTCAAAGCTTTTTATGGCGAAATGGGGAGAAAAAGGGCGACTTCTCAATCGTTTCTGTACCATAACCAATGGATTCACATCAAAAGCCAATTCAAGATGCACAATATGATATTAAGCATTCTGGGGCTCATCTATCAGCCGGGCGGACTCACGAGTCCGGACGAGCTAATGAGCACTCGGGGCTTTCACTTTGGAGGTTATAAGTCAACTTCAGAGCCGTTTACTTTTGAAAATAGCTTGGAAGTTCTTTTGCACAGACCGTAAAAGTTGCAGCTCTCCAGAAGTCAGAGTGACCTTGGCCCAGATTCTGAAGTGCACACAGGAGAGCTCAGTGTTCAGTCTCGTTGCAGTTATACCACAGAAGTCTGGATTCTGATTGCTCAGAAGGTGTTTTATCAGGTTTTATATTAATGCGCTTGTTCTAATACGTTATCGTTTCTATAGTAACAGCTCATTCACAGGGACGTGTACAGAGCGGACGCTAAAAAAATAATTGATAAGTTGAGGAGATTTATTAAACGTTTATGGAAGGAGTCTCCAGTGTAAGTGCTCTGTAACAGTCAGAGGTAAAGCTGTAACTTTAAGTTTTCCGACATCTTCAGGACAGAAGAGTTCATGCGGTTTCTTGGTAACATGTCAAGCTGCGGTTTTTTTTTTGACTTGCGTATGAAGTCATTGCGTAGGACACAAAATGTTAAAAGCAGCGTGTTCAGAGAGGATGAATAGCTGTGCATGTTTCACAAGTTTTGAGCAACATTGTGTATTATCTATGTATTTCTCTTTATAACTGTCATAATTCTAATAATAATAATAATAATAACAATACCTCGGCTTCGCTCCTGGCTTTGAGGCTGCAGTGAATCATTTCCGTGTTGGTCCCGATGTTCTGTTTCGCCCACACTGAGACCAGTTTTCCTCTAGATGGTCTCAGTGTGGACAAGAATGTAGAAAGAACTTAAATTAAAAAAAAGCTTGTATTTGCTCATTTCTGATTGGCTTCCAGAACAACTCTAACGTAGATCTAGCCAAAAAAAAAAAAAAGAAAACTAAATCACATTTCTATTATAAAAGAAAAAAAAAATGATTCCCAGGAATTTTGAATAATGACAAGCATCATAAAAAAAAGGCTGTTAAATTTCAGGTACAATTTTAAACATTTTTAAAAGCTCTCAGATGTATGAAAGAAGTTCCTGGGAAATAAAAGGAAAGGTGGAGGAAAGAAAAAACAAACAAACAAACAAACAAATAAGGAATGAAAGAAGGAAAGATAAGTGAAATGAAGAACTGAACTGTTATAGTGTTGGATGTAATAAATACTTGTTATAGTTTATTTATATTCAAAACTCTGAATGTATAGAAATCACTGAGCAGTCATATCCGCATGTTATCATGCATTCATATTAAATAATTTGATCGATTGTCTGATCGATAACCTGTGTATAAAATGACTTTCCATCAGATTCCTGAAAGTGACCGGTTGCTCTAATCACCACCAGAGCCCTGTAGGGTCTTCTTTCATGGGTAGATGATCACCATCAGAAATAAAGTAGATCAGGAACCATTAGGAACAAGATGTTGCATTAACTACCATTACACACCACTAGATACACATTAAAACCCATCAGGCAGCAGTAGAAGTGTTTTTTTTTTAAATTAGGGCCATCTCTTATTTGCACTTCTAGCTGCCATGACGGTTGTGTACACTGTTTAAATGATGGATTTGTTTGAGTAATGGAAGTTGTTAAGGAGTTGCTAGGTGCTATTGGACGTCCAGTATAAATTAGCTACTGACTGACATTAGCTATCTAGCTAGCTTTTTATCCAGACACTGTAAAGACACAGCAGCAGTGGAAAGGAGACAAGTGACAGAAATGTTAAACGTCAGACCAGCGTTTCGCAGTGCGGAGGTGAATTCTATAGAGGGATCAATGACAGCAGAAACAGCATAAATAGCTGCCAATAGACAGTATTTATAAATATATTTATTTATAAATAATGGAAGTTTTGAATTTGTGCAAACACAGGACGCGCTCGCTATTGCCAGGCTAGGAAACATGGACGCCCGGCATAAAGTAGTTAATGACTGTAGCTAACAATTTAGCTAGATAGCTCATAGGCATGAAACTTTTTGGCAGTGGCAGTGGAAAAGAGACAGAACCATCAGGAATGTCAACTTTTCTCTTTCTTTGAGAAATAAAAGTGTTGTGCGACAGCTCATGGACTGAAAATTTCAACTTCATGAATCATCAGGAGGTCATGAATCCGAAAAATAGTTCTATGAAACATCGTCTGTTTAAACGTAGCATAACGCTGGCATAGAACTAACAATAATAATGTTAACGGTACTACAGCTAAAGTTTTGCAGCAGCTTTGTAGGAACATCTATGAATATTATGTAAAAACATTTTTTTTAAAAACACCCAGAAATTTTGACCTTTTTTAGGCTTTTTTTTAGGAACCAAATTATAATTTAAATTGTTAGCTGGACAAAAATAACAGTGTGATTTGGTGGAAGCAAGGAAGAGAACGTAAATAAGTAAGGCTTTCATGCCGCTTTCTTTCAGACCTGTTGGTCCAGTCTGGAGCTGTAATGCATATCATCTTTAATGTGAGTCCAAAAGCGTATTTCACACCTCTAACTGACTGTTTTCCAAACTCTAATCCAGTTATATTGAAGCTGTAAAGCACTTAAACCCTTAATACCTCCCCCAACACACACACGCACACACACACACACACACACACACACTTGACGCTTAATACATCACCAGTCGTGATGGCTGTAACAGTGTCATCTGCCGAGGCTGGTGGCTGCTCAGCGTATGAAAGATAATCAGCACCATTCAGCGTTCATTCTTCTGAAAGAGGGGGAACCTGCAATCTGTGCCGTTGCCCCCGGGGTAGGATTAGGAGGGGGACCCAGCGAAGGCCCCAGTCAAACCGCCGTGTCCGGCCCCAGTGGGACCTTAAATCCCGTTACACAACAGACCTTTCCATAGAGAGCGCACTTCAACCTGTCGCACTGCCATAGAGTCCCGAAGCCATGAATAATTTACACCATACGGAAACCATTGACTCCCAAAAGCGATGAACACAGAGCTCACTTAATTCCATTTTATTAACCGTGTGTGTGTGTGTGTGTGTGTGTGAGAGAGAGAGAGAGAGAGAGAGAGAGATACAGACAGAGAGTGAGACAGAAGCAGCTGCAACAGAGTCACAACAACAAAAAATACAGAGGAGTGAAAATATTGTCTCTGTCTTTTTTTTCTTTTCTCAGTTTTTCTCATTGTTTTTCTGTCTTCTTGTATATGTTTCTTCTTCTTACTCTCTCTCTCTCTCGACCTCCTTCCTTTTCTCTTTCACTTTGTTTATATTTCCTTCTCTTTTTCCTTTCTTTTTTCTTTTCTCTGTGTCTCTCTCCCTCTCTTGATGTTGCTATCTCTCACTTTCCACTTGTTTCACTCTTTCACTTTTTTCTCCTCTTTCCCTCTTTTCTACACGTTCAGACCAAAAAACTATGTAATTATATAATTATATACTTTATACTGTGGCCCCAAAATGTATGTAGACACTTAACAATATAAAATAATAGATATAATTGGACAAAAAAAAAGTATCTGGATATTTAAACCACTTGTTCTCTGTATTAGAAAATGTCCAACCAAGTGGCATTTGTTTTAAAGAAAGCCATGAATCTGATGGTGGAGGGTTTGTGTGGAGAAAGCCATGAATCTGATGGTAGATGTTTGTGTGGAGAAAGCCATGAATCTGATGGTGGAGGGTTTGTGTGGAGAAAGCCATGAATCTGATGGT
>CM075029.1:903242-915203 GCA_037576675.1 Pangasius sanitwongsei
AGATAGATAGATAGATAGATAGATAGATAGATAGATAGATAGATAGATAGATAGATAGATAGATAGATAGATAGGTGCAAGGCCAGATAGATGGATGCATTGATGGATGGATGGATGGATAGCTGAGTGGGTTGGTGGGTTTATGGATATAGATAGATAGATAGATAGATAGATAGATAGATAGATAGATAGATAGATAGATAGAATAAAATTGGAATCATATAGATGTTATAATATGTTTGGGTGTGCTAATTTTGTTTTATGTTTGTATTTCTTTTTTTCTTTTTCTTTCTTTCTTTTTTTTTCTCCCTCTGCTCTCTCTCTCTCACACACACACACTTGTTTCATCCTCATGAAGAGTCAGGTGTGTAAGAGCAGGAAACACTAAACTGAGAACTTGTAGCATCAGGAGCTGGGAAACACCGCCACACACCCGTACTGATGATGAGCAGTGTAGTGACACACTGCTGTGATTTTGGCTTGGGCTGTGTATGTGTGTGTGTGTGTGTGTGTGTGTGTGTGTGTGTGTGTGTGTGTGTATGTGTGTGTGCATGTGCGTGTGTGCTCGCGTGCATTCAGTGCCATTACTGAAGCTTTTGGTGCTAAAGCATGTTAACAGCCCGCATCTCTCCACTCTAAATATTTTCCACCACTTTCCCGTCATTTCAGCCGTACAGGAAGTGGACCTGCGGGTCTGCGTTGCTCGTAGTTATCCATTTTTAACTTAACTTTGTTCTCAAATAAACGTTTTTTTTTTTTTTTTTTTAATGTTGCTGTAGTCGAGATGTTCAGTGTCTGAAGTTTACTTCTTTAGTGTTGCACTGGAAATACAAAGCTAATGGAGCTAAGAAAGAATGGAAGCTTCTGAAATCATCTCACACTCGTCAGCACAAGCAAGAAGCAAACTTCAGACGCTGAACACGTCCTGGCTGATCGACGTTTAGGGGTGAAAGGGGACATTGTGGACATTTCATTTTTGGCCGAACTGTTCTTTTAAGGTGTCGAGGACTCTTGGCTTACATCAGCACTGAAGCATGACCACTGAGGCGATAGGCGTAAAGGACGCTGGGCAATCGGCCGTTTATTCCACGCTGTTTCCACACGTTTAGTTATCGAACCATGCAGTCCTGTTCTAAATTATTTATTAATCCACAGTTTTAGAAAAATCTGTGATTTATATTGTGGTGTTTATTAATATTAAATCACTTTTAAAGTGAGCTTATTTATTAATTAATTCATTTATTTAGAGTTTTACATAGAGTTTAGTCAGTTACATATTCCAAAAAAAAACAAAATGTAGATAACTTCTCGGGAAATGTTCCATCCAGTGTGAACACATCACTCTATATTAAGAGAGAACATTTTGTTTTTTTGTTATATTAATTTAACATAAATGAATTACATAACTCCAGACAAAATCGACTCGAACCGAATTACACAACTAATCCTTTTGTAAACAATTACATGTTGTTTATTTTATATTAAGTGGCTTTATGTGGAAAAATGAATATAAACATTTACATATTGCTAATAAGGGACAGGAATTTTTTTTTTTGGTCTTCCTTCGTACTTGAGTGCCACATCATAAATTGCTGATAAAGTTTTCAGGAACATCATATAAACTGAATTGTTTGTGGGTGTGTATGAAACCTTTCGATCTCTCTTTCTCTATTTTTTTCTCTCTCTTAGTTTTGAATGTCTTGTTTGTTGCCATTAAACTGAAAGAAAATGTTTTCCTATTACTTAATTGAATCCGAGCAAGGCAGGCTGGGGTGGTGTGTGTGTGTGTGTGTGTGTGTGTGTGTGTGTGTAGTGTGTGGGGGGGTGTTCGGCCCCTTTGTGTGTGTCCGTCCTGCGCTGTCACACACTTTAATGCGAGCCTCTTTTCTCTGGCATTCACGACTCCCTACAATGACATTCAATTCAATCCGGAGGCAGTGAAAACCTGGTTATTTTTATATATTCTTTCCTGGGGCCGGCAGGGGCCCGCACGCACGAATTAAACACCACGGTTTAACCATGTGGCCTCACACAACCACGCGGCCTCGAGCAGAAACGATACACCATACTCATCATTTGATATTCAGACAAACACTGCAGTTTTCTCTGTACGAGAGTTTTATATCGAGTTTGTTTTGATTGAATTTCTTTTAGTGTTTATAAATGTGTTCATCTCAGAAACGAACTATTTACTCACTTAATGAAATCCCCACTGCATATTTTGTAGTGTTCAATTCAATTTACAACTTGTTAGATCTTCATAGTGTCATTAGCTCTCATAATATTATAATAACACCTACACTCTGGTGATGGGGAGAAAAAAGGTTAAACCATGAGACCTAAAGGGTTTTTGAGTTTGTCCTTCTGGGAGAACCCTGGGTTCTATGTAGAACTCCACAACGGAGGGTTTTACTATCAGAGAACCAAACAAAATCCCCTTAAAAACGCTTAGCTAGAAGCAGCTGAGTTTATTGAACACTATAACAGTGTAATTAAACACTAACGGTGCTAATGTAACCCAGTAAGAGTCAGCGGATCACTGAGTGTTAATTCAGTTTAGATATTAATTCATCTCCGAGAGTGTATTCTGCACTGTCTTCATTCAGCACAGACTGTAGGTAGAATTTCAGCAGGATAGATTTTAATTCAACGCTGCAACAGTTAAATAAACACTGTAGGCATTAATGTGACAATTTAGTTTTAATTTAATTCTATTCGACACTGCAGCCCAACACTGTAGGTGTAGCTTTTAATTCAGCACTTTACTCGGGTGTAAAGCTGTGTGATCACTGTGGTAATGTAGCACTATAACAGTTTAACGCAACATTATAAGAGTTAATCATGGATTTAGGAGCACTGAGGATGAAAGCAGGTAATGATTTAACACAGGTGTTAATTCACTTATGTGATCTAACTCTGCAGAACTGATGATTATGTAGGTTGGTGTTTTGGTTTTATTGGATAAAAATTGGTGAGTATGAATGATTACATTACTTCTAGAGACGTGGCTCTCCATGAAGTGGGGTCTGTGATATTTTATATAGTTATATATATGAAATCACAAGCTATTAAACGTTTTTATAGAAATTAGCCCGGCCATCTCAATCTCACAATCTCAATAACTCAAAAACGAGTTGTGTAAATAATGTATATTGGACCTTTGTCCTAGGAATAGCTTTACAGCTCCAACAAATAGCCAAAATATTGCTGTACAAATCTGAATAATAAGTCAAATATTTGAATATTTGGATTATTTTCATCAAATGAATCTGTGCTAAAAGGTCTCTGGTTTAAATGAAGTTTAAATAAAGTGTAAGACCTGGTGTTTAACAGCAACAGGCTGTTAAAGTGAGGTTTTTTTAAACACAGGACATTGTTTGTGACTGATCTGTGATAGTCTTTGTGTTTTGTTGAAATTCCTGCTGACTGACAGTTAAACATTTGGTCTTGTGTTTGTCTTGCTGCAGGTGCATCTGCCTGATCCTCCCCTGCGTCTCATTCCAAGCTTCCCACAAATAAGCTCATGGCCAGGTGAATGAATCTGAAATTAAAAGAGCAATAGTGTCCATGCGATCAATGGGTGGGGGGGGAAATAATAAAGTTTAAAATGACACTAAAAGAGAAATAGTAGGCTGTAAAAAAAAAAAAAGAAAAAAAAAAGAGGCGGACTAAAAAAAACAAAAACAAAACAAAACAGGGGGCAGTGCCGCGTCTCGCGGTGTGGGTGGGGCTGACAAGAATGGACTACATTATGCAGTTCATTTAGTTAACAAGTGAAATAATAGGGAAGCGTGCAGTGTGAATGCTCAGAGAAAAGGCACAAAACCCTATTGAGAGAGAGAGAGAGAGAGAGAGAGAGACCGATGCGTGGTCTGGAACTTATTTAAGAGCCTCGGTGTTTCTCTGCAGCATCACTCTGCTGTCCATCACAGGAGAGACTGGACCATTTTGTGAAAACTTTCTGCATTCGTCCGCGTGCAGAAAGAAACTTTTTTTGCGCCTTTTTTTCCCCTCCTCGTCACTTTTAAAGAAGTAGAAGAAGAAGAATATAAAGAAGATGCCCCGATCATTTCTTGTGGACTCGTTGATTTTGCGTGAGGCCAACGAGAAAGGCAGCGAGAACAACCCGCCGCCGCCGCTGCTGCCGTACACGGTGCACCCGCAGCACGCGCTCCATGGGCTGTCGGCGGCGGCGGCCGCGTCGTGCCACGCGCGCAAAGCCGGCCTGCTGTGCTTCTGTCCGCTGTGCATGGCGGCCGCGGCGTCGCAGCAGCTCCACCCGGCTCCCCCGGCGCTCCCGCTGCTCAAGGCGGCGGCCGCGGCGGCCTCGTTCCCGGCGGCTTTCGGCTCGCAGTGCTGCCCGTCCGCGCTCTCGCGGCAACACTCGCCCTCCAGCGGCGTGCACGTGAACCACGGCGCGGGACTTTACCAGAGCGCGTACCCGGTCGCGGACCCGCGGCAGTTCCACTGCATGTCGCTCGGTGAGTACGCGTTTATATCGTTTATACCAGTGAGCACTGACACTGATTGGTTAATTATTCAAATGAATTCATCACTCAGCTTTGGATAATGTCTAAAACATTCACTATTTACCAAAAGTAAATAACAATAAAGTGAAACAAGTTTGTTACTCCCGAAATTTCTGTATAGAACCCTGGGGTTCCCTTCCAGCACCACTTTAGCAACCCCAAGAACTCTTAAGTAACATTATAAAACCCATCAACTATCAGAAGAACGCTTGAGTATTTTAAGACTATAGAACCATCAACTGTCCCATGAACCATTTTAATAATAATGTGTTTCTCCATATTTTTGACAGAAAACAGCAACAGCCAACTCCAGAGCAGCAAGCGTATGCGCACGGCGTTCACCAGCACGCAGCTCCTGGAGCTCGAACGCGAGTTCACCTCCAACATGTACCTGTCCCGGCTGCGGCGCATCGAGATCGCCACCTACCTGAACCTGTCCGAGAAACAGGTCAAGATCTGGTTCCAGAACCGACGTGTCAAGCACAAGAAAGAAGGCAAGGGAGGTTCCCACAGAACGGGTTCTCTGCACTGCAAGTGTTCGTCCGCGCGCTGCTCTGAGGAAGAGGACGACACACCCATGTCACCTTCATCATCAGGGAAGGAGGATGCTGATCTCTCTGTTAGCCCGTGAACTCTCAGTAAACAAACATACAGGGATCGCTCCATAGCACGCCACCTGCACAGTTCCTAATTAGCTCTTTGATTAGCTAAATCAGGTGCTAGATTTGGGGGTTGGAGCTCAACTTGGAGCTGGAGTGTGCCAAAGTAGTGCTCCAGAAACAAGAAACGTTAGCATGTCTGAAAACATAGTCAGATAGAATAGGCTTGTCTGGATGATAATAGCTAACTAGTCCCTTAACTGGTGTGGTACAAATCTCACCTGTACCTGTACTTTATCTTGTCACTGGTGTGGTATCATCAATGGTACATCTTTTGTACCTTTAGTGTGTATCTTTCACCTGCCAAGGTGCATAAGGTGTACCTTTAAAGGTACATCACTGGTCCTTAAGGTCCATTTTTGCACCTTAAAATTATTGATGGTACCATGACAGTGACAAGGAAAAGTACACTCTTTCTATTTCTATTTCTATTTCTATTAAGAGGCTATTTCTGAGAGTGTAGCCAATAGTGAGCTTCTCTTCGCTTCTATATGAAGCAATTTTGGACAAATTTAGGGACACTTAATTAGGAATGTCACAAATATAACATTTTAACCTTCAAGTTTTCCAGTGATGCGTATCATAAGAGGTTCCTGGTGAGGTTCCTGATGTACTGAGGTGAATTTTGCTTGCTAGCAAAATGGATGGCATTAAAGTTCATAGTTTAGATGTGGATAGCTGTGGAGAAAACTTCAGTTCTCACTCAAGTGCTTTTGATATTCATCCAGAAAGAGATAAAAGCTCGCTAAATCACTTCACCTACTCAGCTCTTCATGCTAATGTCACATACTGACTGACTCAACGTTTTCTCAACTTTAGCGTCTTAAATTCCTAAGTGCCAAAACATTTTTTTTTAACTTTATGAATAAAGTAAAAAGCTACTTATGGGTTTTATCTCACAGATGTTGTGGCTAAACTGACCAAAACCCTCCTGAACTTCAAGAGAGAGAAGTTAGCAAAACTAATAGCTAATATTGTTGTTATATTAGCCGTGATGCTAATGTTCTGTTTCTCTTCAGGAGGAGTGTTATTTAACTAACATATTTCCCTGAATATAAATCAGTTACAGTGACTGTATGTGTGTAAGTACTGATTTCTGTAAATAAGAGAGAGAAAAAGAGGTTTATATAAATTAGGGGAACGCACGAGCGACTCCATTAATAGCGCTGTATATAATTGTATACATGTTGTACGACTGTAGTTTTTTTTTCTTTCTTAAAATCGTGTTCATTGTTATCTATCACCAAAAGGTTTTGATATCTGTATATACCCCAAAATGGAAATTTAGTCTGTCCTTATTCCTCTTTTGTAATCTTTTATGTTGTAAATGCATCACAGGAGAGATGGTTGAGTGAAAGCTGAATGCTGCTTCGTGTCCCTCTCAACATCTCACCACCTGTAACTGTATGTTCATGAGAATATTTATTTATTTAAAACATTATCGCTGAAAATAAAGAATATTTCTTACTAGTGATCTATTTTGTCTCCCTGTCAGTTTAAAAAAAAAAAAAAAACCTCCACATGAAGCTCCCACACCTCACTTTAATATTATAGCTAATAATAGCAAAAACCACAATATCCAAAATATAGGCTACCAAAACCCATCCAAAGAGATTTACTGCGCCAAGCTTTATTTAATTATGCTGTTTTTTTTTTTTTCAGTATGAACTTTTTGACATAAATCCTATGATTCCAATGAAATCCGAGTTCATTAAGCCTGGTTTCTTATCGCTATATGTGCAACTTATTTCGGCTTAATATCGGTTTGTTTTGTGCGCACTCACGTGTCTTGGATATCATTTGCTATCTATCTATCTATCTATCTATCTATCTCGACGCAGCAGGTGTTGCATTAGTTCTGCAAGCTGCAAGATCAAGCATTCATTATTTCCTTTCCCTTTTCCAATTTCTGTCTCATTTGCCATGTTAAAAGATTTCTCTAGCAGTTAATTTCCCTGTATGATGTACTTTGAGTGCAAATTTTCCCAAATATGTGCGTCATTTGCACTATTACATGCACTATTGTGTGCGTCAAAATGCAGTTGCACTGCGTGCGCCTCATCCAAAGTCCAAATTCTTGGTGTTGGTGCATGTCAGCTCACTTAACACTCACTCACACACACACACACTCGATTGTAGTAAATCAGTTTAGGTAGATCTTGTCATCCATGTGCTAATTTCATTCCCAGACTTATCTGGCGTATCTGATGCTAAACGGTAGTGAGACGCGTCAAAAATCGCGCAGAAATGTTTTCTATTTTTACACATAGGCAGCAAAATCCAGGTGGTTCATTCTTGCAATCCATATTGTGTGTGTGTGTGTGTGTGTGTGTAAAATATATATATATAAAGTGCAACAGTGAATTTCTCTCCGAAAACAAAAGTGGGAAAGTTGCAGAGACGCGCGTGCGCCACGCACACGACCTGCTTTTAAAAAGTCTTTAAATCCACATACAGAGGTAAAGACATGCAAAGAGAAAGAGAGAGAGAGAGAGAGAGAGAGAGAGAGATTTAATCTATAGAACACAGAATGTACTACTCGATATTTTAATACAGCAAACCCCCTCCAAAAATTGCATCCAATATACATGCGACTTTAGCAACATTTTACAAGCGTATGTCATTTTAAAGAGATCAAAAACAGCCACAGCATAACTTTGGATGATGTATCATGATGCTGTGGGTGAGTTTATAGTCAGTTGTTCCAAAATGCATCCAGATACTCAAAGACTTGTGCTCGAAAGCAGACGGATATCCGCGCGCTCCGAGGTGAGTTTCGTTTAGAGGCGATAAAATCAGAGTCAAGTGTTTGCAGTGAAGAGGATGGAGGTCAGGCGAGTCTTAAGTGTCTCCCAGCATCTCTATACACTCTCTGTTACTCGTCAACAACAAGCACGCGGGTAACAATCAGCATGCAGCAGTCTCGAGCAGAAGTGCAGATCCAGGCAGGCTTTTTTTCCTTCATCCTCGGTGGCTTTATTTTTTTCCCCAGGGACGCAGGATAATCCCCCTCCCTGTAAAACCACAGTTTATTAATGCATGGGGACGATCATAATACGCAAATGAATAAAATATACCAGTCAATGGGACAGATTAATCGATGTTGATATTTAAATTTATTTAAAAGGATTGTAGCGCGCGCTTTGGTGAGGTCCCGCAGTCCTCTCTCTGAATTTTATTAAAAAAAAATTTTTTTTTGCTCTCATCGTAAAACAATTACAGTGTGATTAGTGTGCTCTACCTCATATATAACTCACTTTAAAAGGGATGAAATGAAACTGGCAGAAAAAAAAAATCAGGTGATTTGTGAAATGGACATAATTTTATATATCTACAATTATTTAAGCTAAACATGGAGCCTGAGTGCTTCGTGCATCCAAAGTGCTGTGATTTGGAGACGCTGGATTTTAAGTAAAACGCACACACTAATCTTTTCTCTGTAACAAAATTTTTTAAATATTTCTCATTTTAAGAACAATTCATTATTCAGTAGAACATTTTGGGAAATAAGGCTATTTATTAACTGTTGCGCGCGCGTTTGGAATCGCCACGTAAACAAGCACGTTCCCAAAAATGCGCCGCGTTTCAGTTCGCAGTGAGCCCTCTGTTCATTATACAGCGTTAAAACTTTATTTAATTTATTGAAATGGGATTTAAACGGTATTTACTCCTCTGGCAATTTATCATCAGCCCTCGGTGACAACAATGAGCCCACTGAGGACGTTTAGGAGCTAAATTATTCCAGTTATTGTGCCTTTGGCCATGCTGGGGCCGCTCTTGTAAACTCTCCTTTAATTCTTCACTTAAACATTTTTAACCAAACTCCAATATTTGCATTTGTTAAGATATGGGATTAGACCATTTTGTTAATTGCACTATTGAGTCCCGTTTTGCTCCGTGCGTCCTTTTATCCGTTCAGCAGCCCCCGGCTCGGCTGCGCGCCCTGCAAAGGGAGCGGGGCGGGAGGGGGAGCTTAATATAAGCCTGCTGCTCAAAATGCTCAATTTATTTATTCTTAATTTTGTGCCGATCAATTCATTGAAGGCAAAAGAAGGGGGCTACAGTGTAGCTTCTAAGAGAAGAAAGGCGAATTGTTGACGTGACCCTCGAGTCAACAGGGCTCCCATCTAGCAGACTCGGCCCTCGCCTTTCTTTCCAACTAAATTTTTCATTTACGGCTTTTCTTAGACTCGTCTCTTATCTATCGGATTTAAAAGAGCAGCTTGTAACAAATCAGTCTGCCCGATTTACAAGAGCATTAAAAGGAAAGAAAAGAAAAGAGGCAGGGCCCGTCAGTACCTGAGTCTGGTAGACGGTGCAGCTGATGCGATGGGGTTTTGAAAATGGCGCACGAAACAAAATACTTGAATCCTGGCAAAAAAAGGAGCCTTTGTACGTTTCTTTAGAAATCAAGCAATTCTGCATGACAAAGGACAATTAATAAGCCGTCTTTTCACGACCAGCAGCTGGTTTCCCCGTCAAGGAAAGTAAGTTGGGGGAGAGAAAAAAAAATAATTCAGGCTGAATGCGCGCAAAAAGGCCCCTTTGCGCGCGGAGCAGCTACCCAAGGTGACCCATTTGGCACAGTTAAAATAAGCAGGCCGAGGCAAAAGCGAGGGAACTGTCAAAAACATTTAAGCTGGAATATCTTGAAATTGCAAATCCCTTTATGTGGAGGGACGCCGTCCATGTGGGTTGGACGCACAATGGAGGTGGTTGAAGTTGGAGAGGCTTTTTGGAGACGCACACGTGGCCTCTCAATGAGAGCCGCCTGCAACTCGCGTGGCAGCTCACACTATACACATTTCACACATGCTTTAAACTTCATTTTTTACACTTTACTAAAACCTCAAACTTTACCTCGTAAAAAGTTTTTTTTTATTTAATTAAACCAGTTTTTTATTTAGTAACTTAATGGAAACGAGATGTTTGGTTGACTATGTTTACAATTAAAACAAGACAATAATGTAAACTTGATTTTTTTTAACTCAAATGAAAATGAAATTAGAGATGCTAAAATTCAAAGTGGGTAGTATGATTAAAAACTTTATACTTTTAACTTTACATAATTAAAATGTTAAGAAAATAAATGGAGGTTGCTGATGACGTGATGTCATTTGGAGTTTACGTGCATAAATGTAAAACATATTTGGAAAGATGCTGACAGCGTCTCATTTTAAGCAAGACAAGGGTCCTTTTTCTGAGTGTGTGTGTGTGTATGTGTGTGTGTGTGTGTGTGTCTGTGTGTGTTTTAAGTTTATTAGGATATATCTGTAGCTCCTAAACAGACAGCATGAATCATGTTTTGGATAGTCTTAACATTTAGGCATGGATATCTGCTTTCCCATCATGCACAATGACTCTAAATGTTCATAATTATTATTATAGATGTGAAATTTGTAGTCTGTAACGTGTGTCAAGTTCACGGAGAAGTGCTTTTTTATTTCCACACCAGAGAGCGTCACGCATTACGGGACGAGCGGCCGCTGGCGCTAATGAGCGGCTGCAACTGCGGGAGAAATGCGCGGCCTGTGAGGTGGGTTTTGTGGTAATAAACAGGATTTTGTCACGGATTGGCCGAATTGCTTTCTAAGCCCGTCTTTTAGCGGTGGGAAACCTGTTAAAGAGTGCCGTTTCGCCGCTGTTTAATACGATCCCCTTTCCATCTCACTAAGTTGGGTGTGGAAAAGAGAAGCCCCTTTTCAGCGCTGATTGTGGAGACGCATCCAGTCAGGAAATCCATCCCGACAGGGTGGAGGCATCGATCATGACCTTGTACAAAAAAAAAAAAAAAGAAAAGTGCATTTCCACCCCCAGATACTGCACCTCCAACACACCAACCAGGCTCTTTCTTTTACTCAGGCTTACTCCGAAAAAAACATAAACAGATGAAACTCTACATGCTTAACGTGGTGTAATTATCTAATGCCATTGCAACCGTGCAGTCATTTCCATACAACTTAGCAAATAATAAGCTGTAGTGCCAAAACATGCAGATATATCCTGGAATAATAACATGATTCCATAACTCAAGATAACTAAAGATTCACCCCTGTTTCATTAAATAATGTCATAATATCCTGCAACATACAGCTTTAACTGATCATAGATTTAAAGGATCACAGCTTTAACTGATCACAGTTTAACCAATCAGAGCTTTAAATGATCACAGCTTTAACTGATCACAGTTTAACTGATCACAGCTTTAACTGATCACAGGTTTAACCAAACACAGGTTTAAATAATCACAGCTTTAAAAGTTCACAGCTTTAAATAATCACAGCTTTAAATGATCACAGGTTTAAATGATCTCAGGTTTAAATGATCACAGGTTTAAATGATCTCAGATTTAAATGATCGCAGCTCTAAAATGATCACAGGTTTAAATGATCACAGGTTAAATGATCCAGTGCCAGCAGGCTGTACAGGTATCCTGACATAATCATTCAGTGATAAAAGATCACGTAGGTGTAGAATTACTGTATGTAACACCCAGGATCACTGTTCCATGCACATTTATCCTGGTATAACTATCCACTATCATAAATATTCAGGTTTAGCCTGGAGCAATTATATAATACCATTAGACTGTACAGGTGACGTGGAGTACCGAGATACCGAGAGCACTGTACAGATTTAAACTGGTCTCATTACGTAATATAATATAAAAGCAATTATATACATACATACATACATACACACACACACACACACATACAGAAAATGCATAATGGTTGTGGTAAGAATCAAAAACTGAACGCATGATAAATTTC
>CM075029.1:915303-939223 GCA_037576675.1 Pangasius sanitwongsei
AAGTGAAAACAAAGTGATTTTTGTTGTTTACATGCAATTACATCACTTTCATCTACAGGTACAAATTAAAACAAGATCAGAAATTGACTTTTTGACATTTCTTAATAAAGAACTGAATATTTATTGGGGTGTCCTAATTTTTTCACATGACTGTATATATAACATAACCTTCCACTACCACAAATATGCAGTTTTAAACTGGTGTAATTATATACTGTCACAAGACTATGCGTGTTTATCCTGGTTTAATTATCTCGTTTTAAACTATTCAGGTTTAAAAGAGTATAATTTTATCATGTAAGAAGACCAAGAAGTTTTATCCTAGTTTAATTACCTAGTAACACAAATGTACAGGTTTAAACTGGTGTAATTATATACTGTCACAAGACTACACGTGTTTATCCTGGTTTAATTATCTGGTGTGAAATATGCAGGAATAAATTGGCATAATTATATAATATATAATATCACATGACAACACGTGATTAAAGTGATTATATCCTGCAGATAGGCTATATAAATAACTTGGGGTGATTATTATGCTAGCTGCAGGTCCATGCAGAATTAAAATGGTGTAATTAGTGTATATAATGCCACAGATATTCAGGTTTAGTTTGACATGGGAATAATTATACAATGTAATAAGTCTTTACAGTAACCTGGAATAATTGTGCAGAAGGGAAAGATCATAAATATGCACTTATGATAGCTTACGAGTGCCGCTGCTGAAATGTCGCATGATATACAATTATCACATCACAGATCTGTAGATATGGAGGTAGCCTGGTTTTAGTATATAATACCAAAATACCACGCATATGCTGATATCATACCTGCATAACATAAATATGGGAGAATAATAAATACCTAGTTCTATAAATATGCCTATTTTATCCCGGGATAAATGCCGAGTTCCATAAATATACAGGTTTAACCTGGGATAATTATTTAATGCAGTCCAGGCAGGATGTATGAGAAACCATAGCTCATGAAATAGTTTCAGAAGCACTGATGTTGAGAAATTTATTCAGTATTATGATGCATGCTCTATTTTAACTCCAGGTCAAATCTGAATCTAACTGAATTACAGAGAGGGAGAGACCGAGAGACAGAGAGAGAGAGAGAGAGAGAGACCGAGAGACAGAGAGAGAGAGAGAGAGACCGAGAGACAGAGAGAGAGGGAGAGAGAGAGAGAGGGAGAGACCGAGAGACAGACAGAGAGAGAGAGAGAGAGGGAGAGACCGAGAGACAGACAGAGAGAGAGAGAGAGAGAGACCGAGAGACAGAGAGAGAGAGAGAGAGAGAGAGAGAGAGAGAGAGAGACCGAGAGACAGAGAGAGAGAGAGAGAGAGAGAGAGAGAGAGAGAGGATCTGCAGCACCTGCAATGTCAAGAGCCAGAGGAATAATGAACTCGGTGTGACTCAGAAGTGTTAACTTTGAAAAAAGCAGGCCTCACTCCTGCCCAGAGCTCTGCAGCAGCCAGCGTTTGAGCCGTGCATGTTCTAAATTCCCTCCTCGATTGATTTTTGAACACAGTTAAACAATTCGTATCACCTCTGAACCCTCGGTGCCATTGAAGTCTTTCTGAAGTGATCACGTGCGCTTGGCTGCTGTTAAATAGGCCTCCGTCACATTTCAGTATGGGAATTAGTCATGAGCTGCGGAGATGCCCAAACTGTCGTGGCCTCTTTTCACCACGCCGCATTCATTATTCCCAGTTTAGTGTCGAGGTGTGAGACCCCTGCCTGCCTCTCTCTCTGTCTCTCTGACAGCCTTTTTACAGGCATGTCATAACCAGGAACTATTTTGTTCATTATTTAAAAAAAATATAAGATTTTCTGCATCTTTTTGTCAGGTTATCTTGTTTTTGTTTTGTTTTAAGATAATGGTGTATTTTTGCAGTATAGCATTATCTTAATTTACAGCATTATTTTAAGATATTTTAAGATCTTATCTTGTTGCATTTTTTATCTTATCTTATCCTGCCTTGTCTTAAAGTGTTTTGCCTTATCTTTTCTTCTTTTATCTATCTTGTCTTGTTTTATCTTGTCTTATCTTGCCTTATCTTATGTTATCTTTTTCTGTCTTGCCTTATCTTTTCTTCTTTTTTGTCTTGTCTTGTTTTGTTATATCTTGTCTTATCTTATCCTATCTTATATTATGATGAAATGCTTTAACTAATTTATGTTTTTTTTTAATGTTGTGAAGTATCTTGTCTTGTCTTGTGTTGCCTTGTCTTGTTTTATCTGTTCTTCTTTTGTCTGTCTTGTTTTGTATTATTTTATCTTGTCTTATTTCAGCTTGTTTTATCTTATATCTTATCTTATTTGGACTTTTCTTCTGTTGTCTGTCTCGAATCGTCTTATCTTATCTTATCTTATCTTATCTTATCTTATCTTATCTTATCTTATCTTATAATACACTGTATCATATTTCCCACAAGCAATATATTATTTTAAAACTGTTTGTAAAATATTGTCCCTACAACTACATACCATTTAAGATGAAGCTCCCTAGTCAGCTTTCTCATCATATCCCCTTATTTAATTTTAGACAAATCTGAAGAAGCATCACACACGTCCTTTTTGGAGAAGATAGTAATATTACTTAAAAAAATCAAAAACTCAGGTAGCCTACAAAGTTGTAACCTTTAAAAAGAGCTTTTGAAGCATTAAAAGCTCTTACAGATAAATCATGTATATTTCACGTGATTATATGAATAATAAGTGATCACACGTAATATAAAAAAAAAAAACATGTGAAGGTGCATTTCATCATATTTGTGCCCTGAAACTGCAGAATGTGAAATCAAGTAAACATGTGATATGTGTTCACGTGAAAAACAAACCACGTGTCGGACATGAGAAAGCGTAAGCTGTGGAAATAAATGAGTATTGTGGGGAAAAAATCACATGAGGAGAAATAAAAACATGCACAGTGTGTGAAACATGACATGTGAAGTGTCTAAAAACCATGTGTGATGATTCTGTGACTTTTCTTTAAGGGAAATATCGGCACATGTCTACACATGAGACACCCTGATTATATGAAAATTAAAAAATCAAAGTTTAATGAACATTTTCTCACATTACACACTGAGTAAGTGATCTGTAACAAGTAAGCAGTAAAGTCTGATATTAGTATTAACATGCTCATTATTATCATAGTTTTGCTTGGAAGTGTGCACCTTTCTAAAGACAGCAGTGGAGTAGCTCCACCTACAGGTAGCCACATAAACCCACACCCACACACACACACACCCACACACACACACACACACACCCACACACACACACACACACACAGAGCTAGAAACTCTTCTGCATTGATTTATTGTGTAATTAAAACCATCTGATCCTCCACTGTTCATCCACACAGTCTACTTCTGGAAAGAATGGTAATGTTTTACAAATGAGAACAAAACCTTTTAGTATTTCAGTGTAACAGAACAACAACAACAACAACAACAACACAAATCCTACATTAATGTCCAGCTCATTAAACCACACCCATTCAATATGGCATTAATTTAAAGGTTAACTCAGTTACCTGAGGATGAGCTGAGTGTCTCTGGCTTTCTCTCCTGCAGCCTCTGCTCCTGTAATTAATATAACCGTGAATGAAATTGTCACTGAGTGTCACAGCACTGACACTGGACCTGTAGCGCCACCTGGTGACCGAGATAAGCTTTACAGCGCAAATGTTTGCATCTGTCATGGTTTGTGTCCAAAAAAATGGACATGTAGCTGTATTTTACAATTTACCTACATGAAATATAGAAGAGTGATTTAAGTATGATGATCCTATAATCCATCAAGTCTAATCAAGAGTTAAAATACTTATAAATGATAAGAGATTTGGTACATTTAGCACATCCTCCTCATGAAGAGAGTGACTTTATGCATATGATCTTATAAGAATATTTCTGTGTGAGAATACTTCTGTATGTGAATCAAGGAGCCTAAAACAAACTGGTGTGACCTTGCAGGGGGACCGTGCTTGTGGGAAAACAACAGGCACACAGTTCTCCTTCATAAATTCTTTTTCAGTCCAGGCTTGCTCTGTCACATCTCATGGGAAGGTGTTTTTTCTCTACCAGAATACTGAAGTGCATTGTTGAGGTTGTGAAGAATGTTCACTTTTTTAAAAAATAATAATAAACTGACTGAACTCACACCACGGTTAAATCTATAGAGGGACAATGAAGTAATTGTGGCGAGAGGCAGGGGTGTGATTAAAAGAAAAAAAAGAGAAAACTCCATCTAATGAGATCATTGTTTTTAGAATTGTGTAGAAGCATGAGCCGGGACTATGTAAATCACATGATCTAGGCATCCAAGACCCCTTGACTTTGGAAAGTTATTTCTTCTTTACTCTGGATTAAGAAGGTTTTCCACAACAGAAATAAAACTCCAGGAAGAAAAAATGGCTTCAGGAATGAGAGCGCAAAAAAAAAAAGAAAGAAAGAAAGAAAGAAAGAAGAAAAAAAAAAAAGTTTGGACCAAAGAAATGAAGCAAAAAATATGAAGTCAAAGGATCCAGAAGCTCTTCAGAGGAAAAAAAAAAAGTTTAAAAATGAAAGAATATGATATCATTTTCATTTTTCCTCCACTAGTAATATGTTAATACACACTAAACTAAAGTTTATGTATAGTGTACACACTAGTGATAATAAAGAAACATCTCAGAAATGTAATGCATGAAATGTCCATTTCTTTTAGTTTAGGGAAGACATTTATTGCTAGTAGTAGGTCTACACAGTGCAAAGTTCAACAAGTTTTAAAACATAAATTCGGATATAAAACATAATCTCCCAAAATAGGATTCAGGAATTCAGTTAAGGTAAATCTGTACAGATGATTGATCAGTCATCAGTAGTAATCTGGCATGAGGTTAGCCTATTCTGTAGAGGAATTTTAGAGCTTTATTTAATTTCCTGTATTAATATCGCTAAAACTTTTACAGGGTTAAATGTATATGATGGATATAAAAGTTTAGATCGATGATCAAATCTGTAGCTGTGGCTAGTTTTCTGTTCATACACATGCTAACTGACTGCCTGGTTGTTTAACAGTAGGTGCAGGAGGTGGCGGTGTTGAGCACATCACGTAGAAGAAGAAGCAGAAGCAGCAGAACAACGCCAAACCGTAGAAGAAGAAGAAGAACGTTCTGTCCTTAATAATATTCTGTACGTATAATAATTATGTGATTATGGCTTCTGCGTTGATTAGGAATTACTGTAAACCGCGTCATATAAACAGCAGGACTTTTTCCTTCATGTCACAGCTCTCAGGTGAGTTTTAATCTTGTACATTTGTTTATCGCTTATTTCTTTGGCCATTATTGGCCTTTTGACCGTTAAAAGGCGCCGCGCGAGACGGATTGCGTGATGTACGTGTCGTTGCCATGGTGATCGGAGGTGAAGGAGCTGTAACCAGGGATGAGCGATGTGACCGTGATATCGGTATCGTGATACTTTTTTTTTCTTTTTTTTTTTAATAGTATCGAGGTATTGATCTTAAAGGAGCAGTTCAGCCTTTATTCTAAAAATATAAATGTTTACATGTAAACCATTTCGCTGACAAATGTTCTCGCTTTTTTCTTTTTTTTTTAAAAAAAACAACAACATGTAAACAACTTACTTGCAGTTCTTTCTTGTCACTTTTGTGTACATTAATTACGCTTAATTAAAGAATGTAAGTGTTTTTCGGTAGTCCGGTGAAAGAAACACCAAATACTGAATCTTATTAATAGCATTTATTTTGACGTTAAGAATTTTTACAGCATAAAAATGTGGCAGTTTTTTTTATTTTTTTTTTACCGCCATGATATTGACACATGCTCTGCATACACGCTGTCAAAAATAATAAACACCTGTTTACATTAATGTTCTGTATAAAATGAATATATAAAGTGTTTTATTTTGTTAGTTTGTTGTTGTTGTTATTATTATTATTATTATTATTATTATTATTTGGTTATTATCGAGTGGCCGACTTTTAGATGTTCTAAAGAATATTAGACTGAAACATTAAAACAGGAGTTTTAAGGAAATTCACACACAGTTATAAGGCTTATAAAGCCGAAAAGTACAATATAAAAGACAAAAAAATTGTGCAAAACCAAAGAGGTTTGATTTTATAGTTATTCATTTTAATTCAATTCAAGACAGCAAAGTTTTGGCACCCATCATTGCAGCTCTGATCTGAAAGTTGATTTAGGATTTCAGCCTTGTAATGTGAGTGTATCATTTGTGAAACCTCACTAAAGTAATTTGTACTTATAAAAAAAAAATTTTTTTAAAAATGAAGCTTTTAATGATCTTAACACTAAACCATTGGTCAGGAAATGAGCAGGAATGAAGCAGATAGATAAAGGAGCTCAGTATGCGAGAGCTTTTCCCTCTGATTTCTTTAAATGTTGAAGTCTTGTGGCTCTTGATGAGCTCCATCAGGTGGCAGATAACCAAATAATCACTAATCTTTTAAGAAAAAAAAAAATCCCAGAAGATATTTTTGGAGAATTTTGTGCACTCAGACACGTGTTAGTCTGAATTTTACATCAAACATTTTAATCATTGTCATGATTTTACTTTTGAGTAAAAAAGAAGACTTATAGAAGTGAATTTCCCTGTTTCTAGATAAATGTAAAGTAAACGAGTAAACGGAGACACAGGAGCTCTCAGGAGTGCATCTGCTTCATTCCTGCTCATTTCCTGACCAATGATTTGTTCTTAAGACCATTAAAAGCTTCATATTTGCCATTTTGGGCTCGGCCCCTTTTTTTTTTGCCCAGGAGTGTACTTTATTTAAAACAACAACAACAACAACAGCAACAACAGTACTATAGAGGAAGGGGGTGTGTTTGATCCTGCACACTTCTTTGACACATTTGAGAAGAGTGAAGCGTGAGTGTGTAGACGTGAAATCAAAAGCACACGTGTGAACTTTGACTCGGGGACTTTGATACAGAATGGCATCTGAGCAACTCTGTCCTTCGAGAGCAGAGAAATGGAAGAACATGCAGCTTCAGAGTGAGACGAAAGAACAAAACATAGGTACGGGGTTTTATAACTTGTGTGTTAAAGTGTAACTGTGAAGTTGTGCGAGAGTTTCGGGTTACGGAGAGCAGAGGCTAATGTCGCCCAGCCAGAATAAACACAACAGCTTTAAATAAATAGATGTGCGTACAGGAACAGAAGGAAACGGGTAGAAAGCAGTTTACTGAGGTGTTTAGGATCTGTTCACCTGAACGCTTAAAATGCCACATCTTTTTCCTCTGTTGAATAACAATATACACTCACCGTCCACTTTAATAGGAACACCTGTACAGCTGCTCATTTACGCAGTTGTCAACAAGGAGTTTCCCCACAGAACTGTCGCTCACTCAGTGTTTTTTGTTTTCCGCACCATTCCGTGTAAACTCTAGAGACTGTTGTGTGTAAAACTCCCAGGAGATCAGCAGTTTCTGAAAAACTCAAACCAGCCCATCTGGCACCAACATCCATGCCACGGTTAAAGTCACAGAGATCACACTTTTTCTTCATTCTGATGTTTGATGTGAACATTAACTGAAGCTCTTGACCTGCATTTGCAGGAGGTTATGCATCATGCTGCTGCTACATGATTGGCTGATTAGATGACTGCATGAATGAGCAGGTGTACAGGTGTTCCTATTAAATTAGACAGTGAGTGTGTATATATAAATAAGAAAAAGGCATCTAACAGCATTAAGACAGATTGATGAGACACAAAAGAGGCTCAATCTCCAAAAAAAAAACAGATCCAATATTGTGACTGTGATACACAAAAAAGTGCTGTTTTTTTTCTGTTTAGGAGTCAGAAATAAAAGTACGGTCCAGTATGCTACGCGTCCCGGCCTGCCCAAGCTCGCCTACAGGAAGCTGAAGGGGAAAAACCCGGGAGTCGTCTTCCTCCCTGGCTTCGCCTCCAACATGTACGGCCAGAAAGCTGAAGCTCTGGAAGAGTTCTGCAAATCTCTGGGTCACTCGTACCTCAGGTAACCGCCGCCGAGTTTTATAACTCTTTTACCGCATCAGCTCAGCGTAGCGTTTCTATAGTAACAGCTCACAATCTGTTACGCCGCATGTAAGCTGAATAAAATGGATATGTTGAAGTTTTCTGTGAGGAGATATTTGCTTAACACTCTATAGAAGGAGTCTCCAGTGTCAGCGCTTTGTAACAGTCAGAGGTAAAGCTGTAACTTTATGTTTTTCCGGACATCTGGACAGAAGAGTTTACGCTTTTTTTTTGCGGTTTCTCAGTAACATTGACAAACTCCGAAAAAAAAGACAGGCGGGTGAGGGAACGAGTGTTTATAGCTGTTTTAAGGAGCTAACTTCCTGTTCTCACTTATGACGTGTCATCCTTTAATACATCCACATGTCAGTGTTGGCAAATTGTTGTGGTGTAAGAGGAATAAAACACTCAAAGACGTGCTGTTATACTAAAATAATCAACTTCAGCATGGTAACATTAGCTCCGCTTCATCACACCAGCCAGTAACTCAGTACTGTAGTGTAGCAGCGCGACATGGAGTGTTTTATTATGTTTTATTGTTTAAATAATGACGAGATATTTCCGGAATCTAATGCTTAAATATAATCAGCTCACAGGTGATCTATGGCATAAAATTTTTCCATCCTCTCAGGTTTGATTATTCGGGCTGCGGAGCGTCGGAGGGGAAACTGACGGACTACAACGTCGGCTCGTGGAAGAAGGACGTCCTGTACGTGCTGGATGAGTTAGTGGAAGGACCTCAGGTGAGACAGGAAGTGAGGTCACTGTCATTACACTGAAAAGAGATCTAAATATCATGTTCAGATTTATAATTCGACTGGAATAAACATCCTTCACATGCAGCGAAATCAGAACAGAGTAAAGTCGATCCTCGTGACATTTTTTTATCAGCTTTATTAAAGAATGTGGTAAATCTGATCCCAGTGTGAATTTCTGCGTACGCTCTGTGATCGTCTCTCTGCAAAAGGTATAGAAATTATTATTATTATTTTTTTTTTAGAGGTTAGGTTATGGTTAGGATTAGGATTATCATCTCATCATTTCATGTATTTTATCCTTATCAAGAGACTTTTTTTAATTAATAAAGTACTTCGCAGCTGCTCTCTTGATTTAGATTTTTCTTCATATACATACATATATAATCAGTCATATTCCACACCGTTTACGCTTTTTATTGCCGCTTTTAGATGCAGATTTAACAAACTCGTCACTAAATAGCGTGACTCAGTTCTGTATAAAACGGTGTGAGAGCAATAAATGTGAAGTGTTCTCTAAAACACAGTCTCGGGTGTACATCGTGATCAGCTCAGTGTTTATGTTCATGGAAAAGGACCGAGATTATACGAGGGCGCCAAAACTTTACACCAACCGCGCAGTTGCAATGCAGTGGCAGAATTTAAACGATTGTTTATTTATTCATTTCTTTATGTTACCATCACTGATTCTGAAAACAGAAAGCATATGTATTTTATTTCATTCATTACCTCTCATAACTTATAATTTCTGAATTGAATTATGACGGAGCATTCGCTGTGATTTGGTTTGTTAAGTTGTTGCAAGCGTTTAGTGTCAGGATCTATTCTTAAAAGTGCTATAAATAAATGAAATGAAGAAACAGAGCACTGAAAGGTCAGTCGTTCAGTGTTAACCGCACATGCAGTCCATCAGCTTGTGAAGAATTGAGCTTTTTTTTTTTTTCCTAAGAGGCTAATGTACTTTTTAAAAACACAATTACATTTTATATTTTAAAGACTGTGAATTATGTCATGTCATCTGGATCACGTCCTGATTTCCAGTACAGTTTACCCGTAAAGGCGACGGAGTGATCACAAAGTGCACTGAGGAAAGAAAGTGTGTCTGTTTTTTTCAAGATGGCCGCCACCGTTACAGTGTTGAGCCAGACTGTGAAGTTCAGTTCATGTTTATAGATGACAGGAAGTCCCAAGCACTTCTCAGCTGATGTTTGCAGAGCTCTCACGTCTCTCGTGTCTTTCTCTCTCCGCTACGTGACGTTATCCTGGCTGTAGATTTTGGTCGGCTGCAGTCTGGGCGGCTGGTTGATGTTGCTAGCTGCTCTGGCGAGACCGGAGAAGGTCGCCGCCCTGGTGGGCATTTCCACAGCCGCAGATCATTTTGTCACCGCCTACAATGAGCTTCCTATTCAGGTGAGGACGGATTTAGAGAAAACACTCTTATCACCTAAGCTCTTTTAATCCGGGTTTACACTGTGCGAGTTTCAGCCACGGTTTGCTGTCACGTGTTGTAAAGAACGTCTTTGGTCGTGAGTGCGTGAGATCAGCGGTCTTAGAAGGCATGATGTGGCATTAATCACACGATCAGCGGACGATTTGGAAATTTCGAGTGTGAGTGCTACTACAACGCTCATCTAAAATCCACCAATAGGAGAACAGCATAGGAATGACATTGAATTCAATTCAATTCAATTTTATTTTTATTGCTTTACAGAAATAAATACATTCAAATTAAATTAAATGAAAATAAATTGTAAATGTGTGAACTACAAATACGGTAGCTACAAATATGATAGTAGCAAACTATAACTGAAACACGAATTGCAGCTTCCAGTTTTGTAGCTAGATAATTAGCAAGCTCTTTTCAGACACGTCGAATTTGTATACGATCATGACGTCGTTAAAAAAAGTTCACGTTTTCCCGAAACCCGAACATGTTCTTTAATCTCAGGTCTGTCGTTAGAGGAGCTTCGTTGTTTACGGAGAACACGTGCTATCACGCAGTCTGTTACAGAATTTGAACAAGATTTTATTGCGAGTATCTCGTACACTGTGACAAGTAATAACCGCACAGCGTAAAAGCGGCTTGTGATCATCGTGTAATATTGACCTGTGTCCTGCAGACGAGGAAGGAGATCGAGGAGCGCGGGTTCTGGTCGTTCCCCAGCCGCTACAGCGAGGAGGGCTCGTACACTCTGAGCGTGGACTTCCTGCGGGAGGCGCAGTCTCACTGCGTGCTGCAGTGCCCCATCCCCGTGTCCTGCCCCGTGCGGCTCATCCACTGCCTGCAGGACGCCGACGTCCCCTGGCACGTGTCCATGCAGGTGGCCGAGCGCGTCCTGAGCAGCGACGTCGACGTCATCCTGCGCAAACACGGCTGCCATCGCATGTCCCAGAGGGACGACATCAAACTGATCGTCTACACCATCGACGACCTCATCGACAAGCTCACCACGCGGGGGTGAACCACACAGTGGGCGGGGCCTCCACTCCGCAGCAATGGATGGCCGATCCAATCAGGGCTCAGCGTGGGCTTGATTTGAGGGAATTCTCTGTGTCTTATTCAGTAGCTAGCTTGGAAATTCGGCTAGTTTGTACAAATGTCACTGCTAGATTGGTTACAGAAAATGTAGCTTTTTCTTTAACAAACACTTTATTCACATTTTATTACACACATGTTTGAGTGTTACGTTCGTAAATCCACCACTCATGAATGTTTATCAAACTGAGCGCTAGCTACCTAGCAAAAAGCAACACTTGCTACCTTGACACAGGATTCAGCTGCTAGCTAATTATCTAGCAAACGATCATAATGATAACATATTGTAATGTTTATTAGCTAGCTATGAATGTTCAGGTTCTGCTCTATCTGGCTGCTTGCTAGCTGTTGTAGCTAACTGGCTTGACTTTAACATTAAGATTAACATTAGCATACATATCATGACATCTTTTTAGCCACTTTTGTTTTGTTGATACACAGAGACTCCAATACTTCAGTACCACAGCTTTTGGTTACTTTCACTTCGCACCAAATTTATCTAGGTGACCTTTGACCTGTGAATTCTCAAACCTCGGTCTTTTTCGGTGATTAAAAAAAAAATGGAGGAGATGCTTAATTTTTAGACAGCGTCATTGCCTCACTCACATCTGAAAAAAAAAAACCTAGCTATTTAGCTAATATTACATCTACATTCTCTCTAATATTCTATAATTGCTGGTTTTAAATCACTAGTGAGGAAAATATCATAGCGAAAATTCGTGAGGACTAACATAAGTTCGACGTGTGAGACTCGATGTTATCACGTGAATTTGTGTGCGTGCGTCTGAGTAGAGCAAGTTAAAACGAGTTAGCTGTATGCAAAAGGTGGAATGAGGTTTTGTTTTTGTGTTTTTTTTTTTTTTTAAATAAACATTTTTGCATTAAGAGGCTGTTCAGTAAAAAAAGCGCAGGGTTGTTTAATGTTTTATTTCAGTATGCAGGCGATTTATATACTTTATTTTTATAAATATTCAGTTTTTTGAGTTGCTTTTTGAGCAGAAACGTTGTTTGATTTATGTGATTTTTTTTTTTAATGTCAGTAATAATTTTTTTTTTTTTTTTAGGGCAAAGTGTATATTCTAAAGCTTATTGTGTGTGTGTGTGTGTGAGATGTATTATTTTTTTTGTAATACACTTATTGTATAAGTATAGTGTATAAGTATTTTGTAATACACTTATACACTCAGCTGCTTGCTTATAAAGCCACACATTTCTGCAGATTGCAGTTAAATATATGTTTTATCATTAAAGCTGTTACCATGGAGACGGCCCGCCCACCGACGTGCGCTCAGGTTTTTGTGTTAAAATATTTTTTTCTCTCTGCATGCTCGGATTTTCCACGTTGGCAAGTCTGTTTCAGAGACGTCTGTGTTTTCAGTGTTGATTTGCTCTTCCGCTGTATATCGTGTGTGTGTGTGTGTGAGTGTGTGTGTGTGTGAGAGAGAGAGTGTGTCTCTCAATCAGTGTCTCTGTAGCCCCTGGACATAAAGAGGAATTTATTAATAAAAAAAAGTGAAAGATAATAGAGTGTGTGTGATTTAGTGTGTGTCTGAGTTAATGTGCGTGTCTCTGGGTTTGTGTGTGTGTGTGTGTGTGTGTGGGTGCCTGTCTGTCTGTCTGTGAATGTGTGTCTCTGAATTTGTGTGTGTGTGTGTGTGTGTGTTTGTGTGTATCTCTGAATTTGTGTGTGTGTGTGTCTGTGATTTAGTGTGTGTATGAGAGAGGTGGTAAGTGTGTTTGTGGGTGTCTGTGAGTTAGTGTGTGTGTGTGTCTGTGTGTGTGTATGTGTGTGTCTGTGTGTGTGTCTGTTTGTGAGTTTGTGTGAGTTTGTGTGCATTTGTGTGTGTTTGCAGGAACACACAGAGTGTCCTGTGTTTGGCCTTCCAGGTTATGTGTGAGTGTGTTTCTGGTTGCTGCATGTTTGCTTTCAACTCCGTGTGTGTGTGTGTGTGTGTGTGTGTGTGTGTGTGTGTGTGCGCGCATTAATGCTCTCTGGTGTGACCTCATTGGTGAAAGAGAGCGCTGTTTCCTCTGACCATCTCTCCTCCTACAGCTCACACACACACACACACACACACACACACACACACACTCGGCCCCTCAGTTTTCAGTAGAGAGGTGAGTTTTTTTTTTTACAGATGAATAAATTCTTCAGAACTAAAAGCTAATTGTGTTTTAATTAAATTTTTGTGTTAACTGAAGATTTCAGGACTTTGTGCTGCTCGTGTTTGTGTGTTTATATAACACCTTATTGAAGTGTGTTTACTGTTTCAGGTTCATGTGTAAGATTTAATTGCTGACTGTCTCTGAATTGTTGTGATTATTCTGTTTATCACACAGCTGAAAAATCATTTTATTTACCGTAACACACTTGTGCTGAGAAAGCTAGAAATAAATTTTATTTAAAAAAAAAAAAACAGTTGAAAGTTCTTTGGTTAGTGAGGTTAGGGGGAGTTTAGCTGTAAGAGAATTTTTTTTTTTTACATTTATTTTAATTGATGTCATTGGTTTTATTTTATTTATTTTGTTTATTTTCAGTCAGGTGAGAGACCATGATGCGTGTTGTGTTAATGATGGTCCTGCTGGGAGGTGAGTTCATTACAAGCTGTTACCTGTGAGAATAAACACACACACACACAGTTTCTGTCTCTGTCTATGCAGGTCTTTTAAAAGCACACTGTACTCTCTGTCACAATTCCTGCCAAAAAAAAAACATTTTATTTATTTACTTACTTACTTACCTAAGTGTCTTTCTAATCCCTGTGTATTATTTGTTTTTTACATAAACAATTTGAGCTTTTGTTTCAGATTCTTTTTTATATCTGACATTAAAAATTGAAATAAATAGAAGTGTTAATGATGTGATGTAACACTGTGCTGTTTCATTGTGAAGATAACGGCGGCCATGTTTGTTGCTTGTTTAGGTGTGTTTGCGGTGCCGTTAATCAACCCGGATCAGGCGAAACGCTTTATCCGTCAGAAGAGGCAGATCGACTACTGGGACCCCAATCACTCTCAGAACGTGTGGGGCTACACGCTGCAGGAACAGGTGAGGAACACGCAACTCACACGCAACTCACACGCAACTCACACAATCCACATGCAACTCACATGCAACCCACACAGAATTCACACGCAATGATATGTATACACAGTGATGTTACTGCTATTTTAAAACACTGGCGTTTTATAAAGAGCTGAAAATAAAAAAAAAATCTTAAAGATTTTTTAAATAAAAAATATTAAAGAAATACCCTAATGTATATCATCTTTATTCACTGTATCATCTTCGTGCCTTCAGTGTATATGTGATCACCATGAAGCAGAATTTCAACACATTTCTCTGGACTGAAAAAAAACAAAACAAAACAGAAAAGACGTTTATTCCAAACTCACTCACAGTGGGAGTCTAAGGGCAGATGTTGGATCCAGTAATAAACATTTAAATACACTATGTGACCATAAAACAGTAATTCACACTACAGGAATGATAAATGTGTGAGGATGAGAGAGTCTTGAGTGAAATTTTATCAGCGCTGTTCTTCTTTGCAGTTCAGTAAAAAGTACATCCTTTGCTTTACACATTTTTGTTACAGGATCTACAGATTCATCCCTCTGAAATAGTAGTTCCATCTCAGAAAGGTGCAGATACACAGATTTCGAGCTCCAAGTATCTACAAAACCTTCTGACTTAAGAATTAATGATAGAAATTTTTTTTCCTCGAAAATTACAGCTTTCACATAAACGTTTATTATCACAACTCCACAACTTCCCTTAGAATTCCCTTATGAGTGATTTAGGTGCAAACAGGTTTTCTGTTGTTTATTTTCAGTAAAGGAAAATTATTATCTCTAAAGTGTGTGTGATTACTTACAGAAAATAATTTTCCTTTAATGGAGATTTGGTTAAAAATTTTGGAGTATATTTTTCAATATACATTTTAAAGTAAAGTGTAATGTGTGTAAACTGTAGACATTATGGCTGATGTCATATCTAATTGGAACGTATTGAAACTTAATCATACAATCATTGAATCTGTGTGTGTGTGTGTGTGTGTGTGTGTGTGTGTACTAGGCTAATGAGTACTGGACTACATTGATGACAGGCACTCAGTATTACATGGACATGGGAAACCTGGTGTTTGACCGCTCTGTGGCTGAGTGAGTGACTCTACTCTGTTCCTCTTCACCAGGGGTTACATAAACTAGTTGAGTAACGTATTAACTAGTCACCGCTATGAAGATGTCGACTAGTCAGATGATGGAAAAAAACAGCAAGGCAGACAGTAAAGAAAGCAGCTAAACGTACTTTGTTAGTCTGAAAATATTTCACACCTGCACAAGACTATGCTGGGAAAAGTCCTTAATGGAGGTTAATACTTTAATATCACTTAACATGAAGTGTGAGCAACTCTTATTTTAATCCCACCCACTCCTGAAGGAGTTCCGTCCACAGTTACTTTTAACGCTAAATAAAATCTAAATAAAATCTGTGAATTCCCTCATCACCAGAGTTATGTGTGAATGAGTACTCTCAGAGCCGCGGGTTGCGAATCACTTTCCAAACCCACCGAGATAGTTTAGAGTCAACTCGGCGCCGTGTGCTGGCGTAAAGACGATGATCCAGACTCGTTTTTGTACCCCACTGAGGCCGGGGTGGAACATGGCAGAAACATGTCCCAGTCCATCATTATGGTGTAAGGAGTTTCCACACTGTGCTGCATTCTCAGCTTCAGAAGCACTGATTGTAGCTGAGCTGCCAGCTCGTCCACACGAGTGCAGCGCAAGAACTGTTCAATATGATACACAGATTTATCATTTTGTACATTTATTGCACTGATTTATTTATTTTCATTGTTAACAATACAGCTACATAACCTACTCTTCACTCTGTAATATTTCCCATGAAATTACTTCTTAGCTGTGATTTATTTCACTATGTTGACATATTTCCTTCTGAAACAGGACATCACGTGACGGCTATGCCACACCCCCCGCCCAGTCTAAATGATCCTGGCAGTAGAGAGCTAGCTAAATAAGAAGAGCAGCTCCAGAAGAGTTTAACCTAGAACCTTTTACTAACGCTTTCTGATGGAGAAGTGCTGATGGTGTATAAAGACAGAATCGCGTTCTCGCTCAGTCTGAGGTAGCAGCACTGAAGAGCCACAAGTTGGTAAAACATCTCCGAAACGTCATAAAACTGCCATCGTGCACAGTTCCACTGTCACTGATTCAAATCAATAAACTCCCACCATGTTTTCAAGCAAGCGATGGATGGAAAAGGGAATAGTGTGTAAGAAGACGAACACACAGATGAGCTGCTACTGTAGAGCAAGACACGCCCCTTGGGGAGGGACATAGACATGCTCGAGAGCATTTAATTTAATGATCACCAGAAGTTACGAACGATAAAATTAAAACAATTTTTTTGTCGATAAAACTAAGGGAAAGGTGGAAAATGCTCTGAAACACCAATTTTGCTTTCAGATCACTTCACTAGAGATTTTTTTTTTAAAAACTGTGAGCAGGTTTTCCTTGATGTTGAACGCTCTCTGCTGTTTTATCACACCGCCCGTGTTTCTGTCCTCTTTATTCTCCTCTCCTTCTGCAGTGAGAACTACAGGATGTACATGGAAATGCTGAGGAATGCAAGAGCACATCTCGACGCGATCACCGGCAGACAGTGATAGATCAGACGGATTAGACTGATCAGACAGTGATGAATGATTCAGTGATTGATCACTCTGCTGATTCAGTGCCTGATGGTGGAGCTGCTCTTTGTTGGATGCTTTTCTAGCGTAGGACTGCAGAAATTTCTGCATCAGTGGCTCGTGTAAGCTCGGTCCGTTCATCGTGTTATCCTGTTTCATCTCACAACACACACCTGAGACACAGGTCACCTAACACAGGTGTGTCTGGAACTGGAGCTGATGAATATGGATTGAGATCCTCTGGCCTTTAGGTTAGGTTTTAAACAGGAAAATAATAAATTCATATCGTCTGCCTGCACCCAGTGTCTGAAGTCTCTTGATTAGCATCATAGTAAAATGTGAGGAGGGTGTTGAAGTGCCAGAGAGGAGACGTCGCTCTTAAAATCACCGCCATCTATTGTGCCTGGGTGGTAATCTAGTAAAACAAGAACGTAAGCATCGCAACGTAACCCCCCGTAAGCATAGAGACCTTTATGCAGGTTTCAGATCTGAATTTTTAATCAGTTCAGCTAGCAAAACTAGATGATTTTATTTGTTCCAAGTTTTGCTTTCTGTTTTATTTCATGGTGCGTTTTTTTTTCCTATTAGCAAACACACATAGTGCATAAAGTGCCTTAGTGTTACCTTTTGGCGAAAAGATTTGCTGTGTTGTTATTTTTGTGTGTATATACAGTAGAATCAGCAGTGCTTTTTTTATTTTGAGTCAGTTGGCTTTCCATACGCCCCTCCCTGGCTCCCTCCCGTGTGTGGAGGCAGATCTGGCTTAAGACACCAAAGGATACTGGACAGATCACCTTCTGTGATGGCGAATCGGTTCCCAAAACGAATCGGTTCTTTTTGAAAGACTCATTTGAATGAGTCAATTGAATCAATTCGTAAAAGGGACGACACAAAAATGAGATAAAATTTAGCCTATACAATATATTTATTTCTACATTTTATTTAATTTATTAAATTTAAGATTTTCACAAAACAAAGTACTTTGCTTTTTTTTATTTAAAATTAGATTTAGTACTAGGCTACAAATTTTGTAGAATGATTACAATAACTCCGTATGCATAATACCAAATTACAAAGAATTACAATTTTACATTATATTTATTTTAGTATACAGATGTGAATAGTGAATCAAAAGAATCACCTCGCATGTGTCGGTTTGGTAAAACGCGTTTGTTCAGAAGAGTCGACTCAGTGAAGTGACTCGTGATGGAGATCTCTAACTCCTCCCTGTGCCAAGTGAAACAGACGGAGCGGACCGCAGGGTGAGTGCAAACATCCCGCTCTCTTACACATCTAACCCGATAATTCCTCTGTTTTCATCGTAATTCTGCTTCCGGTTTGATGTTTGATGTTGGATATCTGTGAATCACGTCTCGTGCGCACACGTCGCATTAGATCTCTGTAAATGATGCTCTGTTGTGTTTAATGTTTTTATTTCGTGATGAGTGATTTATGCGTCATGCGAAGCGTGTGTGTGTGTGTGTGTGTTTATCTGCTAATTAGCATGAAATGATGCACTACGCTCTCGCGCCTTTGTTCATTAAAGATCAAAGCTGTTATGCGGTGTGGAGGCGCGCGCGCTGGACGCCATGCAGAGCATCACTTCTAATTATGAAGAGTGAAACGGTGCAACATCAACAGTGGATAGGAAGGAGAAACGACACACACACACACACAGAGAGAGAGAGAGAGCTGAAGATGCCTTAAAACGTGCAGTCTGCCTGCTTTTTTAATTAGTGTGTGTGTGTGCTGACATGGCATTATTTCATGACTGCATGTTTGTGTTCCTGTTTTTTTTTTACCCCTCCAGCAGTCCTCCTTGTGTCCGTAGAGCAGATCAGTGATCCTCAGAGCCGATGGCGAACCGAGGGCCGAGTTACGGCCTGAGCCGTGAGGTGCAGGAGAAGATCGAGCAGAAATACGACTTGGAACTGGAGGCTCGACTCGTGGACTGGATCGTGGCTCAGTGTGGAGACGACCTGCAGCGCCCGCAACCTGGCAAACAGAACTTCCAAAACTGGCTCATGGACGGCACGGTGAGGGAGAGGAGCCTCCAGCAGCCATGTCTGTGTCCGGCATTTTAAATGTGTAGTCGTAGTGAGTCAAGGCAGGTTGCTTTTCACTGCAGGAACCTTCTTAGAGCTGAGTTGAGTTCCAGGAACCTTTTTTAATCCTGTTCTAGAAGCTTCCAGATCAGGAACACTTCTGACTGGACAATCAGGAGCGACACCAACCCAATTTAATAACCTGTTTAATTAGTTAATCAGTTTAATTACTGAAGTGTGTTCTATATTAGCAGCAGCACACATGCTTTCACACAAGTGATGAGTCAGTGTGTGTGTGTGTGTGTGTGTGTGTGTGTGTGTGTATGTACACCTCTAGTGGTACGCTGATTGATAAGACTTGCATGTGCAGCTGATATATAAATCTAAGACATTAACGCACATTATTTTTACATTTATTATTATTATTATTATTATTATTATTATTATTATTATTATTAGAACAGCACAGTTTCGGTCTCCATGCTTTTAATAACCTGCCATGATCCCACTCTTCTGAGGACAGTATGGACTTTGTGAGGAATATACTGTATAGTTTCTTTTTTTCTGACTATTAAAGCCAATTCTGAGAGAGAGAGAGAGAGAGAGAGAGAGAGAATGAAAGAAAGAAATGGTAGACAATTAAAAAAAAGAAAAACAAGAACATTTTAATTAAGAAAAATAATAAAGAGGAGAGAAAAAAGAAAACATTACGCATATGTGCACGTGCCCATCAACAAATCAAACTGATTTTACAGCAAAACACAAATGAATAATCAGGAGAAAACAATTATTAAAGACAAGCACAAAGAGAGAAGTTGTATTGCTCTGTTGTGTTACTTTTGCCACTCGGCACTGCACAGTTTGCATCACCGCTGTTCTCCTCCGTAACGGTCACAGTTCCTGCAGTATTGTACTAACACTGAACAGGAACTCGTGCTGAGTCCTTCTTCAGGGCAGGGTCAACTCTTTAGTTCCTCAAATGGTTCCAGAACTTTGGTGTAAACACACACATACACACGCACCTATTCATGACCAGATTTCAGCTGTATTTCAGCTGTGTCATCAGGGTGGAGCAGGATGAGACGGTAGCACAGGTCTTGGCTGTATATTGAGCAAAAACGGGTGACTTAGTGATTCGAGACGGAGCCATTTTTATTGTAAATGCTGATTTATTTCACAAATGTCGTTCTCTCCGTCTCTGCAGATTCTGTGCCGACTCATCAACAGTCTCTACCCGAGCGACATGCGGCCCATAAAGAAGATTCCTGAAACCAAGATGGCCTTCAAGCAGATGGAGAAAATCTCTCAGTTCCTGAAGGCTGCAGAAGATTACGGCGTTACCAGAGGAGACATTTTCCAGACTGTTGACCTGTGGGAAGGTATCATACACAAACACACACACACACACACACACACACTCACTCTGACCACAGCTGTCTTTGCTGATTGTATTCTAGCAGATACATGACATTTAGCGTAGTTCTTTTTTTTTCCAGTCATGAAGTTGGAAGCAGAAAACAATGAAAACTGGGATGTTTGTGGTCATCTTCAAACTGTTCCGCTCTTATAACACGCAAATGCTTTCCAAACAACTCGGTTTTCCTAGCTAGATCACGATGTAGGAACCTGCAGCATGTGGGACTGACTTGGCTGAAACACTGCGAGGTCGTACATGAGGCAGGCGTTTCAGGTTACAGTACATTTCGTCTCTCATTTAATTAACATCCTGTATTTTCTTTTCTCATTTAGTGTAATGTATATCAACCCCATATCTTCTGCCTCATCCTTTTACTGAGTAGTTTTAAATACATGTATTTTTTTTTCTTTTTTTTTTGGTTTGTGGTTGCCATTTTAAAAGACAAAGGTCCTGCAACAGCTGCGGTTCCATGTGGGATTGCCTGGCTTTGGGGTAAAATCCTTGCCTCGGAACTTGAAGGTTGCAGGTTTGAATCTGGCTCGCTAATGGAGCGTGTGGTGAGTGAAAGGGGTCTTGAAGACTCCAGAAAAAAGTGTGGGTGATAGTTTTTACAGTATTCCCTATATATATATATGCGCAAAACTAAGTCGACGCGCTCTCTCCAACCTGCTCTGCTCTTCTGCCACAACCCTGGGGGGGCAGCTGCCCGGATATTACCCCCCCATCTCAGGTCACACATCCTGCCACCAATTCCTGGTCCTTCTACACTCATATCCTAGAATCCTGGCTGGTGTTTGAACCAGCAACCTCTCAACCCAGAGGCAAAGCTCATCCACACGAGCCACAGGATCACATAGCTGATGTTTGTTTTATAGAACTTTTCACTCTTGTGTACTTACTCCTGAACTACAGTTAAAGCAAAAAACACAGACTTGAACCAGGGATGTCATGCACCAGAGACCATGATATTAACCACTACACCACTGTGATACGTGGTGCATATGGCTTATTGGACCTTTGGCTTATGAGATGATGAACTGTTTAGTGGAAGAGGAGACGGGTGTTTCCCTTCAGCTCTGTGTGGTCAAGGACTTTCCTGGGAGTTTCTCTCAGTAACAGGACACCGTAAGTGTAGCTACGAGAGCACCACTAACCCACACACACCAGTTGGTGCACTGTGTCTGTGTGCTGTCTGGAACTTAAATGGTTTCCTCTGTTCGCACATTCAGCTTGTCACAGTTTTTGTGTTGGAATATTCCAAATACAAGCATAAGAAGGCACGTATTTTTTAGGTCTTTGGTTCATTAGGAATAAAGGTTATTTTATACACAGTACTCATATCCAGAGTACCATGGCTGAGGCTTTAACCAACAACCTCCACTTAAGCCCCAAGATTCATCCATTTATTCAGGCGTTCATTCATCTTCAGTAAGCACTTTATCCTGATCAGGGTCCTGAGGGATCCGGAGCAATGAAAGAACCCTTAAAGTTCTGAATTTTCTAAGCGTATCAATTCAGTTTAGGTGATTTTCATGAAGGGTGCCAAAAATTCTGGAGTTTATTCTGGAGTTGCTCGGTTACGTTAAACTCAGATTTAAATATTAGTTTTATTCTAATCTTGAAGCTGAACTGGTTTAAATCAGCAGAAGTTCCAACTCTGTATGTAGTGACCACACACAGGCCTTCAATCAGAAGCTTTGTTTTCACACACAACCTCTGTGTGTGTGTGTGTGTGTGTGTGTGAAATGCAGTGTGTATAATCATCTGTGATGTGTGTGTGTCACAGGGAAGGACATGGCTGCTGTCCAGAGGACACTCATGGCTCTGGGAAGTGAAGCTCTCACCAAAGACGATGGTCATTACCATGGCAACAAGGACTGGTTCCACAGGTATTACCCATAATGCAGTGCTGCCATAGACCTCCTGTCATGTTGACTACCTACCAGTATGAGACATAAATGTAACATAAAATAACAATGGAATATGGAGCAATTTTTACCCCATACAATAGAAATGGAGTAATTTTTTCCAAAAATTTGCACCCTATTCACTATATAGTGCACTACTGCATACTACTGCACTGTTTTGGGAGATTTGGTTATTTTGTAGTTATGTCTAAAAACATATTAAGTGTACTTGTGCAATCCCACAATGCAGTGCTAGAGTTTAATGTCCAACTGATACAACCTGGAGAATTCAGAATACCCATAATGCAATACTGCTGTTTGTAGGGAATAGGGAGTAGGGTACGATGTAAGACACAAGGCAACTGATACAATGAAATGTTTATTTGTTGCATTTGTACCAGCTTATCTGTGTGTGTGTGTGTGTGTGTGTGTGTGTGTGTGTGTGCAGGAAAGCTAAAGGCCACAGGAGGGAGTTCTCGGAGGAGCAGCTGCGTCAGGGTCGCACTCTGATCGGCCTGCAGATGGGCAGTAACCGCGGCGCGTCTCAGGCGGGTATGGCGGGCTACGGCACGCCGCGACAGATAATGCGCTACGACTCGCCACGCCGCAACGGAGAACAAGGCTCCCCCTAAAACTCCCCTCTCCATGGTACAACCCAGAGCCCCAAATCAGATCCAGAGCTCTTCCTTTTTAATTATGTTACATTTCTCTTCACAGATTTCTGTCCATACTCCCTGAATATTTATTTTCTCACTTATACCTTATAATAATTCACACCTTGTACTCCTTCAGCAATGAAACAATCAGAAACAACTCGATGTTTAAAATTATATTGTGAAGTACAAAACTCTAACACACTGACACTAACACATGCTTTCAGTTAACCACGAGGCTAGAAAAAGCCGTGAGCTACGCTCGTCTGTTCAACACCAAGGAAATAAACCACTGGATTTTAGTAAACAGCAATATTAAGCAGTCGTTTAGTTACCATGTGTTTAACATTGAGTTGCTAAGCAGCTTGCTAATTGGCTAAATCTGTTCACGTGCTAGTCAGTGACCTGCTCTCTTTGCATTGTTAATTTTTCCGCATTCAGTGAAGCGAAAGATTGCCCTTCTTCTTTTCCTCGTCAGAGAACAATAAGGATTTTGTTAGCAATATATAATAAAAGAAAAAAAATGGAAAAAAAAAAAAATTTAAAGGACAGAAAAGATTTTTTTTTTTAAATGCACGTGTGCATGTGCACATGGACAAATCAAAAACAAAACAAATTTACTACAAAACAGGGACGAATACATGAGAGAAGAAAAAAAAAAGAATTAAATTAAATATAAAGTCAGGTCCAGAAGTATTTGGACAATAACAGAGTTTTTGTGGTTTTGCCTTTATACACCACCACAATGGATTTGAAATAAAAACAATCAAGATGTGATGGAAGTGGAGACTTTCAGCTTTATTTTAAGAGGTTCCACAAAAATATGGCATTTACCATTTAGGAATTACAGCCATTT
>CM075029.1:956256-971629 GCA_037576675.1 Pangasius sanitwongsei
AAAAACAGATAGCACCAGTATATATATATATATATATATATATATATATATATATATATATATATATATATATATATTACTATATCTATAATTTTGCAGCAGTTCTGAATATTAGTGTGATAATGCTTGAAAATTAATTACGAGATGTTTAAAGATAAACAAGCTTTATTACATAGAAACAATTTTCACTTTCTGAAATTTAATGAAATGTATAAAGCCAATACATTTCCCAACTAAATAAATTAAATAATAATAAATAATCAGTTAAATCTTCTCAATTATTAACTCATGACTTTATACACTGAAGCTAAAATGAACAAATACTATTTTTATTTTTTTAGGCCTGAGGTTTTAATGTACATAATGCCAACAACAACTGCAACAACAACAATATTTTTTTTGTTTAAGACACACACATGCTAATTTAGGTCACATGGTGAGTTTATATGCACACACCTCCACTTACTACTGAGGAATATATAAATAAACAAAATAAAAATTTACAATTTTCACATCCTGCTCGTTAACGATTTATAATTCCATCAAATGTCTCCAGGTTTTAAGTAGCTAGCTAGCGCTGGCGCAAAACCACGGACTAGCCAGCTAGCTGCTAAACCTGAAGCTAAACGTTTGCTGTGTTTGTTTTAATTTACGTTCTTGTTTATTATCAGGAATGCATCTTTAGTGCCATTTGGATGAATTCATAAATTATTTTAAAATTATTCTAACTCTAAGTGAGACAAAATAGCTAGCGTTAGCTAGCGTAAGGTATACAAAAAAAAAAAAAAAAAAAAAAAAAAAAACCTTGCACGCGAGCCACCGTAACCCAAATCGCTCCCTAGTGGACGTTTAGTCCCCTAGGTAGGGTTCATACCGCCATTAGTTCACACGCTATGTAGTGCTCTTGTGGAGGGTGTAGCGACCCGTTTGGGATTCCGCCACACATTGTTGTACAGATCAGCCTAAAAATCCAACGTTCGTTTTAAATATGCATGTTATAAAACGGCTATAAATACCACCGTCAAAAAGGATCATGCATCTGCGATATGTTATAACAAACTGCGTTATGCGGAGTTATTTGTAGCGCTAACGTTATCTAAGCTAGGCTAGGCTAGGCTAAGCAAAGCTAACTGGCTAAGCAAAGCACAGACATATTGTAAACAGTGAAGTAGCGGCTTTCATGCAGGCGTCATAAATACATACATAAACATTTTTTTAGCATAAATACCGAAGTGTATTTGATGAATCCTTCTTTTTTTCGATGCACGAAATTACTCTGCTAATATCCACGCAGCTGAAATGTTCACTTCGCCATGTTTTTGTGCACTGTGGGCCGGACTGCCTCTCACAGGGCCGGGCTGATCCACAGCGTGACACCGGTACCGGCGATAAAACACTGCTACCGATATCGATACTATTAAATAAAAGACAGGAAAAATAGAAGAAAAAAAATCAACTTACAGCTAAGAGACTATACATTAACATTTACATAAACAATCTATGGCACTAAATCTGTATGCCTGGTGTAGTTTTATTTTTATTTCAGTTTGATATTGTATTTAATCACATTGCATCTACTCAGAATTGTATTGCTCTCTACAGCATTTTAAGAAGTTATTATTATTATTATTATTATTATTATTACTATATAGTTTATAACTGTTAATAACAGAACTGGGAGGCAAAGACAGGAGGAAAAAAATATGAATTTTATTACAGTTACAATAAAAGAATATTATAATACATGGACTTAAATTATTATATTATCTTCGGAAAACGTTTAACGTTGGCTTCCTGAAAAGAACTAAAAAGTAAATAAACTAAAACATATTCTTTATTGTTAAATATATATATTCTGCTTTTAGTCTTCTGTGGAAAAATACTGATAATATTTACACATTCTCATATGCAAAATACCTTGAACAAAAACAGAGGGGAATAATAATCAAATTTGGCCACATTCATTCATTATCTCAATACTGATATTCAGTACTTAATCAGCATTTCAGCAGCTGAAATATTAAATTATCCTACAGAAAATACATAGTCTATAAAAAAAAAACGTATATATAATATGTATAAAGGCTTTTTTAGATGATCAAGTCATTTGAACATTTCATGTCTGTCTTGTAAAAGTAATTTTACAAATGCACACATCCTGATCTGCAAACATGGTCATCTAAAATCCAGTAAAAAATATATATTTTTATTGTGAATTGATGGCTTAAGTAGAGACCGGGTAAAACTTTAGAACTTCGTTTGTCGTAGAGAAACGTCGTCTTTCTTCGCTTCCTCCATTTGCCCGCAGATGGTTTTCGGCTCGAAGTCTCGAGAGGATTCGTCTCGTTTCTTCTGGACGCTGTGCCAGACGCCGTAGCAGAAATAGATCAGCAGCCCTGAACAGCAGATTAATCCAGTTATAGTTTGTTGAGAGAAAAGTGATCACAGAATCATAGATATGTCACGTGTTCACTCTGGGATGTAGTGAATACAGTATATGACAGGATAAGATAAGATAAGGTTTTTCCTCCATTTTTGCACGTCAGACAGAAAATGGGAACTAGTTGCAGGTAGGAAATAAAGTTGGGAACTGAAGAAATGTCAGAGGAATCATTCCAGCCAATCGTTTGGATTTGTAGCTTTACCTAATTTGCATAAAAATGAGAAAATCACAGTTCCAAAGTCGCTGATATTGCTGATCTGTGTTACACACATACACAGAAAAACTGTCAGCTGCTAGTGTCCTATTGCGATCTACATTACGCAAAACAGGTAGCAAAACCTCCAGCAGCTCATGACAGTAGATTTTGGTGTTGCAGGCCAACATTAATAACCACATAGTCTGAAACAAAATGAAGTCAAGAGGCTTTTTCACTTGTCTTATGCTGTCGCCTGCTGTCTAGTGAATTTTTAGAGTAACTCTATAATCAGCAGTTGAGAGTCGACATCATGCCATTGTCCCATGTACAGTCTAACAGCTTGTCCTGAGTGGTTTAAAATGTACCTTTGTTCAGCTGTATTCAATACAGCAGGCGTGGTTGCCATGTTTCAGCAAAATTTCCAGCAGAACTACATCTCACAAACCACACAAAAGACCTGAAACTGGCCCAAAAAAAATCGAGCATTTGAAAAGGAAGACTCATTTTTCTTCTTTTTCTCAGCCCCTCCTATGTGAAATACTTGTTCCCCTTGCAGTTCTGATATACAGATGTTACCCACTCCATAATCCCCCTTTTCTTCTCCCAATCTTTACAATATTATCTTACAATAAAAATGATTCTGTACATCATATACACACTGTCTGTATTAACACTTTGCCTTTGTTTGTGGTAATTTATCAGATTCTGATTAATCTTGGCGGCTATAGGGTATTTATTTTAAACTAGCCCAATTTGGTGTAAAAATAAGCATGACCCTGGCAACCCTGCCATTGACTGTCTTGTCTGCTGCTCCTCCTCCATGGATGAGGCAGCATGATTCCTGCCCCAATGGATTTGTGCAACATCTAGAACCACAAGCAAACAAAAGGAACGTCGGCTTATATCTGTCAGATAGCGATTTTTTTTTTAAATCGCTGGCCACTCAATAGAGGTAATTAGTATTTCAGTGGAATTTAAAATGTATGGAGTTGTGAAAGAGAATTTTATGAAGATTGTGAATGTTGTGCCGCCACTTGGTTATACCAGTGTTCGATGTTCGTCTTACCTACTGCCATCCACACTGCGTAACGGATCCATGTGTCTCCTCCCAGCTGAACCATCAGATAAATGTTGACGAACGTGCTGAGAATGGGAAGCACCGGCACAAGAGGAACCTGCAGCCAGGACATTTTAGTTTTCAGCTACTATAGAAAGTGTAAATAAAGTGTGATGAAAGTTATAGGTCAGAGTCTCACCATGAAGGCAGCTTTGGTGCTGTTCTGTGGTTGTCTCCAGATGATGACAATCGCAGTGAATAAAAACAGCACGAGTACGCAGATGATTGCAATCATCCACCACGTCCCCACCAGGCCTGACTCCACCCCCTTCGTCAGAATCACACTCAGAGCTACTGTCAACACGACTGAAACGCAAACACACACACACTGTGTCACCAAGAGACTTGCTAAAAGACATAGATGAAGACATAGATGAAGACATAGATGTTGAATTCTTGAATCTGAATCTGTCAGAAGTTAATTTTCTATATCATTTATATTATCATTTCTATAGTAACAGCTCATTCACAGGGACTTATATACTTCTACTGTGTTTTATTCCTTAGCTATCCAGTATCCTGTTGCTAATAAGCTATTTAACATATTCATATAAATTAGCACATTTTGCTAAAGCCAGAAACAGACATGCTAAACACATACCTATTAACTTAGCTAAAATGTAATTGCTCCATAAAGACAAAATGTTAGCTAGTTTTTTAAGCAACTAGTAACAACAAAAGTACAGTATGATATGGGCTTTATAATCATCTTGTCTTCCATTTTGTTTGTTGTCGTTTTGCTATGTTGACTGGAAGCTGTGGAAATTTGGTTTTAGCGGTTGATACTAAGTGTAATTACAGTGTAATTATAGTCACATGGAGTCTTTTTTTAGTCATTTGTCAACATATTTGAGGGCAATATTGACTCTCTTGACATGTTTGGCTAGTTTTCGCTGTCACTGTGCTTTTAAGAAAAGATTTAACTGAAAGATGCTAGCTAGCTAAATCTTTAGCCTATTGTCCAGTAACAATGGGAAGTCCTTTGGTAAACATATTATCAATTTGCCTAAATTTGCTTAGGATTTTTAAATATTCATATGCACCACATGTGAAATATTTTGTAATACAATCACATTGTTACAGTAATAAGTCCTGAATGAAAGAGCATTTTATTCCTGTTTAATATTCCATTTTAACTGACACTCAGATGAACATTTTAACAACAACAACAAAAAAGTATTGTTTTTGAATGAAAGTCGTATAAACAGAAGGCTCACTGATGATCATGGTCAGTATGGAGACGACTTTAGAGCTGGTGGCTGTAGGTGAAGATGGTGGACGTATTAAGCTCCACTTCTCCTTCTCTCTCAGCTTATCTGAATCACCTTGGTATCTGTGTGGACACAGCCATACACACTCAATAAATGGCCATGATGAGCTTTTTCATGAGATATTTCTGTTATCTTTATCACCAGCATCATAATTTGAGACTTTCTGAGTGGTTTAATGGAGAGACAATTCAGGAAATGTTCATTAAAGAAGTAAAACATTTGTAATTTGTAACCCAGATTAATCCTTATGGAATAAAAATATATTGTGACATACATGAAATTACACCACAGCGCTGTTGAATTCTGGATTCTGATTGCTCAGAAGGTGTTGATTAATTTTCTATAACAGCAGCTCTGACTGTAGTGCAGCTGCAGATCACAGGGTAATATTAATGCTCCTGTTCTAATACATTATTGTTTCTATAGTAACAGCTCATTCACAGGGACATGTGCGGCGGACGCTTCACATAAACCGATTAAAAAAATGTGTGTAATAGTTGATATGGTGAAATTTTCTGTGAGGAGAAATGTGTTTATTTAAGATTTATGGAAGGAGTCTCCAGTGTCAACGTTTTGTAACAGTCAGAGGTAAAGCTGTAACTTTAAGTTTTCCAACATCTTTGGGACAGAGGAGTTTACACTTTACAGTTTCTTGATAACAAGAAATAAAAATGTAATTGTTGGTAAATTGCTGAGGTATAAAAGGAATAAAACTCTTGGAGACGTGCTGTTACAGGAAACAAATAATGGGCTGGATATTAAGAGAATATTATATATTATACTGTATGTTATATATAGGGTGTCCCAAAAGTCTCCATACATGGGGGAAATTAATATTTTTTAGCAAAATGTCTTCCAAAATTTTTCATACTTAAGTTTATATTATATATATTGTTTTCAGATAGCCTTTAAGAACGCCTTTGACAAAAGAAGAACATATGGAAATAATTCTCATGGCTGGATCAGGAAGCTGTCGCACGGTTGCGATGGACTTTAACAGGAAACATGGCGAGCACATCACACACCACACTGTCACCAAACTTATTAACTAATTCAAAAAGACCGGAAGTGTTGCAGACCAACTGAGAAGTGGATGTACACGAGCATCCACTGACGAAGGCACAACTGACGAGGTGCTGGCAAATATATGGAGACTTTTGGGACACCCTGTACTATATACACTGTATTTTTAGTGAAGGAGAGAAAAAGAGGAGTAGCAGGATGAGGATCATCTATAATAAAAAGTGTACCTGAGGATGAGGATACAGATGGCCACCAGCGTGTAGGCAAACAGCGTACCGATAGACATCATGTCCACCAGAGCTTTCAGGTCGAACACAAGCGCCATGATGGCTGCAAAATAACACACAATTGTGTCTGCTCACAGCTTCTTATTTACAAACAAGGTGTCATTAAATGCCTTGAAACAGCGCAGCGGCAGACTGATAAAAAAAAAAAAGTCTCTCTATTTTCTTCTATGGGGTGGAGTGAAAAAAAATCAGGTGATTTGTGTATAATCACATGATGGAAATAATGTTTTTCTGATAACAATGTAATAATGTTAATAATACATCACATTCCGATTTATTCAGTACGTCTGTACTGATTACTGTCATTCACTCTTTCGCCTCGTAATGGTGGTTCCTTTTTTTAGTTTCTTTAACTAAATTGACTATAAATGTTTAATTCTTATAAAAGTTCTTAAATTCTAATTCTTAACTTCAGGTGTGTTTCTCTGCTACGTTACCTGCCACTATTCCTGAGGAGAGTGTCGCGATGACGGGACTCTGCCTGGAGCTCATTCGACTCAGGGGTTTGAAGAGAAGTCCGTCTCGGGCCATGGCAAACAGGACACGCGGCATCGGGAACATCGAACCCAACAAACTGGCACCAAACGCATATATTATTTAACAATTACAACAATACTATATTGAAAAATTAAATTTCACAATTATCCCCTTATCCCAAATGTAGTCGATCAGTAATTATATAGCTAAATCTTTTAAAATTTGTTTGTAAATACTCTCATCAAACTATACATACGTATTTATAGTGGTGCAGTTTGCTGTCACTCAGTCCCCTAAAACATTTTGTATCAAAAAGCTGAAAGTGATGAAGATGATAATAATGATAATATAGTCGTAGTGAAAAGTCAAAAGATGTTGTTTTTTTGTTTACGTTTCATTATAGTTTGCCCATTATTATCCAGATCAACCCTTTCCCAATAAAATATCATCACAAACATTTCTCAGTCCACTATAGCTATCTGTATTTAGATTTTCTAATTCTAGATGACTTAACTCGAACTCATTTTTTGAAATAGCTCCACTCTGAATATGAATGTGTAAATACACTCTATGTAAAAGAAATTATTTGATACATAGCGTATACAATGCATATGTTGCTACCTAGTGTAAATTGTGTACTTTTTTTTTGCTGAAATTACCTTTGAATTAGTTAGATAAAGTTCAGTCCCAATAATTATTTGGTTTTTAATTCATGTTCCCTGCAGTATATGCATTTAGGCTTTTTACACACAGTTTAATAACAGGATGATGAGATGAATTGTCTTGTATTAAAACGTTAAAAGCGTTAAACAGTGAATTCAGGCAGCGAACCACTATATTATAGCATTTCGTTTAATTTCTGCAGGAAATCATATGCAGTCAGATTATGTCCTGGTCCATTGTATCGGTAAGTGTTTGCGTGATCTGATTAGATTTCGGACTGTATACATGCAGGTTATACTATATATAGTACTTTGCTATTGTTATTAAGATATATTGTTATAATTCACTTTCCTTATATGGAGAAACTTCCTGTTCTTGTTGCCATGGTAGTTAACTGGTTTCACCTGTTGCTTGTTATATCTTGTTATCTCTGGTTTGTCTATTTGTCTGTTCCTGTGTTTTCTCTCAGTATCATGTGTGTAAAAGCTGAACTTTGGTTGCCCAACATTGATCCCTGAGGTTCCCCTTAATTTCTACATCATCAGGAAAAAGGTACTAAACTAAACTAACCATTCCTTATTGGTGGAGAGGTACACCTTTTGTACCTTTAGTACCTTTTAACCAGAAAGAGAAAGATGCATGTGTCCCTTTAGACCTTTACCTGAAAAGGTATTATATTCACAAGGACATGTACAGTTTAGTACCCTTGTTTATTTCTAAGAGTACAAAAACTCAATTCATGATATTTCTGATTACATAAGGCAGAATGTTTTGAGCCATTCCTGTTTTAGAAAAATAAATTCTAGGAAGTGGAGCATTAATCATTAAGACTAGTAAATGTTCAACTCTTGATCTTTCATTTTTCATGTTCCTCGACTTCCTGTTTTTTTTTTTTTTTTGCTTTTTTTGTTTTTTTTTTACGAGATTTTGCATTATCCAAGACTTAATGGTGTTCAACCTTATCACCAAACACATCAGACCCCATCTGTCTGCATGAGTAGTTCATTTTGTCATTTGAGAAGATGATAATGAGGTGAATTAGTTTACGTTGTTATGTCTTAAGTTACATTTGGAGTCAAAATGACCCATTTAAAATCATATTTATATTACACAGATGGTGTTTACATACACACACACACACCTGCTACAAGCATGGGAAGGACCTTTGCCCCTCTATTTCCATGAATATTGCAATGAAGGTAGATCAGAGATTTTAAGTACTTGTATTGTTATAAAATTAAAAAAGAAATAATCTGGGATCTAGTAGTAAACAGAAGGAGAGGCTGTCCTACCTCGTAGAGAGTGCGCACAGAGACCCGACGGCCACAGCGTACTTTGCTGGCTCCCAGCCCACGTATGTGAAGGCCACAGGGAGAGGGCTCTGGATGCTCAGCTGGTAGTAGGGCATCATGAGCGTGAGAGCGGCCGAAACGCCAAAGTAAGCCAAAAAACAGATCAGGAGCGACGCCACAATACCCACAGGGATCGACTTCTGAGGGTTACGGACCTCCTCACCTTGAAAGGAATTAAAAAAGATCCGGAGTGAGTATTGGCAAGGCTTTAGTCTTAGAGGAGATAAAATAAAAATAAAAATATTAGGAAATAAAATGGTGTCTAATTCTCTACATCTCTCACTTCTCAAGTTTCAGTGCGAATGACAAAAAAAAATTATCATAAAATAAAAGAATCTGTTAGCCCAAGGTGTACTGATTTGCAAAAATATGACTGTCATAGAATTGACCTTAATTTGAATATTGTCTCTTATTTTTGAAACAGTCCTCAGTCTGTAGAAATGAAGTTTATTCAATTGAAAACAAAGGTAAATATAGTCATAAGCAGCCTGTGCAAATAGCGCCTTCAGTGCTTGGACCCCTAGTTGGATCCTCTAGGACTATTGCTTCTTAAGCCAAAGTCAGTATCAAATTTTGTTATTTTAAAACACTAAAGAATGGTCTTTACTCCATGATACTTTGGCTAATTTTTTTTTATTCTTAAACCCACATTTTCTCCCAATTTACTCATAGCCATTAAGAGAGAAAAAAAAATTGCCTGATTCTGACTGGTTTTATTGTTATCTATATTAGCACAAGGTGAGGGATGTGAGCTGCAACTTTTTTGGACTAAACTGAAAATTCACTTCTAGCAAAAAGAGTTCATCCTAATGACTGATAAAGTCTTGTAAAAGATTAAAAAACAAACAAACAAAAAATTAAAGATGTTTAATAAGATGATGCACCCGTAGTGGCGATACAATCGAATCCAACAAAAGCGTAGAAGCAGGTCGCTGCTCCGGCCAACGTTCCTTCAAATCCAAAAGGGAAAAATCCTCCAGTCCCGTATTTCGACATATCAACAGTGCTGTTTGGGTTGCTGTTTATGGTGAGATAAAAACATAAAAAAGATCAGTACATCAGTGCTTAGTTGGATTTTCTGTGTTTAAAACTCTTCTGGGAAAACATCATGGAAACTATTACACTTTTCTGTTGGTTCCTGGTGGCTGTGTAATGGTTAAAAAAGGATTGTAATGGTTAATAATGGTATTTTATGTTTTATATACAATAGGTCCTAGTGGTTTAACAGGAAACCTGTTTGACACAAGATACACATAAAGCTGGAAAATAATCTATTAATTCATTTAACAACACACTGAATGCACAGTTACAAAAGTTTACATCCCCCCCATGGTTTCTGGATGGAAAGAAGAAAAAAATGGACCTCTATTTTATAATTTATCTATAAAAATATAGAAATCCAAGAAAAAGAAAGTTCATATGAAATGTTGGTGTATCCAATAACTCCTGAGGGTCTACAGGGGCCAAATATCACAACTGAAAGGATGCAAAAGCTATTAAAAGAAATGAAAGATATTAGATTCAATTATAAAGGAAAATAGTGGGCATTCAAGATATTAAATAATATCTGTTATCACATTCACACATAGAGACTCACTTCATACCTGAACGTAAAATATCTGACCATTTTTCTTACTCGTGACAATAAAGGAACATTTGTGAAACCAAAGGCACAAAATGTATCGATAGGAAATGACATTTCTTTGCGTTTTTCATTTTGTCCCAAGGGGGATGCTAACTTTTGCACTGAACTGTACTCTGAATATGTTGCTGAATCAAGAACGAATTGACTCCTGAAACCAACCACTAAAACTATTTTTTATTAAAAGCATTGCAGTTCTCTGAGGCAATAAAGGGACTTACGTAGATGTCGTGGTATTGAAGATTTCCTCCTCAGTTAGCTTCCAGTTTTTAAGGTCACCTTTAATAAATCCAGAAATGATGACGAACAGCAGCACGAGCACGTTTACGGCGGTGAAGATCTTGTTGACCATTGCGGACTCCTTCACTCCGAAAGCAAGGATACCTGAGAAAGGTTTAGGCTCAAGATTTAGAAATAAGAACAACTCAAATTCAAAAAACCATATATACTATTACTACTACTGATACTAATAACAACGATAATTATAATGAAAAAAATACAATTATATTTATAATTTATTACATTTAAATTAAATTTTAAATTAGAAATATAATTATAATTTTGGTGTTAAAATGGAAAATGGGCAATTTACAGGAAAATTTAGAGTTTATCTGAACAATTTACAATTTAAAAAGAAATGTGGGTATATTTTATAACAAGACAAAACAAATCAGGCAAAATCCATAAAAATTGTTAAAAAGAGGTTTTCCACGGATTTATATGATTTTTTTTATTTATTTGCTTTTGAATATAAAATATTCTAAAATGCACATAATGTTTCCTGAGAAATAAATTTACTGTAATATTTTCTTAAAATAATGATCCACATTCATTGAGTGGCATGAATTATTTATGTTTGTTTGGTATCTGTTTGGTTTGTTGGTTGGTTTGTTTGTTTGGTTTGGATCTTCAGTTCTAAGGGTACACAAACTTTTGGACTTGACTCTAACATCTTACCTGCCAGAAGCATAATAAGTGCAGCTGCAAAGAAGTCTGGGTAAGGAGCGAGTCCAGGTAAGTCCATGGCTACGTTGTTCCTCAAATATGAATCGATGACGTTCCCGATGAGGTCATCAAACGTTCCGCTCCAGGCCCGGGCGACGCTGGATGTACCTGTGTAAATACAGCACGTCATAAAATCATCATACAATCAATCTACTCAGCACATATGCAGTTATTTACAGTCGTTAATGATTTGTGCTGTCGAGTTTCTCAGGGTGCTGTTTTTCTAGGACTCTATATTCTGACTGTCCTAAGTTATCAGGGTACAGTGTTCTCATGGATTTATATTCCCAGCGCCATATTTCTCCATCCCAAGATCCGATGTTCCCAGTGCTCTCAGTTCCCTGAGCTCTATTTGCCCAAGTGCACATATAACGTTGGTGTCAGTTTGTTATTTGGATTTGGTCCCTGTGTCTTATACTTTCTTGGCCCTATATTCTCACTTCCTTGTATTTCCAGGATCCAGAATCCTATATTTTCAGGGTCCCATGTTCCCAGTGAATTTTTTTCCCAGCTTTCAAGTTTTCTATAGTCCTATTTTCCCAAAGGGCTATTTATCTGAGGTCTTATGATCCCTGTGCCATACATATTCAAGGCCCTATGGTCCCACACTCCTATATTGCCATAGCATTATTTTCCCAGGCCACATTTTCCCTTTGACTATTTTCTTAGGGTTCCATGTTCCCAAGGTAATATTTTCCCAGTGTCCATTGTCTCTAGGTCCTATATTCCAAATGCATATGTTCCCAGGGCTTTATATTTCCGGGTAAAAATTTGCCAAGGTTCAATGGCTATGTTTCCAGAGTAGATATAATTGGCTATGCCGATATGTACCTTGATAATAAATTAAAATAGATATTTATATATTATTTATATATTGATATTTTTATGATCAACATTTTTGGCTTAATCTGAACCCAAAGCATTATGAGTTCTGTTTTCTTGCCTATGATGTAGGAGAGCAGCAGGTTCCATCCTGTAATGAAGGCCCACACTTCACCCACAGTCACGTAGCTGTACAGATACGCAGAACCTGTTTTGGGCACACGGGCACCGAACTCGGCGTAACACAGCCCAGCGAACACAGACGCCATGGCGGCAATGAAGAAGGAGACGATGATGCTGGGGCCGGATACGGTGCGCGCCACTTCACCCGAGAGCACGTAGACGCCAGCGCCCAACGTGCTGCCCACGCCCAGCGCCACCAGGTCCAGCGTGGTCAAACAGCGGCAGAAATCAGAGCTCTCGCCATCCGGCTCCAACGGCTTCACCCGGGACAGACTCTTCAGGAAGGAGAGCATCTTAGAGCAAGGCATCCTGGGATGAAGAATAAATTCATCTGTCATTCAGTCAATAAATTATTCATTCAGAAATGATCAGTCTTAAAAAAAAAAAAAACATTGGAGATGATTGGAAATATAAGGTAAGGAATTGATTGACAGCACGACGTGATGAAGCAGAGTCACTGTCACCTCCCTGAAGTTGATTATTTTCCTATAACAGCATGTCCAAAGTGTTTTATTAAAGCCCTGTGTGTGTGTCTATTAAAGCCCCCAATATCACTCACGTTTGGTAATTTTGCATTTTGTCCCATTTTGAAGACCCCATAAGAATAAAACTGGCCTTCTGTAGGGACTTCTGAGCATTTAGACAGATAGAAAACATTTTTCTCCTGATTTCTGCCAAATTTCAAGTGGCTGGGAATAATATTTCTGGAGATATTAGATCCTAAAGATCCTGGTTTTCCAGATAAGATGTAATTTTGTAATGTGTGCCATTGTAATGTAGTGTGTATGAAAAAATGAGATGATGTTAGAATTCAGACTTGCAGCAACAGCCTGATCTGAATTGACACGGAACATCTTTTTCTGTACTTTTTCTTCTCTTTAAAAGATAATAGTCTTATAAACTGTAAATCTTATATCACATATAATCTGATGTCAGAGATGACCGTGGCTTCCTTCACCAGTCCTCCACCCAAACAGAAATATAGATGACAATCAGGAGGAAGATTCACTTATGAGGAATTTGACTTTGCAGCTGATTACATTGATACAGAGCCAGTAATAAAACTGATAAATGAATAGTGTGTGTATTAAAGATTAGAATACCTTCAATAAAATTGCAATTTTATTTACATGATTAAACTTTAAAAAACAGCAATAAATCTGTCCAGATAATGTCCCTGACTCCCATATCCAATATCTCCCACACTCCAATATCTCTTGTGTGCATGAAACTTCTGCTTTTACTTGGAAACAATTTACCAAATTTTTCCTACTTTTAAAATTTTGATTACAAAATCTGTCTCATTCTGATTGTAATATTTATGTCAGGTTCATTTCTTTTATCATTAAAAAATGAAATATATGCTGTATAGATAAACTTCACAGATAATCTACATCTCACACAAGTCTGAGCTGAATAATATATCAGAATTTTCTCATTTCTTTCTCATGTGCTGTTTTATTCTAAGAAGTTTTCAGGAGAAATCATTCAGAAGTCATTAATAACACACTGACGGATATTTATATATTTTTCTAGAGATAAAGAAATGTTCATATTAAGTACATAATTGTTCCTATAGTCTTATAATCATTTTTCTAATGTTGTCTTTTTGTCAGAGTTAACCCTCAAATCAAGTCCAAATCCCAGAATTCAATTTTACCGAATTCACACACATTAGAAAGTAAATTACGGAACTGTGTGCTGATGCGTTCATTTAAACCCAGTTTGTAAATTTCGAATAAAAAGCAGTCCATTTAAATAGTGAAGCTGTAAGTGTAAGTTCTCTTACCTGAGGGCTCAGAGTGCAGTGTGGGCCGCGTATGAAGGTGTGGTAGTGTGTGTGTGTGTGTGTGTGCTGATTCGACCACAGTCCATTTTTCATGGCCCCTCCTGTCTTAGCTCACGTGTTTCAAACGTTCATGTGCAGTTTTTGATAGATTCTGTTACATTTAGGAGTAATGTGCGATTTCAGTGAACCTGGACGAGTTCCTCTGCTTCACACACACACACACACACACACACACTCACAGTCACACGGACCTGTGAGGAATGGAAATAATATCTTGAGCAGGTCAAATACCACACTGTTAACAATAATAATAATAATAATAATAATAATTAATAAGAATAATAATAAGAAGAAGAATTGTTATTTTTATCATTAACATTATTATTATTATTGTTATCATTGTTGCTGTTATTGTTGCTGTTGTTGTTGACGTTGTTAGTATATGTGTAATTCCTTAAGGGTTCTACTTAAGCGTTTCTCCACTAAAAGAAAAAAGTAATTAAAAAAAGGTGATATTTTTTAAAGTTTATCTGAAGTAAGTTAACTGATATCATTTTCTTAAAAAAAAAAGAAAAAAATCACACATTGTGAATTCACATCAACACAAAAAAGGCTCCCAGGACTGTTGAGATGTTGTGAGTTCAAATCCCAGGACTCTTGAGCCCTCGTACATTGTTTTGTGTTCTAATCTTGGGACTGTTGGACTTGACTAAGGCTGTGAGTTCCAGTCCTAGGACTGTTGTGTTCTTGTACATGTGTCTGTGTTCTAATCCCTGGACAACTGGATTCGTGTTCAAGGTTGTGAATTCCAGTACTGAGGTTGTTGTACTCACGCCAGTTTGTGTTCAAACCTCTATATTGTGCCCTTTACGTAAGGTTATGATTTTGAATCCTCAGAATGTTGGACCTTGCATAAGGTTTATGTAAGCTTGTGAGCGCAATCTGTTCAGGAACTGTTGGATTCTTGTATAAGGTTGTGAGTGCACATCCTGCAACTGATAATCCCTCGAGTTTGAGGATTGCACAGTTTGAGGATAGCAACACCTTACCTGCAGTGAAACTGCCAGCAGATAATAACAGCTGTTCTCTTACCTTCTCCTTGC
>CM075029.1:971729-1004951 GCA_037576675.1 Pangasius sanitwongsei
TGTAGACTGCCTAAGCCTCACAAAAAGCATTTCAATGTACATTGTCACTGACACTTGTATATATGACAAATAAACTTCAAAACTTGAAACTTGAGTATGGTTGCAGGTTCAAATCTCAGGACTATAAATCAAGTCTAGCTCATTGTTAAGCTGTTTCCATAAAAATAAAATACTCGTGCAGATTAAATACGACTAGCAGGACAACTCTGTGAAATAGAAATTTGCCCATGAAGATCCTAAGGGTTCCTCAGTGAATGTTAGTGCGAAAATAATTCTGCCACAGCGTCAGATCCGAGGGTTTAGACACAGAATATGCGGTTGAACTCCGAGATCTGAATGTGTGTGTGTGTGTGTGTGTGTTTGTGTGCGTGTTTGGGATCATGTTATAATAGGAACGCCAAAGGTGAAATGGTCTCTAGTGAGAGAGATATTAAGATATCTAATATCTGATTATTACTGATAAGAGTTATGAACTTTTACAGCCATGTGAAAAAGCAGATGGAGGACTTCATGACTGTGCAAATAAAATCAACACATGCATTTAACATGTCATAGGTTTACTTTTTCTATAGACTACATATTTAAATCATGTTGTTTTTAATACAATTTTTAACAGGATCACGAGTGAATTCAGCTGCTGCTTATCAATTTTCAGTGAGTGATAAGGAGCAGACTACGATCTCACGCTGACTCTCAGTCTCTTATCACACGGCCGTCTCTTCATATCTGCAACGTGCTTACAGGAGATGAACAAACTCACCACCATTTCCTAGAAAGTTTTGTGAACTGTGGCAAAACTGGTAACAGGGAGTTTTTGCAGGATTGCAATTAAGGTACACCACAGCACTGCTGAATTCTGGATTCTGATTGGTCAGAAGGTGTTGATTAATTTTCTAGAACAGCAGCTCTGACAGTAGCGCAGGTTTATGTTAATGTCGTTTCTATAGTAACAGCTCGTTCTCAAGGACGTGTACACCGGACGCTCCACATAAACAGATTTACAAAATCTTTGATACGTTGAGGGGACGTTTATGTAACGTTTATGGAAGGAGTCTCCAGTGTCAGCGCTTTGTAACAGCCAGAGATGAAGCTGTAACTTTACGTTTTCCGACATCTTCAGGACAGAGGAGTTTACGCTTCTTTGCCGTTTCTCAGTAACATGACAAACTGAGTTTTGTTTTTTTGTCTTATTAACATCAAGAGAAAGAAAAAAGAGAAGAGCGTGAGAGAACAGTTTATAGCTGCTATATAATGTAAGTCAGAACAGGAAGTAAATTGTTTCTTGGACTTTAAAGATTTATAATGAATAAAAGAATTGTAATCTGTGGCAAATTGCTGTGGTGTTAGAGGAATAAAACGTGCTGTTATTGGAAAATGATCAAGTTCGGAATGGGAACAGTAACTCAGCTTCATCACACCACCCCGTCACTCCGTATTTTACTGCACACACACACACACACACACAGTGTTACACCAGTTTAAGAATGAATGTATGAATGAATGAGGTTCTCTGGGAGCCATTGCTATTTATTTCTCTATATGTATTTTCATTCATTCATAACCAAACTAGTCAGTAACTCATCAACTGTCATTGAAACATATTTAAGGTAAAAATCAGCATTTCCTGTCTAGTGGTGTTTGTTTTTTACTGGACATAGAACTGGTAAGCAGCAGAAAATCTGTGTGTAACAATCCTAATCAGATATCAGATTAGATGTACACAGGGTGAGCGGGATTTAGCTGATGTGACAAACTGACAGTCTCCAGGCAGCCGACTTTACTTCATTAAACATTAATGATTAGTCTGTTCAGGTTGCAATAAGGAAACTGAATCACGAGATCATTATCACTCCTGAAAAAAACTGCTTTAAAAGTTAATTTCTTTATTGTGTGCTGTAAATGAGCAACATAGCACCGTAACATTTATGTCTTTATAGTCTTAATATGAGAGAGAATGCCCTGAGAACATCGTCCAATCCGCCATTTTTAATATCTCCTCACAGCAGCAGTGCTTTAATACAAGCAACAATCAGTGCTGTAGCACATTCCTACCAGTAGAACTATTTCCTATTTCCTCATCATTTCCTGATAAGTAAGGAATAAAACACTCCATATCGTTCTGCTATAGTAACATCCTGAGTGACGGATGGTGTGATGAAGCGGGGTTACTGTTCCCACGGTGAAGTTAATTGTTTTCCTATAACAGAACATCCCCAAGTGTTTTATTCCTCTTACACCACAGCAGTTTACCATCAATTACAATTTTTTTATTTGTTAAACAACGAGATGTCATTTGGAACGTCGCCAAAGTTAGTTCCTGTTCTCACTTACGTTATAGCAGCTATGAGCTGGCGTTCCCTCATTCTTCGTTCTCTGTCTTGATGTTAATAAGACAAAAAAAAAAAACGCAGCTTGTCATATTACCGAGAAAACGCAAAGAAGCGTAAACTCCTCTGTTCTGAAGATGTCGGAAAACGTAAAGTTACAGCTTTACCTCTGACTGTTACAAAGTGCTGACACTGGAGACTCCTTCCATAAATGTTACATAAACGTCTGCTTCATAACAACCATTACAGATGTTTTTTAATCTGTTTACATGGAACATCCATCATACAAATCCCTGTAAATGAGCTGTTACTATAGAAACAATAATGAATTAGAACAAGCACATTAATATAAACCTTAATAAACACCCTCTGACCAATCAGAATCCAGAATTAATTAGCCCCATGGTGTATATACTGATAAATCCTGATATACTGTACATTTATCAGTATCAGGATTTAACAGAAAGTGATATTTGCTGCATGAGAAAAAAGCCGGAGCTCTAAAAAATGCTGACGAGCGATTAAAGGTCGAACTGTTCACTGCCTGAAGGAATTCACACTCAGCCCCTTTTAATGAAAGTTCATAACCTCTTTACTCATCAGACCAATGAACCTGTGAGTTCATGCTGGTGAGCAGTTTCTCCTACAAGCATTTCTGGTTGATCATTACATTACAGGCTCGCTCTGTTCGTGTTTCACGTCGTTAGTTGATTTTAGAATATTTGCATTTATTTATTATATATTTAGCCTTTAAAGAAGCACAGTGGTTAGGGGTGGGACTGTGCGATACGATTCACTTCACATGACTAAAGTGTAGCTTTAGTGAGAATTATTGAATAAATAAATAAATAAAATTAATATTTTTAAAAACATATTTATGTTTTTCTTTGAAATACGTATCGATTGTTCGATTGTTCAGGAACTTGCATTTCAAATGCTGCCTGATGATGTCAGAAGGGGCTTCGCAGCTGACCAATCAGCAGCGTCGCAGAGCAGGTGCACAATTATTGTTGGCTGTTTGTGCGAATTTGTGCTGTACAAAAAATATTTTGTGCTGTTTCACTTACATGGACATAAAACATTAACATATTTTTAAAAACCAATCATATTTATGATAATTTATATGGAACAGTGATTGTTTCGAGATAGTAAGCTAATAAAATATACAGTTTACGTAAAAATGCAATTTCGCGTAACACTTATATCAAAACAATATTTCTAATGTTAGCGCAGGACAGCTTAGTTACAGCTTGTACTCGGGCGTTATTTACATTTACTGGCTAGCTAGGAAACCTTCGTTGTTATAAACCTTCATTGTATATCTTAGCATTTTATTTTAGAGTTTTCTTCGTACAAATACTACACCACATATTATTTATTACGAGTCACTCTGAGGCAATAATTAACCGGAAGTCCATAAACATCGGCGATAATCACTCTGTAAATAGCTCATGTGCGGTGTATTCACTCTCTTTAGTTATTAATAGTTGTAAATGACTGAGCAGATGATTAATAAGCATACACACACTTTGTGCTTCGTTGTTTAAGCAGCTCTGCTGTTATGTCTAGGGGAGTGTTTGAGACTAATAGATTATTCATTCTAGGAATGTAAGGAGCTGTAAAATGTATAGGGCTGATAAGCAGTGAGGAGGTAAAGGGCAGGCGGAAATAGCAAACCAGACAAAAAGCTACATACCAGATACCTTTACACTTTTATTATGTAATGAATAAAGCTGTGAACGCTTTTCCTGTAACAGCACGTCCCCAAGTGTTTTATTCCTCTTACACCGCAGCAGCAGTGAATGAGCTGTTACTATAGAAACGAGGACATTAATATAAACCTGCCAGAGCTGCTGTTATAGAAAATTCATCAAAACCTTCTGACCAATCAGAATCCAGAATTCAGCAGCGCTGCGGTGCAATTAGTTCTCTCTGCAAGAAGTGTCCAATTTCTTCTGTTTAAGCCGGTTCTGGTTCTGCAGAAGCAAATATGTAAATTGAAGGATTTTAGGTGAATGATGATTTTAGAAATATCCTTTTTCCAAAAATGGACAGAATTTGATAATAAAAAAGAACTGGAGCCCAGAAAAAAAGTGTCTGTCACTTCATTCTATCTCAACAGCTTTCAGCACTTTAAATTTCACACCAGAGCAGAGTGGCTGAAGTTTGATGCTGAACTTTTGCTTCACATGCTCACTTTCCTCTTCACGCAATGCTTACTAGCATGCTAACTAGCTGGTTTGCTAATCAGCTAGCAGAGTAAAGTGGCAACATTTCAATTACCACCATGTGCAAATGGAGAAGTTAGAGTAATAAAGCCTTTTTCAATTTAAACACAGCAAATGAAAATGTTATCACTTTGATATAGTTTGTATTTTATTGCTCGTGTTTCGCTTCAAAATATCCGAGAACATCCCACTCCTCGGAATCGTTTTTTTAAATGTACCATTGCCACATATGGAATGTTTTATGCATACCGCTGTGGTAAACAAAGATGGTTTTATATTTCTGAGTCCTGTCCATTACTCTTAGGTAAAAATAATAATTAATTAAAAGTGCTGATGATAAACGTGTAAACGTGGTGAAATGAAATGCTGTAGAAGAATAAAGCGCAGTGTTTGTGCAGGTCAGTCAGTGTGATTTACACAATTTATTTTAAACGAGTTTATAAATGTATCATTTATAAATTTAGAATATATATATATAATGACTTGCTGCTGAATATTTAATTATTTTATTTAAAAAAAATTAGACAGTTGTATAAATGTATTTTGTCTAAATGTCGCCACCTTGTGGTCGATTGAGGAAGTAGCGAAATACGTCATTGGAAGAGTTTCGGGTAATTTTTCCAGAAAATATCATTTAAACATGATATTATTTTATCGTATGACAATGCCGTAATAATTATATACACAAAAATGTTCGAATATTTAGTTTTAGTTTTACACAAATCTTTATCTCAAATTAGTGATTTATCCGTGAATTATGCTGACATTTTTACATTAAATCCTAATTTACTTTAACAAAATGCTAAAATATGGATGTTAATAAATTCTACAAAGTACTTTTTCGCCATAATAATTAATATAAATAGCATTTTATTGCGCTGTTATGTATTTGAACGTATGTTAATACTTTCTGGCTAATATAAGCTATTAGCAAGCCAACTAGCAGCAAAGTATTATGTCACCATGACAACAAGCCAACGAGTGGCTGAGTTCCAAATCGCGTGCTGCCTTACTAAGTAGCACAGGCAAATAAATGGCTTCTACTCTTCTTTTATACTCAGTAGTGTAGAATGCGGTTTGGGACGCGGCCCGTCACGAGCGCCTAAATTGAGGCGAATGGCGGCGGTTTTGCAGGCGCGCGCGCGGTTATCTGATTCAACATGGCGGCTTGTGCAGTTCAGTTGGTGAGCCTGAGTCAGCGTTTGGCTCTTTAAAATGTGATTTTTAAGTCAAGAACTCAAGACTTGTCGCATTTAGTGATTAACTTTAGACTTTAGACACACAATACGCTCAGTGTATTATGTTTTTGACTACTTCGTGTCTCACCAGACCTCAAAATATGCCCAAAAAAAAGTCAGAGTCGATCTAATTAGGCGTTAATTGATTTTGTTTCTTTTTACAGATTGACAAACGGCCCAGGAAATTAGTAGAGAAAAAAGAGACCCCAGTGGTGCTTGTGAGGAAAGAGCTATGTGCAAAGCATCCATTACAAAACCGGTTTGTTGAAACAGACCTCGAAAAGTGATATTTTCGCACCAGTAATTTCTCACTAATCCTGAGATTTTTGGAGTATTTCATGTATATGTGTGTGTGTGTGTATGTATGTATGTATGTATGTATGTGTGTGTGTGTGTGTGTATATATATATATATATATATATATTTATACACACGAAACATATGTTTTTGTATTTATTTTTCATAAAGGTGGGCCTTATGGTTCTACAAGAATGATAAGAGCAAAATGTGGCAAGATAATCTGAGACTCATCACCAAGTTTGATACTGTTGAGGATTTCTGGGGGTAAGTTTGAAGCCAGCTCCAGGCTTGAGGTTGTGTCTCAAATCCACTTTCTTTTATAAGAAGTGCTGATATTCTGAGGTTTGTACTGTTTCTGGGTGGAGGTGAGCTTGATGAAGCAGAATTCCCAGGAAGCAGACCGGGAGCAGGACTCCATTTGAAGTTGGGATTCAAGGACACAATGAGCCCTTAATGTCAAACCAGCTAAGGGTTGGTGTAAAGCGGTCGCTCATTTGCAGAGGAAGTGTTTTATGTACAAACAAATCTTCCACAGGCTCTTACAAGCCCTCTCACACTGTGGTGAAATTGCATCTGAACGGAATATCCATCAGCACATGGTTATTTGTTTCCAAAACAAAGGGTTTGGTTCCAGTTTATCAGCCACAATCTGTCCGTTTCTTTATTTCCTGTGTGAGTTATTTTGAGGAGATGTGGCTCAGTGATTGCTGAAAGCTTTGCGGATGGATGACTGATCTGATCTCCTGCTGGGTTTACACACTTACACACTCGAACACAATAAAGATGTCCATGTCTCCTAGTGAAGGAGATGTGGCCTCCAACATCTAAAAATAGCTCTTTAAAAAAAACTGTAGCGGTAGTGATGGAGTTGGATCCAACTGATCAAACTATTTTTTTTTTTTTTTTTTGTATTTAAGTCATTTTAAAAATAATTTACTAAAGCTTACTAATTAACAAACAATACGGAAAGAACATCCTTACTGTATTTGCTGTGTATATTTATTAGTCGTAACATGTCTTATCTCTTTAATCGACAGGTCTTGTGATAAACAACAAAAATGCATTTTGTAGATGTATATTTCTATTTGTTCAAGACTTCTGTAGCCTTTTAGCCTAGCACGTTTATAAGCAAGCTCTCTGTCTAGCCAAACCTCGCAGTGGTTTAAGGGCTCGGCTCTCCCCGAGGTTTATTATTCACCCAACTGTTCAGACTCTGTGAGCGAGTTCAGCGATGGTCGACTCAGCAACATGGCGAACAACAATGACGTTTGGTTCAGAGTTTGCATTGTGTAATTTATGGATTCATTATTGGCTCAGGGCCCAACGCAGACACCGATAACCGTAACACTAACACTGCATAGACCCCACACCAGTTTTGATTCAGATGGAACCGATTAATTAAAAAGAATCGGTTCAGAACAGTGTCTCGTTCATGAGTCAGATGTCATAATAAATGACTACTGGCATTGAGACAGCTCCTTCGAGGTGTGAGACGGATCATATCGAGTTGTTGGCTGCTTTAAATGTAGTTTTCATACATCAGGTCGTTCATCACGTGTCGATCACACACGCTCAACTTACACATTCAACAAGAGCGAGTCCCTTCGTGCGGAGGTGGTGTAGCACCATAAGGCAGGAGTGAATTGGCACATTAACACCAGCAGTCTGGCGCCAGCACGGGTGTTTAGAGCACTTGTTCCTGGCATTAAACGCAGTGTCAGGTTTTAGTTTACACTGTGTGGAGGAGGTAAAGAGAAAACCTTAAGGTTTTTAATTCGCAGTGTGAAGCGGGTGCTGATTTCTCAGATTTTTTATTTTTTTTCCTTCTTCTTCCTTTCCTGCAGGTTGTACCATAACATTCAGATGGCTAGCAAACTCTCGTCAGGATGCGACTATTCAGTGTTCAAGGTGAATGACGTTTAGCGAGATGGCTCAAACTTTTAGAACATGGATCTAAAAATCATGCTAAATTTTATAATTATTTCAATAGACTTTGGCGCTTCTTGCTTTCGACTCTGCGTTATGAACGATTGTGCATTATAAAGTGTGTGTTTTGGATGCAGGACGGAATCGAGCCCATGTGGGAGGACAGGAGCAATAAATGTGGTGGCCGTTGGCTCATTACGCTCTCCAAACAGCAGAGACACTCGGAGCTCGACCGCTTTTGGCTGGAGACGGTCTGAGACGCACAATAAATACACACACTCACATTTCTTAACAAATTGAATTTGGTTTGTAATTTTCATTCTGTTGTGTTTAAATATTAATTGATAACTGTAATTTATACTGCTGCACACACAAACCAACATTAGCAGTAGCACAGCGTTGTGTGTTCGTGTCACAAAACCAGGGAGAAAATCAAAAGCAGGAAACATAATTTTAACCAACCTTAACATTTTTAATTATTCTCCCAGTGTTCATCTTCGTTTTAGTCAGATTTGTTGCATGAGCCACATAACAATCCCTCTTTGACTCGTCTTTACAGGAATAATTGTGATTTTTGAGGGCAAATACTTTTTAATATTTAAGCAAAGGGTTGATATACAATTTCTAAAAAAAAAAGTACAAACGACCTTTTAAGACATTTATTTAGAGCCCTTCTCCATCAAGTGACCTCAAGCATGCACAAACTGAACTGTCTTTGTGTAAAAGTATGAAATAAATGATGCACCTTCACTGCAAGTACATAATTAATTTTTTTTTTTTAAAAGATCCCCCCCCAACAGTTTGACTCCAGTTTTGGCACTTTTGTGGTGACATTTCAGTTGAAACTGTTCCTCCTGCAGCTGTTGTGCCTCATCGGTGAGGGTTTCGGTCCCTACAGTAGAGACGTCTGCGGTGCCGTCATTAACGTTCGCGCCAAAGGAGACAAAATCGCCATCTGGACGACGAACACTGAGAACGCTGAGGCTGTGACGTACATCGGGTGAGATGGCATCAGATTTAGTGACGTCTCATTAATGCTGCTTTTTTAAAATAGAATATACATCAATTTCTACTTACGCTAATGCACACATTTTCTGGATTTGTGAGAATAGGATTCGAGTTTCAGCCAGATGTGTGCTGTTCACCGTTTATCATGGAAAACAGATTTGCGCTTAGCAACCTTAATGAAGCTAATTACCCATCACAGCGGAGAGTGTAGGACACTATGCACTCCAGCGCTGCCTGGATATGTGATATGGCCTTGGACTTCTTCATGTGACATTAAAGCTGCATTGTGTAGCATTAAAAACCCGTCAGATACCCACTAATGGAAACCTTTTCAGCCACAAGACTTAAAAAATCGGGTTCAAAAAGTTCATTGTGCCGTAAGAGGAATTAAAATAAATAAATAAAATTATTTATGATGTATTTGTGAGGCCAAAGGTATGCAATGACCAAAGTACCATGGAATCCAATTAGGAGTGACAAATGGACTGTGAAATTCTTGTAGCATAAAAATGAAAATCTTCCGAAGGCTTTGAGTGATTCTTTTAAAGTATTTTTCACTCATTCTCATTTCCATAGCAGCAGCTTATTACAGGGTCTTATATGGAAGGAGTCTCCAGTGTCAGTGCTTTGTAAGAATCAGAGGTAAAGCTGCAACTTAAGTTTTCTGACATCTTCAGGACAGAGGAGTTTGCACTTTGTGGTGTGTTGGTAACATGACAAGCTGAGGTTTTTTTTTTTTTTGTCTGTCTTGTCTTATTAACTTTGAGAAAGAAAAAAGAGAAGCTGGTGAGGGAACGACTCCAAGATGGCTGCCCTAACGTTTTAAACAATATGCTAGATTCTCTAATAAAATGACTGTTTTCCTTTCTTTTGTGTGTGTGTGTGTGTGTGTGTGTGTGTGTGTGTGTGTGTGTTTGGGGTCTTTTTGTTTTCTTTTTTTTTAAGCCGGAAGTATAAAGAGAGTCTCGGCCTGCCAGCGAAGCTTGTGATTGGATATCAGGCCCACGCGGACACGGCCACCAAGAGCAACTCCATCACCAAGAACAAGTTTGTCGTCTGAACAGAAGCATCGCTGTGTCTAGTTCTCACTTTTTTTTCCTGTCACATTTTCTGTTTTCTTTTGCATTCACTTGTTGGGGGGGAAAACATAATTTGGTCTATAAAGTTTGTATTTAAGTTGTTTGTTTGGTACTTGTCATATTTCCATTTGTCATTTCCATTCTTTTTCCTTCCCACAATAAAATTTGCCCATGTTTGGTCTTGATGCACTCGTGGTCATCCTGTCACAAAGATTGACATGAGTCAATGGGATTGATAAATCTGCTGAAAAAGCCCTAAAAATCTTTTGGTGTTATTGGAGGTAGAGATGGGGAGAAATTTTTAAGCAATTTAAAAAAAATTACACTTCTTAATTACTTAAATATTTCAGTAGTCAAGTATTAGAGATGATGATGATGATATTCATCATGAAAGAATGGTCATTAGCAATTGTACTGAAATATTACAAAGAGGAACATCTGGCACCCTAAAGTGTTCTTTGGTTTGTGTCTCTGGAGGAATCCTTAGTTCTGTGTAGAACCTCTTTAGGAAGCTAGGAACCCTAAAAGAGCCCGAAAGGAGCCCAGGAGAACCAGGTGGCCTTCCTGATTTACACATCATACATATGCATAGCATCATCCTTTCAGCATTTCTCCATAAGGACACGGGTTCTTGGTTCCTTTGACCTGGAAGTTTTGTTTATGTTTTAAATGCACACATTGAGCTGTGTTTAAAGGCTCGGAAGCTGAGCTGTACTCTTCCTCTGATAAAGAGGTGTGTGTGTGTGTGTGTGTGTGTGTGTGTGTGAGGAACACGGTGAGGTGAAACAGGAGCGAGCAGAGGAAATAACCTGACCACCTCTGGCTAATGTTTCACTAACACATGAACAGAGAGCTCTGCACTCATCCGGCCTGCACGACTAATTCAACAGCACCATAGAAATTTCTCTTCAAGCTGAGACGAGCAAAGGGAGAAACATGCATTCATGATGAATAAATGATTTTTTTTAAATTGCATTGACTCTTTTTTTTTTTTTTTTTCTAATGACTTTCCAGAATTGTTCTGTTTCCCTTTCATCTGTTCACATTTGATGGATGTTGGAACAGGTAAGCCTTGGGATTCATTTTTTTATCTTTTGTTTTTCATTGTCTTCGTTTTTTTGTTTGTAAACAATCCACACTAGCCACAATTTCCTGGTTATTTTTAACATTTCGTTTCACTTGCTTGAATGCTTAGAACTAACAAGGACTGACATTATACTAACATTTACTCCAAACACTTGGAATACTTTTTTTTTTTTTTTTTTTAAAGAGCTTTTGTTTGGTATGCTGTCTGAAAAATAAAATAAATATTTATAAATAATCTGTTGAGCATAAATGTGAAATCTTAAGAGCATTTCTGCTATGATAGTTTCAGGACGTGGTGTATCGAAACTTTTTTCTTTTATGTAGTTCCTTCTTTATGTTGGGCTTTTATAATAAACAGATTAGTACTACGGAATATTTACAAAGGTGGATTAGGATTAGACATTTTTTTATTCCACTTGAGAAGTTAGATGTGTGCCAGCAGTAATTATAGATTAGATTACATCATAAAATTACTGTTTGAAAAGCACAATATTCGTGTTCAGTAGTTCAAAGCTTATCTTACTTTACTTGAAAGTTTAGACCTACAGGCCTCATTTAGGAATTTTAAACATTATTTAAATGTTTTATTTATTGGTTTTTACTTTATTTATTTGTTTGTCTAGTATTGATATCAGTAGTGAACTGAAATATAGGGACAATACTGCATTTATTTAAGCATCATTTTTAATTCCCATGCTAACAGTATTAAATATCCACCCTGTTCAGAAGCAGGTAAACTTTTCCCTGCTGTATAATCAGCTCTCCATCTTTTTCCAGGGAATTGACCGGGGCTTTGCAGTGGAATAGCTCGGCCCTGCTGCTGCATATTTCCAGGGTTAATTAGCGTGATGCTGGGCCGTTACTGCGCCGCAGGTAGAGAGGAAGGAAGGCTGCTTTGACCCACGCCGTCGCGCTCGGCACCCGCAGTCAGGAGGTCAGTGATGCAGAACAAACCACTTTTTACCACAGACTTTCTCCCTTTTTACTCACTCAGCTTTCTTTATGGGTTTTGTTGAAAAATGGCTGATTTTAAAGTCACTGTGTTTGTGTAGTCGACATGACGGCTCATTTTACAGTGTTACATAGAAATAATTTAAAACTTGTTTGCAGTTTTCATTCATATGCACTGCAAGAGCATCACAAAAATCCTAACTGCTGATTATTTCCGTTGATGTTTTAATTACTTAGTTTTAATTACTAATAAGATTTGTGTTCCTTTATTAGTTATTGTTATTTTAAACATCAGACTCAATATCTCATGTTTCTGTCGGTTGTGTCCTGAGTTCTCTTCCCGTCTTTCATGGGTACAGGCTTGCCTCGGATTGTAGAGCCAAGCAGAGCATAATTTAGCATAATTTACACTATCGAATCTCGTAATATTTTAATAGAACGATCGAATAGAATGAATAGAAAGAACAAATAGTTCTTGTTTCTCTCTTGACAGACTGTCACCACTTTGTTTGCATTAATTTAGATATTTCAAAGATTAAAGTGCGATATGTTGCCCTACAAGGTTCTGTTTTAGGCCCCCTGTTGTTCTTGCTTTATGTATATTTCTTGCTTATATGCTGATCATTAGGGATGCATAGTCACGTTTTTTGATACTCGCTGATGCTGATACTGATAACGAAATGATTAACCAACTGAGTGTTCATCAAACAGAGATATCACAGAACAATATACCTCTGGTTATTCTGGTTGCTGTCGTATGCTGTTAGTGATGAACGTTACGATGTTTAAACAGTACGGTGGTCGTGTTTCGGTGCTCAGTGCTCGCTGAACTGAAGTGCTCTCTCTCATATAACAGTTTCTCTCACTTCACAGCTCCACGCTCGTGAACACGTTTACGTGCACATAATTCACGGCACCTTGCGCAACAATGATTTTTTTTATTACCTCTGCTCTGCATACTCACGTCGCAGTCTCTGGTATCTGAGCATTTTTATGAGTAAATCAGCACGGTAGCTTTTGAACCCAAAAAAGAAGTGCCATGTAAATGACCATGATAGGTTTTATCCTGGGTCAAAATGTTGGGAAAAGGGAAATTAAGGGCTTGTATTATTGAGGACTAGAGTTCTGCATCTTAAATCACATCATAAATTTCTAATCACAAAGGATGTGTTAAAGCCAAAAGTATTTGCACTGAAGATCAATACTTTAATTTTAACTTCTATGTTTTTTCTTTTATTTGCAGGAATACACAGTTTCATCTTAAACCTTGCTGTTCTCAAATTCCTGCATCTTATAACTTCATGGAACATTCTGCCTTAAAAGCATCCCACAGACCACAAACTGCATCGGAGATGAAGATGAGACTGACGGAGGACAGGACGAAGAGATCCATCGCTCCTCAGATAGACCCCTGGTGAAAGAAAAATAAAACTGAACACAGACTTTCAAGAGTTTAGGGTTCAGACTGTTTCTCTTTATTGTTTCTGCCAAGCATTTGCATTTAGTTCCTTTGCTGTAGCATGTTATTGTTTTTTTGTTCCCAAAACGATTGCAAGCTCTTCTGTCTTGTACCTTAATGGACCGTGTTTCTAGGTTCTACTCCGATTTTCTGACTTCATACTGAGAGAAAAAACCCTTCTGTTTATTTCTCAGATAGTTTTTATTCAAAGCTTGGCTCCCTGGGAGTCCTGGGATTTGAACTCACAACCTTCTGGTCAAACACTGCTGATCTACCCCTGTCTATGGCCAAAAAACATTCAAAACACTGAGACTATGAGGGTTTATTTAGAGTTCTATGTGCACTACTTGGTGCTGTTGGCTTTGAACTGTGGAGTTTTTTCATACGGCCCTCGTCAGAGAGCTCAGAAGACGGGGGACATACTGCTGGGTGGCTTGTTCCCTATACACTTCGGAGTCGCTTCCAACGACCAGGACTTGGCTGCTAAACCAGAATCAACCGAGTGTGTGAGGTACGTAGAGATAAAAATTGAAAATGTACAGGACAGCGCTGACAGCGCTTATTGTTACAACAACAAATCTGTGCTGTAATATAGTAATATATAATGTATAGTATAGTAATATATAATACATAATCAGTGATGTATAAATTCAAAAGAAAGAAAAAAAGCTTCATGTCTATGACTTAAACAGATCAAAAATGGATTTTTGTCTTGTAAATAATACAGGTTCCTGCTGATAGATCAGCTTCATAAACATTTCTTTCCTCTATGTCGTGTGATTTCTCAGGTATAATTTCCGTGGATTTCGTTGGCTCCAGGCCATGATTTTTGCCATTGAGGAGATCAACAACAGTTCTACTCTTTTACCCAACATCACTTTGGGATACCGTATATTCGACACCTGTAACACTGTCTCCAAAGCCCTGGAGGCCTCTCTGAGCTTCGTGGCTCAGAATAAGATCGACTCGCTGAACTTGGATGGGTTTTGTAACTGCACCGGGAACATCCCTTCAACCATCGCCGTGGTCGGGGCTTGCGGATCGGCAGTTTCCACAGCTGTGGCTGACCTCGTCGGTCTCTTCTACATCCCACAGGTGAGCAGGGACTTTTCTTTAAATTTTTTTTTTTTTAAATTAAGGATAAAAGGTGTTACATTTTTTGAGCTTTTTGTTTTGCTCTATCAGATCAGCTATGCTTCTTCGAGTCGCCTTCTGAGCAACAAGAACCAGTACAAGTCCTTCATGAGGACAATTCCGACTGATGAGTACCAGGCCATCGCGATGGCTGCCATCATCAATCACTTCCAGTGGAACTGGGTCATCGCGATCGCCTCGGATGATGAATACGGCCGTCCTGGGATAGAGAAATTCGAAAATGAGATGTTCGAGAGAGACATCTGCATCGACCTCAATGTGCTGATCTCTCAGTATCTGGAAGAAGCCGAGATTATCCGCATTGCCGACCAAATCCAGAACTCCACCGCTAAAGTCATCGTCGTTTTTGCTAGTGGACCTGACGTTGAGCCGCTGGTTAAGGAAATGGTGAGGCGTAACATAACAGATCGCGTGTGGTTAGCGAGTGAAGCATGGGCTCTGTCGAGCCTCGTGGCCAAACCTGAGTACCTGGATGTTATGGGCGGGACGATCGGCTTTGCGCTGCAAGCAGGACAGATCCCTGGATTCAAAGAATTCCTGCAGCAGGTCCATCCGAAAAAATCCCTACATAACGAGTTTGTGCGAGAGTTTTGGGAAGAGACGTTCAACTGTTACTTGGTGGACAGTGTGAGGAAGGAGGACAGCGAGAACAGCAGCGCAGGCTTTAGGCCACTTTGCACAGGTGAGGAGGACATCACGAGCGTCGAGACACCTTACCTGGACTACACTCACCTGAGAATCTCTTATAATGTCTACGTGGCGGTTTACGCCATAGCCGAGGCGCTGCAGGACATTCTGACCTGTACGCCCGGGAGAGGACTCTTCGCTAACGGATCCTGTGCAGATATTCGAAAAGTGGAGGCGTGGCAGGTAAATGAGCAGGAAGTGCTGTTCTCTGCTGTGTTTTCTAGTAAGATTTTATTTTTGTCTTTTAACAGGTGCAATTTTACATCAAAGTGTCATTTATGTGATTGTTTTTGGACTAGGTTAATCTCCTTGATTTTATAATCCACAAATACAAACAGTAAAGCCAAGCGATGCATCAAGTTCAATAATCACCACGTTTGTAAACAAATTAACTTTTTCCTAGTGATACAACTTGTACATCGAAGTGATCTATAAATACTGAGTTGTTCTGCAAGTACAAGTTCTGCAAGTACAAGACCGGTTTAGGCATCCTGTTGTCCGGAAATACAGAAAAACACGTTTAAAAAAACGTAAACAAGCAGAAAGAAGCCGGAAAATCCCACAGTAATAGTGTCATGAAATGAAATGTTGTCCTCATTTGTCAAGATGGACATTCAGAAAATTTTATTTATTTATTTATTTATTGAGATTTCTAATAAGTACTTGATAGTAATAAATGAAAACGTAAGGTGTAAAAAGTGTGTTCGTACCAAAAAAAACCCCAAACAGATACGATATAGTACCAAAGTACAATTATAGTTATTTCCCACCTCTGAATGGAGCTTTAGCTGTGCTGAACTTTAACAATGATCTGTCATAAATGAGTATTTTTTTTATTTTCAGGTATTAAAGCAGTTGAGGCATCTGAAGTTCCAGAACAGCATGGGCGAGAGAGTGCGCTTCGACGAGAGCAGTGAAATTTCTGCTAATTACACCATCATGAACTGGCACCGTTCACCCGCGGACGGCTCGGTGGTGTTCAGGGAGGTCGGGTACTACAGCGTCAGTGGCAAAAAGGGCACCAAACTTTTCATAGACAAAACAAAAATACTGTGGAATGGCTTTATGACCGAGGTGAGTCGTTTTGCTGAGGCAGTGTAGCTTTTAAAGTACCTCCTTTCAACGATCTTCTAAGCCAAGTCTCCTTTAGAGGACTGGAAAATTTCTAGAAATTTTTTAGAAAACATAACAGTATGATTTGATGTCATAAAAGAGTATTCAATGCAACGATTAGCCATATATAAATATATACACTCACTGTCTAATATAATAGGAACATCTGTACACCTGCACATTCATGCAGTTATATTATCAGCCAATCATGCAGCAGCAGCACGATGCATAAACTCCTGCACATACAGGTCAAGAGCTTCAGTTAATGTTCACAGCAACCACCAGAATGAAGAAAAAGTGTGATCTCTGTGACTTTAACCGTGGCATGATTGTTGGTGCCAGATGGGCTGCTTTGAGTTTTTCAGAAACTGCTGATCTCCTGGGAGTTTCACACACAACGGTCTCTAGAGTTTACACAGAATGGTGTGAAAAACAAAAAACACTGAGTGAGCGACAGTTCTGTGGGGAAACTCCTTGTTGATGAGAGAGATCAGAGGAAAATGGCCAGATTGGTTCAAGCTGCCAGGAGGGATATAGTAACTCAAATAATCACTCTTTACAACCATGGTGAACAGAAAAGCATCTCAGCAAGCACAAAACATCGAACCTTTAGGTGGATGAGCTACGACAGCAGAAGACCACATCAGGTTCCACTCCTGACAGCCAAGAGCAAGAATCTGAGACCATCATGGGCACAAACCCACCTAAAGGTTTGATGTGTGTTCTGAGATGCTTTTCTGCTCACCACAGTTTAAAGGGTGATTATTTGAGTTACTATAGACTTCCTGTCAGCTCAGACTAGTCTGGTCATTCTCTTCTGATCTCTCTCATCAAGAAGGTGTTTCAGCCTGCAGACCCTCCGCTCACAGCATGTTTTTTGTTTTTCGCACCACTCTGTGTAAACTCTAGAGACTGTTGTGTGTGAAATCGCAGGAGATCAGCAGTTTCTGAAATCCTCAAACCAGCCCACCTGGCACCAACATCCATGCCACGGTTAAAGTCACAGAGATCACACTTTTTCTTCATTCTGATGTTTGATGTGAACATTAACTGAAGCTCTTGACCTGCATTTGCAGGATTACATGCAGTGTGCTGCTGCCACATGAATTGCACATTTATATCCGATCTGACATAAATATGTAACATGATAACAAAATATGTAACAAATAGAAAACATTACTTTGGAATTGTTTACATGTAAAGACACTTGATCGTATTTTTTTTTTTTTAGGATTAATTTTTATTATATTTGTGTGAAAGCTGAGGTTCTGTGAGTCATATTTTAGCAATGTATTTTTCTTCTGTATTTTTAAGTGCTACAGTTTTTTTAAAAAAAAAATCATCTTAAAGCTTGGTAGTTTTTAAAGAAAAAAAATATCAGATGGCTATCGATATCGGCTGAAGCGCATGATTTCAGTATCGGAAAAGAAAAAGTGGTATTGTGTTATCTCTAATGATTACACTAATTATAATAATTATAATAATTACACTTTTCTGGGTTAAAAACTAATCCAGACGAAATTGGGCTTAGTTAAACATTAACTGAGCACTGGATCCAGCTTTGTATTTACTGTAGGATAGAATGTAACTGACCTTGAGACGTGCTGCGACGAAAACAAGAGAGACGAGTTGATAACCAACAATCCATCATCCTTCTTATTATTAATTTGTATGCCACAAATGCACTTAAAAAGTGTTTCAGACAGAAAGGATGCTATTGCAGTAAAACAGACATTTTCAGACATTCGACCCTGCTGTGGTCTTATGAACATGCCCATGTAAATAAGTTCTGTTTACTCTGTACATCTGTCAGCAGTTTAGTTCAGCCCGGATCCTCTAATACCATTACCACCCTTTTAACAAATTTACTTTGCTTTGTTTTGTTTTTTTTACCCTCAAGTCACATCACTAGACTTACAATCAATCATCCAGGAATTCACCTACACTGGGAGGAAGTCGTATCTTTTTCAAATAAATCACTTAAACTTAAGGTTTTAAATGTTAATTATTCACAATGAAGTAAGGCATTGTTTATTAGTTTCAGATTACTCATTAATTAATGATAATGAATAATCGTTGTAAAGAAGTCTTGTATATGCATTTTGTCATTTATAAATATTTCAGAATCAGGTTAAAAATGTCATTTATTCCTCATTTTATTTTTAATCTTTTAACTTAACAGACTTCTTAGACCAGCTTCACACAGTTTCCAGCTTCCTCAGCTCACCAGCGTGATCATTTAAACAAAAAAAAAAAAATGCATTAGATTTAAAAAAAAATGTGTTACTGAAAAAAAAAAACTCGGTATGAATGTTCTCAGAATATAATTTTTTGTGTTTTCATGTATTAATTTCCAATACTTCTGCTTTCATTAGCAAAGATTTAGGAGCAATCTTTCATAGTTAAACTATTAGGGAAAATACTTTATTAGCGAAGCTTAAATAACGTGTGGTTGGATAATTATTTGTGGAGCTCAGTGGTCACATGAGTTCATTTTTCCTCGCCGTCTTTACCCAGGTGCCGTTTTCGAACTGCAGTGAGGAGTGTGAGCCCGGCACCAGGAAGGGCATCATCGAGGGGAAACCCACCTGCTGCTTCGAGTGCACCGAGTGCTCTGATGGAGAATACAGCGAGTACAAAGGTGCCTGATTTGTATTATTCACTCTGACTACAGCTTTTTATTATTAACCCTGACAGGTATGCAGATAAATACTTATAAACACTCCTTTGTAATTATTATAACAATTTAAAACAAATGACATACAGCTTATTATAAAATTACCATCCATAATATTTATTTATATAATATATAGTAATATAAAATATTTATATAGAAATAAAACTAAACCTTTGTTTTATAGTGGTTAAAATGATTAAACAATTTTAAAATAAACTACATATAATAGGTATAATATACACTCACTGTCCACTTTAATAGGAACACCTGTACACCTGCACATTCATGCAGTTATCTAATCAGCCAATCATGTGGCAGCAGCATACTGCATATAATCCTGCAGATAGATAGATAGATAGATAGATAGATAGATAGATAGATAGATATACTTTATTGATTCCATGAGGGAAATTCTTGTGTTACAGTTGCAGGTCATGAGCTTCTGATTGGCTGATTAAATAACTGCATGAATGTACAGGTGTTCCTATTAAAGTGGACAGTGAGTGTATATAACATATTTAATTATAAATGTTTTACTACATTTACTATTTATTAGTAATTGTAAAAAAAAAAAAATCTAAAATTACTTACAATAATAATTGTTTTTAAAAAATAGTATTTTAATAATATTTATTTTAATATTTTAATAGTTATTTTGTAGCTTTTTATGGTTTGTTTTTATTCTTATTTAATCTCATTTTCTTTCCTGTACAGATGCCAGTGTTTGTACCAAATGTCCCAACAATTCTTGGTCCAACGGAAACCACACTTCCTGTTTCTTAAAGGAGATCGAGTTTCTGGCGTGGTCGGAGCCGTTCGGGATCGCTCTGGCCCTGCTCGCCGTGCTCGGCGTTCTCCTGACGTCCTTCGTGATGGGCGTGTTCGTGCGATTTCGGAACACACCTGTAGTCAAGGCTTCGAACAGAGAGCTGTCCTACTTGCTCCTGTTCTCATTAATCTGCTGTTTCTCCAGTTCGCTCGTGTTCATCGGCGAGCCTCAGGACTGGACGTGTCGTCTGCGTCAGCCCGCGTTCGGCATCAGCTTCGTCTTGTGCATCTCCTGCATCCTGGTGAAGACCAACCGGGTTCTTCTGGTGTTCGAAGCCAAGATTCCCACCAGCCTCCATCGTAAGTGGTGGGGTCTGAACCTGCAGTTCCTGTTGGTCTTCCTCTTCACCTTCGTGCAGGTGATGATCTGTGTGGTGTGGCTGTACAATGCTCCGCCGGCGAGCTACAGAAATTACGACATTGATGAGATCATCTTCATAACCTGCAACGAAGGCTCCATGATGGCTCTGGGCTTCCTGATTGGCTACACCTGCCTCCTGGCGGCCGTCTGCTTCTTCTTCGCGTTCAAGTCTCGGAAGCTGCCAGAGAACTTCACAGAGGCCAAGTTCATCACCTTTAGCATGCTCATCTTCTTCATCGTCTGGATCTCCTTCGTTCCTGCCTATTTCAGCACCTACGGGAAGTTCGTCTCGGCTGTGGAGGTCATCGCCATCCTGGCGTCCAGCTTCAGCCTGCTCGCGTGCATCTTCTTCAATAAGGTCTACATCATCCTGTTCAAACCTTCCAGGAACACCATCGAGGAAGTTCGCTCCAGCACGGCGGCGCACGCCTTCAAAGCGGCTGCCAAAGCCACGCTGAGGCAAAGCTCCGCCTTCAGGAAGAGGTCCGGCAGTGTGGGTGGATCCTCCGCCTCCTCACCATCCTCGTCGATCTGCCTGAAGGCCAATGAGAACGAAGCAGCCACGCCCACCGGGCAGAGGCGGAGCCAGAGGCCCAGGGTGAGCTTCGAGAGCGGGACGATGAATCTCTCGCTCACTTTTGAGGAGGCGAGAAAAAACTAAACGCGACTGCGGAAATCACGAAACATCAATTCATGAAGAAATATTTACGCTCAGTAGCTGTTTTATCAGGTCTGTCCACTCTGTGGATCACTTAGTAAGTGTACAGTTACCAACTACAGTGCCTCTGTTGCACTGTACAAAGTATTGGCACCCCCTCTACCCACTGAACAGATATCATTTGGGTGGTGGTTCATTCCCACATGTTGAACTGTTCCTTCAAAGTGACAGTCAAGAATTTCTGTTTAACATGAAGCTTATAAATGCGAACCTGGAATGAACCTGGAATCATTCACTTAAACAATACAATTAATAATTAAAGTCCAATGGAGGCAACTGCTTAGAATTTTGTCTCGTATCTGCATTTAATATTGTTAACTGTATTAACTGTGTTGTTTCCAGATGAAGCAAATGATGTGCTTAAATGTGTGTAACAATTTCTATAAATCCTGTATTTATAAATCATTATATTTCACTGTTTCTTGTTTATAATTTGGTAACAGTTTCTTTAGAAATTGGCTTTTAAATAAGTCATTATTATTCAAGTCCATTCATTGTTCCAGTTTAAATAAATATCATACAATTCATATAAAATATGCAACATAATTGGTGAAATATGAATCACATCAGTCAAATCACATCACGTCCAAACAACGTTAAATCATAGCGAACTGAATTAAGTTGAACTTTTATACATCAGAATGTTTATCATCCAGAGCACACGGCTTTATGATAAAAAGGTACTTATGTTACATTGTTAGTAAGTTATACATAATCATGCATGCAGTTATAATGCTTTATGAATGCAGGATTTATAGAATGCGTTAGTGTTTCTTTGTCAGAAATAACTTTTTGTAATTGTCGAGCAGAATTTCAGTGAAAGGTGTATTAAAATGTTGAGATATTGTGACACATGGACGATATAAACTCTCCTTGACTTCATATGCAGCTGTGTGTTGAAATTCATTGAACCACAGGAAATCCATCCATCCATCTATCCATCCATTTTCTGTACCATTTATCCTACACAGGGTCACGGGGAGCCTGGAGTCTATCTCAGGGGACTCGGGGCACAAGGCGGGGGGGACACCCTGGACGAGGTGCTAACCCATCCCTGGGATAAAGCACACACACACACTAACACACACTAACACACACTCACACTACGGACAATTTGAACATGCCAGACAGCCTACAACGCATGTCTTTGGACTGGGGGAGGAAACTGGAGTACCTGGAGGAAACCCCCGAAGCAGGGGAGAACACGCAAGCTCCGCACACACAGGGCAGAGGCAGGATTCGAACCCGGAGGTGTGAGGCAATGTGCTGACCACTGATCCACCGTGCCCCCCAAACCCCACCCCAGGAATTCTCATCTCCGAATATGTCAATATGTCTCTTGGGAGTGGCTTTACTTTTATCTTTATTTGTGTACTCATGTCTGAGACCAAACCTGGAAGATAAATATTGATATAATACAGAAATGGTATTGTGACTACTGTGTGTTCTGTTCATCACTGTAAATGCAGGTGTGATTAAGCTGTAGCTAATGATGATAATGCCTGAGGTGTTTGTTTATTATGATTCTCTAAAACGTTATTCATATCTAATCTTGCAGCTAGTTTCTACACTACACTTAAAACAGTATTGCGTTACTCGCTCTTTCTGATTAAAAACTTGGTTATGAGGCTCTCAAAGGGTCGCGCGCGCTTCTGGCTCTCAAGCTCTTGTTTACGTCAGCGTTATTTGCATGCACGCGACGTGGCTCTGACGTGCCATTGGCTCACTCGCTGATGTTTTCACCGAATCGGTGCTTCAGGGACTCTTGTGATCCCGCCCACCTGTGTGTGACAGACAGGCGCTTTGTCCAATAGACACAAACTGCTCGCGAGTATCAGCCAATCCTGGTTCAGGCAGCGGGCTTTATCGGCATACAAGGAAGAGGAATATAATACCAAGTACTGGGGCTCCATTACACTGACCTGATAATCAACAGCTCCAGGTAACGTTTTGGGAACATTAGCGAAAATTCTTTTGAGAAAAATGTTTTGATTTGACTTGTGTGTGCTTAATTAGCTAGTTAGCGCATTAACTGGCCGGTTTGGGTAGCTAGCTAGCGTGTTAGCGAGTGGTTTTTTTTTTTAAACGCAGTTTCCTAGCTACTTTGCTAATCTGTTTAATTAGTGCACGTGCACACCTATTTCTATTTAATTTATTTATTTTAATTTATTGGATAATTACCGTGAGTTCAATATTTGACTTAATATTTGGCTTAATCTTGAGTTAACTGGTTACTTGGGTTAGTTATAAAAGCATAAACGGTTCATTCTTCTTCTTCTTCTTCTTCTTCTTCTTCTTCTTCTTCTTCTTCTTCTTATTATTATTATTATTATTATTATTATTATTAATTTAAAATGCAGTGAAAAAAACAGAAATAAACACATACAATGTAGCAAAAAAAATAGCTAAATAATAAATAAATGAATAATGTTTGTTATTTTTAATATTCTGTGATCAGCTTCATTTCTAGGGGAAAATTTGCCAAGTTGTATTCATAAATTGAAAAAAAACAACAACAAAAAAAACACCTTGATCGTATCACACACACAGAAATCCGAAATATGGTTATGAGGCAAAATTAGTTGAAGTACTGGTTATACCCTAACTAACACGGTATAATTTACAACTCATTTTCTTTTCTAAGGGTGTGCAAACTTTTGTTGTACATACTGTATGCGCTTTGTTTATTGTACTTTCAGAAATAACAGAGAGCTTTATAAATGTTGTAGTAATAATAAGTCGTGATCATGAGTAGTAGAATGTTATAGATTAACGTGGAGCGCAGATGAAGTTCCTGCTCTGTGTTTCTGTTCAGGAAGTGTGTTCTGGGATAATGTGTGTGAAAGACACACTCGGTCGACTTACATCAACACGAAAGCTGAGGCGGGCCGAGAGATACGATAACGGCAGCTAGGGGCTCGGAGCAGGAAATGAAGCTCTGCTGTTCACAGCAGGATATTGTTTAATAGAGCTGTGGAATGTGACATTTCTTGCTGCACCTATTGGCATGAAAAAAGGATTAACCTGACCCTTGTGTTTTTGGATTTGTTCTTCTCTTTTTCAGCAGGCTGGATCTTCTTGAATGACGTTGATTTGATATAAAAGTAAAAAAAAGTTGGACATAATCGAGCGTGAAGAAATCCAGAGCGCACAACCCCCCTGACGTCTCGCTCCGTCAGACGTTTTAAAAAAAAAAAAAAAAAAGCTTCCTGTGTTTCTTGTGGAGGAAAGCGAGGCAGATGTTCCTCCACAGGGTTTGTTTACGTGTTCAGCGTGTCCTCTCTCACGCTCGCTCCCTCTGAGACGCCGCCATGGCCGTGTGTCCCGTCGTGTCCAGGCTCATGTGGAGGGCCAAGTATCTGCTCCTGCTGGTGCTCTGCGCGTGCGTGATAGCGTGGATCACGTCCCTCACCGACGGCCGCATGAAGACGCCGGAGCAGGTGCCGACCTCGGGCGAGGCGCAGATTCGGAAGGCGAGGACGGAGGCGCAGATGGAGACGGAGGCGCAGATGGAGACGGAGATGGAGCAGCAGGAAGAGGTGGATGAGGAGCGAAAGCCGAAAGACCTCTGCCCAGAAAAATCACCGCTGCTCCGTGAGTTTTATTGTGAAACAACATTATTGGCAATTTTTTTTTTTCTTTATTTTTTTTCTTTATTAAGTCAGGTCGTTCTCAGGTACCTTAAAATTACAGTTCAGTTAAACATTGTTTAAAAAATAATAAGTAATTTAAAACTTATTTGATGAATGATTATTAAAAGGTATTATATTAAAAGGTATTATTTTTCAGTCAGGAATTATTTTTAAAAAAGAAATTAGAATTTTAGGGAAAAAATCTAAGTTTATAGGCAAAAATAAAACGCAAAAAAAAATATCTATCTATCTATCTATCTATCTATCTATCTATCTATCTATCTAATGTTTAAAAATTATACTTTTAATTCTAAAAATGAATTGGTAGCGCAATAAGAAATGCAGGTCACATGATTATCAGATCAGAAGAAATCGCACGTCGCATAATCGTGCTGATGTTTATATTTCCAAGAGGAGTTTATTATGGTGCTACAACACTGCGGTATTTTTCCGTCTCCATGCTGAATCTCGCGTCTCCTCCTGAGGGAGTGAAAGTGTTTAGACATCACACTCGACTGTGTGTCTGTGTGTGTGTTTACGTCCTGGCTGTGTGTGTGTGTGCGTGTGTGTGTTCTGATTGGCTGCTGAGGTGTTTGCATGTTTGACTTTGCAAACTGGATTTGTTTCCTGCTATTTGATCCTTCCTGTTAGATGTATGATGGAGAGATAGAAATGGGGTAGAGAGAGAGAAGGAGAGATTGATGGAATGGGATGAACAGAGAGAATGACAGACAGAGAGAGAAACAGATGGAGGTAGATGGACTGAGAGAGAGAGAGGTAGAGAGACTAAGAGGAAGAGGTGGATAGAGAGATGGACAGGCTGATGTAGAGAGACAGGTATAGATGGATGGACAGAGAAAGAGGGATGGGTCGAGAGAGATAAGGAGACAGATGTAGAGGGAGATAGACATGTAGTGTGTGTGTGTGTGTGTGTGTGTGTGTGTGTGAGAGAGAGAGAGAGATGGATGGACAGACAGAGATAGACACAGGCATAGATGGACAAATAGAGAGATAAGGAGACAGACAACTAGAGAGAGAGAGAGAGATAGCCAGTGGTAGGGGGATGGATAGAGAGAGAGAGAGAGAGAGAGAGAGGGATAGATGGATGGACAGAGAGAGGAGAGAGAGGTGGATGGATAAAGAGATAAGGAGACAGGGATGGAAGGAAGTTGTACAGATAGAGAGACTGAGGGTGAAAAAGATGGACAGACAAAGAGAGAAGGGAGAGAGATATTGATGGATAGAGGGACAAGGAGTTAGAGATGGAAGGAAGTTGGACAAATAGAGATAGACTGAGGGAGACGGCTGGATAGAAAGATGGACAGACGTTAGACAGACAGATGGGAAGAGAGTGATAGAGAGGGTTGGATGGACAGAGAGATGGATGGATAGACAGACAATACAGTGCATGAATAAACAGTACCATATTGTATAAGCACTAAAGGAATGTAAAAAGAGAAGAGAGTAAAAAGGAAATGATGAAGCACTGGAATAAAAAGTGTGTGTGTGTGTGTGTGTGTGTGTGTGTGTGTGTGTGTGTGTGTGTGGTGTCGTCGCAGGTGGATCTGTGAGTTTGGTGTTCGAGCCGTCTCTGACTCTCGGCCAGGTGGAGGAGGAGAACAGAGGCGTGGCGGAGGGACAGTACAAACCGGACGCGTGTCGAGCGAGACAGAATGTCGCCATTCTCATCCCTCACCGAAACAGAGAGAAACACCTGCTGTACCTGCTGCACCACCTCCACCCGTTCCTGCAGCGGCAGCAGCTCCACTACGCCATCTACATCATCCACCAGGTCACACACACACACACACACACACACACACTAGATGGATCCTGGCGAGCTGCTTTCTTAATTTACATAATTAACAAAAAATATAGTGCATGTTACAATATTAACAGCAAAAAAAAAAATCTAAGTGATATTACACTTAAACACTTATCCCCTTTTTTGAATATTTTATAACTTTTTGCATTTATAAACATGTACATTTCTGATTTTTTTCATTAAAAAACAAAACATTAAAAAACATGGGGGCACAAACTTTTGCAGTCAACAGAAAATTGACTGAAATTGAAATTTTTTGTATTGTAAGGATAATTTTAGACATTGTTTGCTGATGTTGACTGGAACTTGTGTGTGTGTGTGTGTGTGTGTGTGTGTGTGTGTGTGTGTGTGTGTGTTTCCCACTTACAGGCTGGTGATGCTATGTTTAACAGGGCGAAGTTGTTGAACATCGGTTATCTGGAGGCTCTGAAAGACTTCAGCTGGGATTGTTTCATCTTCCACGACATAGATCTCGTCCCGGAAAACGATCACAACTTGTACATGTGTGAACAACAACCGAAACACTTGGTGGTGGGCCGAAACTCCACGGGGTACAAGTACGTCACAAACGCATCCTGTATACGTCGATATATTTACTTAGAATCCTTAGACAATATATGTAGCTAGTACGCGTGTAAATGAATCTCATCACTTCATTTCTAATTCCTGTTTTTAACCCTTTCCTGCACAGTGTAGCACTTACGGAGAGTCAAGTTAAGGCTGTTTTTAGGACAATATAAGATGTAAACCATCTCCAGATCACTTAAGACTATTACTGGGACTTTAAATAAATAATTATCCTGATTTTTAAAAAAAAAAATTTTAATTGAGTTTTTTTTAAACGTCTGAAATCACCTGCAAGTGTGCACATTTTATATTGGGCACGAGACAGAATTTCAGTGTCTCGAATACCACGATATACAATACTGATGAGACAGAATTGCTCTTATTGTGTATCCTGATATATTCATCGTGAGCTCTAACTCTTCTTACTCACTAGGCAGCATCAGAGGCTGCGTCGAAGCATGCTCACTGAATAGTCTGAAACGTTAAACTGATCAGGAGGAAGTCTTACGGAACGTGTCGAACACAAGGCCTGCAGCCTCGACTCATTTGGCTCGCGTGAACTTAGAAAAAATATCTGTCCAGAATTCACAGCAGATCCGTAGCGTATCCATCTGAAGAGCGGTCACCATAAACCGCCGTATAACCGACGTGCACTCCGGTTCCTGTCACAGCAGGTTAAGATCAACACCTGTGCGATGTGCTTGATGTGAGTCGCACCGCATGTGCTGTGCAGCGTTTATAGTTTCTGTGCGACGTCAGTATATGTTTTTTCTGATCTGTACAGTTTAATCGGTGAGTGTGACGCGCTCGTGGATGTCGGACGGCATTAGGAGCGCTGAGGACACCAATTTGTTATTTAATCATTTAAAACACAATCTTTCCATATTAATAACGTTTGCATAAAGTATATTTGACACTGAAAAAGGTTAAAGTAACACATTAACAAACCTTATGTTTAAAATTCTGATCTACTTTTTGTACAGTACCTTGTATTGATATTGCAGCGATTCGATTTTGTTGTCGTTACAGAATAAATGTATTAAAATTTTATGTTTTATTTGCGTCAACGTCGTCTCGTGAAGCCTGTATCCGGGATGCGTGTCGTATTGAAAAGACGTTTAACAGCTTTAGTTGTATCGCCTCAGGCCTATTTTATAAACGTCCTGAATATAGACAAAGGTCTTTTTAACAGTGCAGAAAGGCGCCAGAGTAAACAAACACGATCCACTGAGGAGGTTCAAACCTTCTGTTAAGATGAATGAGGCAGTAATAAATATTTGGCCTCCTTAAACACCTTGTTAAACAGATGACTTGTGTGTGTGTGACTTGTGTGTGTGTGACTTGTGTGTGTGTGTGTGCGTGTGTGTGTGTGTGTGTGACTTGCGCAGATTGAGATATAAAGGTTATTTTGGAGGCGTGACGGCGATGACTAGGGAGCAGTTTTCCAAAGTGAACGGTTTTCCAAACACCTACTGGGGCTGGGGAGGGGAAGACGACGACCTCCGCATACGGTAAAACACACACACACACACACACTCACACTCACACACACACTCACACTCACACACACCATGAATTAGTACCTTTTTTTTCTTGCCCTACAGTATGTACTTTGTATTTAATAAGTAAGTAATTAATTAATGTAGTAATTACACGTAAATACTGATACGTTTATTATGTAATATAATACATTAATGTATTAATGTGTAAAGTGCATTAATATAAGCCTGTGATTTGCAGCTGCACTAAAGTCAGAGCTGCTGTTTTAGAGAATTAATCAACCCCTTCTGACCAATCAGAATCTAGAATTCAGTCAGCGCTGTGGCGTAATGGGTAATTATCGTACCGTATAATCAGTACCGGTAGAGTTTTGCTCAAAACCGAGGACAGAGATGTATTTTGTAGCTAGCTCCCGTGCTAATGCTAGTGATGTCATCTCGCCGAGATGGCGTGCAGATGTACAGGATGTGAGGAGGACTGGAAAGAAAAACAGTTCAGGAAGGAAATGTTCACAGTGTGGCAGATGTGATGAGAAAAATCAGGTCTTTTTGTTCTGCATGGAGACTGAAGTGCTGAAATGTATTCCTCGGAACAGCACGAATTATTAAAAATGTTCTTAATATGCTTTTTTTTTTGGTTTCTTGTACAACAAAGCAACATGCACTGCATTTACCCAAAACACTTTATACAATAAATCCATTTTTATTACACACACACACACACACAAACGCTTTCTGTGTCTGAAGCTGTATCCTGTTTTGGTCTTTCTTCCCCTAAGCAGTGCATTATGGGATTTTCTGAGCGTTTCACTTTAATTCATGTTTGTAGGGAATTATTTCAGACTTGGGTATTTGTCACCGGCAAGAGAAATCTCCAAAATGTTGTAAAAAAAAAAAAAAAAAATCACCACGAAATGACGTTTGTTGTTCAGGGTGCAGCTGCAGGGGATGAATATCGTCCGCCCACCCGCTGATGTCGCTCGCTACACCATGGTGTTTCACCAAAGAGACAACGGCAACGAGGTCAATAAGGACAGGTGAGGATTTTTTTTAAAAAATGTATTTATTTTTCTCTTCTTCATGTAGCAAAAGAATCTCACTTTCCTTAAAGGTTTGCGTATGCAGTCCCTTAAAGAGTCGCTACAGAGCGGCAGCTTGGCCCACCAGGTGCCTAAACTTTTGCACAGCGAAAATATTTAACGTGGATTTGCAGCAGAATTTTTAATTTTAATTTTAATGGTATAACAGTGTGACATGGCGTTAGCATTATGTAACACACAGATTTTCTTCGGTTTTTATACAGCTGAAAAACCTTCCGTTTATTTACACGTAAGAAAAACTGTCCTTTTAGTAGCTACATGCATTTTATTCCTCACCTTTTACTGTTATTTACTAGAATATAGAATATTATTTGGGTTACTTACTTATTTATTATTTTAATAAAGCTCTGTCCCTTTCTCTCGCTCGCTCTCTCTTGCTCTCTCTCGCTCTCTCTTGCTCGCTCTCTCTCGCTCTCTCTTGCTCGCTCTCTCTCGCTCTCTCTTGCTCGCTCTCTCTCTCTCTCTTGCACTCTCTCGCTCTCTCTCTCTCTCTTGCACTCTCTCGCTCTCTCTCTCTCTCTCTCTTGCACTCTCTCGCTCTCTCTCTCTCTTGCACTCTCTCGCTCTCTCTCTCTCTCGCTCTGTCCCTCTCGCTCTCTCTCTCTCGCTCTGTCCCTCTCTCTCTCGCTCTGTCCCTCGCTCTCTCGCTCTGTCCCTCGCTCTCTCGCTCTGTCCCTCTCTCTCGCTCTCTCTCAAACAAAAAAACCCACAACTTTTCATTTCACGAGAAACCGGAAGCGTAAACTCCTCTGTCCTGAAGACTTTCCTGTGCTGGGAAACTTTGCGAAGCACAGCGAGTGTCGCAAAGCCCCGACACTGGAGACTCCTTCCGTAAATGTTAAATAAAATGTCTCCTAACAAAAAATTTCACGTCACTGAATATACGTTTTCCTTTCTTGAACAGCACGCTTTTGAAATCCGTTTATAATTAGTATTAAATTATGAGGCGTGTCTGCTGTACAAATCCCTGTGTATGAGCCGTTGCTATAGAAACGATAAGGTATTCAAACGAGGGCATTTGAGAATTCAGCCGTGCTGTGGTATGAATATATAAATGAAACCGTTGCTCCTGACTTCTGTTTCCTGCAGGATGCGTTTGCTGGGTCGGACGCCTCAGATGTGGAGGAAGGACGGTCTGAACTCGTGTTCTTATAAAACTCTGTCAGTGGAGCGTCCTGCGCTGTACATTAACGTCACGGCGGATATCGGCACACCAACAAACACACACTGAGGTGTGTTTTACACACTGTACGCTGCTCACCGACAAACTGAACACGCTCATTTAGATGAAGAGGCCTTTAACAAAAGTTTTGGCACCACAAACCTAATCAGTCCCAAGTTGGATGGTTTCTGGTACCTGCTCGAGATCAGCACCGGCAGGAACAGGATCAGTGTTCGCTGCTGATTGGGTGTGTGTCCCGTGTTCACAGAAACCCAGAGTTAAATTAATAATACGAATAATAATCTGGTTCATTGGTGCCGTTTAAACCGAATGTTTGTATTCCTCAACTTGCACCGATGTCTCATTTCCCAAAAAAAGAGCACCGTCATTGCAGATTCGCAGAATTCTTGCTCATACGTACATTATGTTCTGTGCGTTTTTTTAGTGTATTGATGACATCAATGAAACAGTGTTGTTTCATTGAAGTCCTTCGTTAACGCATTTAATTAATTAATGCATTTCCTCAGTAATTTTTGTTTTGTTAACCATACAAACAACCAGACATCGTTAATGCTAATCTTGGCACTTCCTCCATATTTGACTTTTATCTGTCATCATGGTGACTGTGGCACATTCACTAAATATAGTTATATGCAAACTTAAGCAGATGTCCTCTCTCTCAATATTTTTGCATAGTTAAAGAAATATAAACTTCTTAAGGATTAAATTTAATACACAACTTGTATGATTAGCTTTACGGAATGCTGAAAAGGTAGAAAGATCAAGCTAATGTGGAGATACAGTTACTGATTCATGGGTGGCGAAAGAGTCTCTCGGATGGTTTTAGAGCCGAGTGCCGCAGGTTCGTGGCGTTAAAGACGCTTCACTTGTGCCTGAAACGGGTGATAAAATTAGATTTCTCTTTTTGCACACTGAGATGCTGAATTTTGAGCCTCATTAGCAAAAAAAAAGGAACATCACAGGACCACTGCTCTCAAGATATTATTTCATTTTCCAGTGATGTTCAGTACAGCAAGCTCCGCCCCCCCCCCATTGTATTCTGTAGAAAAACAAAAAAGCTGCTGCCTGGAATCCAGCCCAGAAATGGGTCCTGGTTCCTCTGCTGGAACTGTGCTTTGAGTCTCAGCATTCCTGAAAGGGTTTCTTCGGTCGAAACGCGCCTCATACCAGGAAGTGATGCTGTGACGCTGGTTGGATTACGGTTACACACATTCGCACGCACACACTGAGTTACTTGTGTATAATCCGCCCAAACCTTCCTGTCCGGATTCCCGCCACAGCTCCTCTTGCTTCTTATTCCTCTGATCCTGACCTCATTTTGGGGGGGAAAAAAAAATAAAAAATCGAAAGGGCTTTGTAATGTGGACGATCTGTAAAGGGTGGAGTCAACTTTAAATAAACCGTAAGGCTAATCGATTGAACTGAACTCATCTCTAAACACACATTTAATGCTGAATAGAGTTCTTAAAAACGTGACCGCCGTCAACCAATCAGCAATCAGGAGGCATTTCGGGAGGCTTACTATTATTGTCGTCTTGAAACTTGCTAATTTGTGGTCTCTCTTTATTGTTCTGTGTAACTTGGCAAGAACTGGCCTCTAGGAGCGCTATTTATGAAGAGTGCTTGGACCCCGCTGATCGCTGCTTGCAGTTATAATCTATAATAATAGTAAATATTAATATTATGATTATTATGAGTCAAAACAGGACGCTGCTCTCTAAGAATGTAAAGGACTGGACGGCAGGGTTTGGGTGTATTTTTATATTTGGAGATATTACAATATGTAATTGCATGAAGGTTCTGGTCTAAATGTTTTTGTTTCTTTTTTTAATGTGAAGTGCACACTTTGGAGAAAAAAAAAAAAAAGTAACTTTAACTCTCGAAATGCTGCATGCTCAAATCCAGTGTGTGTGTTAGAGGATAGATTTGTGAATCAGACTCAGCAGTGCACTGTTTCTCTTTCAGAGAGTCTTTTTAGTGAGAATGGACTGATCTTTTTTTTTAATCTGTATGATGGAGAAGAAATGTAGAAATCTGAGGAACTTGAAGTACTTTATCATAGCAGTCTGGGCATTCTGATCTCGTGACTTACAGAAACGTACAATACAGTTACACAAGATTTGTTAAATGAGGTGGAATACTGTTTAAAGAGGTGTGTAAATCACTATCTATCTATCTATATATATATATATATATATATATATTTAATACCATGATCCGCCTAAAACCATGAAATTTGGCTGTATGATGATGTGTGTATATATATATATATATA
>CM075029.1:1032965-1050185 GCA_037576675.1 Pangasius sanitwongsei
TTCAAATGTCCCCACTTTTCTTTATAGAGACCTTTCAAATGTCCCCACTTTTCTTTCAAATGTCCCCACTTTTCTTTCAAATGTCCCCATTTTTATTTATAGAGTTTACTGAAAGCAGATATGCTATATAACATGTCAGAACATTTACACATGTACACACACACACACACACACACACACACACACACACTTAAACAAACTGGTTCCACTTATCTTGTTCATTATAAGTGCACTAATAATTTGGCTTTCAATGTCAATGTTATTTTAAACCTTTTGTTACACCCACGTATACACACACACACACACACACACACACTATATACACAAAGCTGCAGGTTTACCTGCCACATAGGTCACTATGTAGGTGTAAAATTACTGACTGTGGCCCATTCGTTGCGCTGCACAAAGTATTGGCCCCCTCTTTACCCTGACAGTTAATGGAAAGCCACCACCATCTAAACCATATCTGTTCAGTGGTGTGCTAAATCGTTATTTATATAGCCATCTATTCCATTTTGAGAACAAAATCTCGAGGTGCTTAATATATAAACAGTCAAAAGGCACAAAACACTTTATGAAACAATTTACAAATAATGAATCAATGAAAAAATATATATCAAAGAAGATTTTTAAAAATCCTGAGAGCTATAAATGGCTCAGGCTAAACAAGGTTTTGATCTGAATTTAAAAGCATCTTTAGAGCGTTCCTAATGTTCTCTGGAATACTGTTCCTGAGTTTTTAATATTTCACATTTACATTCAACAATAAAAGTAATCTCAGCTTGTGTGTATTTGATCCAATATATTTGATTCTTATGCGAATTAAATTCTGCAAAAGAGATGAATGACAATATTTCTCAAGAGATCTTTGACTTTTTTTACGTGACAGGAGTAAGAATTTTACGTGACAGGAGTAAGAAAAATGTCTGCCTTTAAGGTCTCTTTCCCATCATGTGGGGTGAAATGGCTTGTACCTGCGATAGATTAACAATTCTGCTTTTTCACACCTCAGTGGAGCTCAATGTCTCCATCTGCCCACCTGAACAGAAGAGAACAGAACATAAGCCTCAGAATGTTTGACATGTGAGCTACACGTGTGAGCTTGAAGCCTAGGTTGTCTTTCGGAGGTGTAATGATGTGTTCGTCTCCATAACAGGAGGAAATTCTCTGGAAAGTCGAAGAAGTGGAAGTCCATCTTCAGTCTGGGTCGATCCGTCGCTGACGGCAAGGGGAAGCTGAGTCGCAATGGGAGCGTGTTCATGAGAGCGCAGAACGTCTCAGGTATGGTGTGTGTGTGTTGTGTGAAAGTGACAGAAATTTTAAGGAAAAAGAAAAAAAAAAAAGTCCCACAGAAAAATGTCTTGCCATGTCGTCTCAGGGAGTTTCTCCTTTCCACTGTCGCCTCAGGGTTGTTCACTTCAGGGATCTAAATATACACCCGGATTTCTCTGAAGCTGCTTTCTATTGTTAAAAGTGCTGTACAAATAAAATTAAATTGAAATGAATATGAAAAGAAGAAGAAAATGGAGGCAGCTGATTGGTCATTTTAGCTTATACATGTATAGAGGAAAAAATTCAGAAAAATGAAGGTGATAGGGAATAAAATACTTGCGTTCATCACTATAGGCTCCAGTACGTACGCTGCTGAGAGATATCTAAAGCTAAAGCATAGCCCATAATGGAGCGGATTATTGAATTTCACTCTGATATTTGATTAATACCCAAAGATAAAGTGTTCAGGTTCAATACCCAAGTGATGTCGGGTGAATTACTGAGGAAATGTGATCCGGTACAACTAAAGGCATAAATGTAATGTAAAGGTAATGTAATCTTTTATATTACTTAAAACACTAAACGCATCGGATCATTGGACTACTTCTAATCTAATCTAACTGCTTTAATTAATTTCATTATACTTCTGAGTAGAACAATGCCATAGCCTCATAGCCTACTGTTTATTAAAAAAATGTACAAAAGGAAAGAGAAACTTACTCAAGTGCATGTTAAAAGGAAGAAATTAATCAAAGTAGAATGTTAAAATGTGTGTATGCAGATGATTCATATTATCTGGTTAAGATTAAATAAAATCTCACATTAGGGACACGCCCTTTATATGGCATAATCTTAAGCATGTATTTGGACAGAGTGGTCTTTCTTACATTACATTTTAGTTAGCAATAAATTTGGAGCCATGTGTCTAATAAGTTACACATATTCGTCAATGTTTAATACTCATCCTATTTAGCTGGCATGAGAATTTCTGCAAAAATAAATAAATAAATAAAACACACTTAGAGCTGGTATATGGTTTATGGCCATAATAAGAAAATTACAATGCAAGAAAATGAAGAAAAAGTAAGCAATCTGGTTGAATTTTTACACTGGACACTATATAAGGATTTAGGGATTTGAGTATTTAATGAAAATGAGAGAATTTTTGTAAAATGGCAAGAAGTACAGACTTGTTTTTGCATGTTTAGATGTTTCAAATTACACGTGATGCAATCTGGTGTTTTATGGAACGCAAAAACCTTTTTTATCCACTGCTTCCTTTTCCTTTTGGCTCTGTATCAGAGAGCTTCAAGAGAGAATTTGACTTTCATTACTCAACGTTAATGGCGTCTAAAAATCTAATAAGATGTGCGGTCACACATCATTATCGAATTCATAATGTGTAATTTCACACGGCGTTAAACAGATTTGCTTTCGAAACATAAAACGGAGACATTTCTTTTCCTTCCTTCCACAGAAAAGACTGGGATACGGCCGTCCAAGAGCATGGACTCCCTCTGCTCTCAGCCAACAGGTGGAGCTACAACACAACACCATGAGCACGAAACAGCCCACACACTCCATTGTGTATATGTTTAAATACTGGATTCTGTACAAGTGGGGGAAAAAAACATTAAGTGCAGAGTGTCCTGTTAGCGTTTGTACGTGTGAAGTGGTACAGAAACAATCAACGGAGCATCAGGTGTCCTGTGAAAAGCCTAATTTACACACATCACACCTGTGCTCTAAGTATTTTCTAGTATTCTGAACTGAAATAGTGCCATATTTTTAATTGTATAGTACCAAGATTTTTGTCTGTACACACTTCAGGTCTAATCAGGACGTTATTCACTCATCCCTTTTACTTAATGCAACAAAAAACATTTTAAATTCTCAAAATCTGTACGATATCTCACATATAACTGCAAAATTGTAACCCAATTATTCTAATCCTACTCAGATGATGATAAAGCCGTGTCAACAGGAGGAAAAAATGGATTCTTCGCTCCTGTGGTGAAATCCCGAACCCTTGGTTCGGATATCAACTATGATACTAATGAGCAGGATCCTAACTGGGAATTTGAATTACGAAAAGCCAGCGGTGAAACCGGGAACAGTCCGAGCGTGAAGACAGTCCGAGGTACGCAAAACACCTCGCCATCGTCTTCTCCATCTTCATCGTCTTCCACTTCATCCCCTTTACAGCGTGCTCTTCCTGAGCAGCTGAAGGTGTTCAAAGGGGACGAGTTGTCCACGTGCCGGCCCACATCCCCGAAAAACCGCCGGATGTTGTATTCCGGTTCCTCGCACAACGGTTCGTCGAGGCCATCTTTTCCAGGCAGCTTGTTCCCGTTGGAATCGTCGCCGAGGCATCAACGTAAGGCGCTCAACATCTCGGAGCCGTTTGCGGTGTCCGTGCCATTGCGCGTGTCAGCGGTCATCAGTTCCAACAGCACCCCCTGCAGGGTGGCAGGGAAAGAGCGGGAACGCAGTTTGGGAAGCTTGGGAAGTGCTAGCTTTAGAGAGCCACACCCCAGCAACAGTGGGAGCTTTGATTTCCGAGACAGGGAGAGACTATTTGGGGGCAGAGAGAACCCGCTCGGCAACAGCGGAGGATACGGTATCTATAGCAACAGCAGCTCCGTCCCCACAGAGGAGAGTCAAATGAATGAGAGGAGCACCAGGGTGGTCCCCTCCGAAACAGCAGCACAGAGTAAGATAAGATTGTGTGTGTGCGTGTCTATGCATGCAAATGTGCATATGAATGTGGCTCAAATAATCCTAGATTTAGAGATAACGTATTTAATGTAATGAGCTGCTTTTAAATGTTAATAAAACATTTTTTGGGAGCAGTAATAGCAAAAAATCTTTAGTGTCTCTGTAAGAACAAATCATTTTGACCTGGAAAGAATGCAAATCACCTTCTAATGAAAACGTTCTTCTCTGTTCACTCTTTCAGGCAGTGATGTGGAGGTAAAGCCTCATGTAGAAATGTCAGAGAACTTAATGCCATCTCAGTCTAAAGCAACAGAAAACCATAAAGAAATATCTCAATCCTCTGGGAAAGAACTGGATGCCTCATCAGTGCAGCTCACTGAGCCAAAAAAACTGGACCAACTGGTAAGAGTGATAATATCATTATTTGTATTCAGGAATCTATTATTCCTTAGGTCCTTATTTGCCTGGTTTGAGTCAGGGTGAAATTGATATTGCATAGTTTATTGGACCATTTACTAGTAATGATTTACACATTATTTCCTCGTCCTTTTTAAGAATAAAACACTGTTACAATCACTGTCTGTTTTAATTAGTTTTCTGTGATACTTGCCTTTTTCCTATATTCATTACCATAACTATCAGGGAGGGATTCGTAAATCCTGCACCCCATGTGTCCTGCTCTCTTCTCCATCCCGCTACTCATGAACTAATGCACAGAGCCCTGATCGCCCCACAACCCATCACATGCAAACGACTACATCACACATCCATTATGAGTGTTCCTTTTTTTACTTTTCACCACGCAGACTCATCCACCAAATCGTCAAAATCCAGCTCTTTAACAAGCTCCGGCTAAACGGCCAGCAGTGAACACATGACAAGTCCTCTTTGTCCCATTTTAATTCGCAGTTAGTTTTTAATCTAACTTGATAAGGAAAATTTATGTTCTCTGACTTCTCTTTCTTTTTTTCGGTTTTCTTTTCATCGACACACTTAGTGTGGGTTTACAGTTATCCATGTTTTTTTCATCCGCTTATCTCCACCTATAACATTTCCAACTACATATTCCCAGTCTTTAATTCACTTCATTAGGATTAGGATAATTTTTAGGATTAAGATCATTTTTAATTCATCCTTGGAACGTGCCCAATAGTTGTGGTCAGTAATCCATCCCTGAACTACTGTATTATCTAAAACAATCAATAAATGAATTATAGCTATTTTAAAAAGTCTAGAATCTAGTATCTAAATCCCAGTGTAGACTAATCACACCATTTTTATTGTCTCGTACAGGACGCAGAGTCGATCCATCCAGAGCTGTGGTCTGATCATGAGCTCAGGATCACCGAGTCCGAAACAAACGTTTCGACTGACCAATTGAAAACCAGTGGCTCTATGAGCAAAATCACTGGACATGATGGTGCTCTGAATCTTACTGCTCAAGCTAAAAGAAGAAGCAGTTTACCTACTCACCCAGTGTCTTCGAAGGGACACTTCAAAGACATCATAAACAGTCTCATGATGGACCATTCAGGTGCTACACTTTTTAACACCACGTCAAGGCTTTCGCCGGAAACGCCATCCAAACACGACTTTGACTGGAATTACTTAGACACTGATAAAAAGGATCACAAGAGCTTGGATTCGTGTGAGTCACTGGACATTCTGGCAAACAAGCTGCAGCTCTCACCCTTCCTTCAGTTGAAGGAGACAGATATCCTCCAAGATGCTGATCCCTGGCCTTCAGTTTCTTCTCCTGAAGATCCTTCAGCCAAGGAAAAGAATGACGCCATTGCTTATGGTAGTAGTCTTGATAACAAACCATGTGGCAAAATTCCTGGTTTGTCTACAGACAAGAATGTAGATTTACCAAAGGACCATGATGACAGTAAAAATGACAAGAAGAAAACTAACAGTATTAGCATTAATTTAACAACCAAAGTAAAGAGTAACATTGAAAGGCTTTCGAAATGCTTGGACGAAAGACGCCTCACTATAGAAATCCCAAGTCAAGATGATGACGATATTTGGGGGAGTCATTTGGCAGGACTGGATCAAGTGGAGCCCTGGGAAGACTTGAGCACCGCCAAACAGTGGGTCACAAGCCCACTCCACTCAACAAAACTGGAAGATCTTTTCCCTCTGTTTAAAACACCAGTGCCAGCTTCAGGAGCTGAAATCAAAACATCTACCCAGTTGAGCATCAATCACTTGCAAAAAGGCAAGAAGACTGTAGATGAAGAACCTCCATCAGGGAAAGTACCAGAAAATACAGCCATAACCTGTGAACCTGGTCTCGATCTCTCTTCCAAAGTCAAAAAGGCAGATGAATCGGGTTGTGAAAATATAACTGAGCTCTTACTTGGTGATAACTTTGAAGATCCTGGAGAGAAAGCAGAGATGAAACAGGACCTTCCACAGCCTGCACAAGCCAAGACTACCATCCACCAAGAGGAGACTAACAGAATCCCAAAGAGAAACAGTGGTGCTTCAAAACCAAAGACTTCTGGCTTTTCCCAAAGATTTCACCGACAGGTGTCTCAGGAGCCCTGCATCGCAGAGAGGAACGAGGAAAACATTGCTCCAAAACACAGACCATACTCCCTTAACCTGGATTTGGGGAACCGGTGCATCAGGGACATCTCAAATCAGCAGAACCTTGATCTTGCAGATCATTCCTCTTTGCAGAGGGGGGCAATAACCCCTTCTGGAACAAAGCATGATGGTTTGTCTCTGGAACTGGAGATGTTCCTAAGGGACCGTCAAGCACCTATGCGACGCAACTCTGCACCGGTTAGTGTGTCTTCAGTGCGCACTGCGTTCATGATCAAAACGTGTCAGGCCAAAGCGGTGCCTGTTATACCTCCGAAAGTCCAGTACAGTCACATACCACATCCGGTTCATCCAGAGAAGGGTAGCCATGAGCAAGACAAGAGGGAAAGTGGACCTGAGAAGATCAAAGTAGAGAAAGCAGATTCTTTACCTCCTCTCCAGGCAATAAAAGATTCCAAAGCGGAAAGAGAAAACTGCAAACCGGTCACAAGGATCCAAAGACAGGCATCCATGGAAAAACCGCCGGAGATGTGCAAAGCAGCGCCTGCCCCTGAGTTTCCAGTACTGAGGAGGAAGCGGTCTGCCAATGGGGACTCCTTTATGGACTGTCCCAGACCAGAAAGATCTACTTTACTTCAAAGGTCTTCCTTCCGGAATCGTCCAAGGCCTCAGAGCCTGATTCTCTTTAGTCCTCCCTTTCCTATCATGGACTATCACCCAGCGGGGGACGACGGAAAACTTGTCCTGTCACCCATCAAGAGTCCTGCTGAAACATCTCCTCTTGATGTCCTCACTAAGGAGCTCACAGAGAACCTTAAAACCCCTGACGGGGTCACCCTACGAAACAAGATGACTTTGCCCAAGAGTGGACAGAGATTGGAAACCTCTACAAGCTGCTTTTACCAGCCCCAGAGGAGGTCTATGATTTTCGACAACAGGAGCGGTCGGCAGATCGAGTGAGCCGTCTGTTTGACTTGTGAATGTTCACATCATAGCTAGAGAACAGTTGCTGAATGTAATAAGTTTCTGTTTATTTTCTGCACCATATTCTTCTTGCTGACCAAACAATCTCAACTAACAAGGTGCCATTTAATTCTACAGGCGATAAATGTAGAACTTTTTTTTTTTTGTTGTAAAATGCTGCTGCTAAGGAACTTTATCACATCAAGGAGCCCTTGAAGATAAACAAAAAGCATTTTTTAGTGAAGTAGCATTAAAAATATGTTTAGTGCTAACTGCTGTACATTTCGAAATAGTGAAGATGGTGAAGATGAAGTTCCACTGAATTACAAAGAAGTGTTACACGGATCAAGTAATCAAATAATTCAGGGGATTTTTGTTGTTCGGGTCAGGGTTCTAAATAGTATTAAATCCTGCGATGTGTTTATTTAATTCTTCCTTTTATACCCATTTCAGGGATTACGGGATGGAACCAAAATACGATTGGATAACTGATAACTGAAATTAAATGGAATTATTAAAAAAGAATTCTGCTTATAGTGTTATGTCATGTCGGTGTTTTAAGAGAGAAAAACAGGGAGAAAAAGAAAAAGGCATTTTTTTTTTCCTTTTTATTTGCCGTGTAGTAAATATGGGATGTGGCAATACATCAGATATGCAGTGTTGTAACAATGGTGCAATTAATATCTATGGTGTCAATGCACAGATTTACATACAGCCTTAAAACCTTGAAGTCTTGATTCATAATCGTTATTTTATATTTTATTTTTGTTTATTGTTCACTACTTCATCTAGCATCTTCATCTTGGAATATTCGACTTGTACAGTCTAGCTTTAACTGACACAAATGGCTTGTCATCATGACACCATCAAGGACAGCTTATAAATGTTGAATGCCCACATAAAATATGCACAATGTGATAAATGCCTTTTCACAGAGGTTACGTAACCAGAAAAGAACCTTGGTGGCACCGTATTGATTTATATTTTTAAAAATCCATGAAAAAAAAAAAAAAAACATAAAATAAAATGCAAATGCTGCCCAAAAACAATGCTGGCTACCTTAACCACCTCCTTCCAAATGGAGCACAGGAGTCGGGACGATGTTCTGAAGTTCCCACGACAACAATATTGTGTGTGCTTATTGTTACCGTATATTGTGTGATATAATGTAATACTGGGACATGAAGTGTCGCCATTTAAAACTAAATATCTATAAGAAAACTGTTATTGATTGTACAAAAAGAATTGCCTGAAAATTCATCGTGTGTATTTATTTATGCAATTTGGGTCTCATGACATTCAGTTTATGTTGAGAATATCACTGTTGTATAAAACGACTTGTTACAGCTGCAAATGTAGATCCTGGGGTGATTGCTAGTATAGTTGTCTGAAGGACACCCATTTATCTTTGTGTAGATTAGTGTATAAAGATAAGATTTTTGCTGGGATAAGGTTTGCTTTGAATTAGTTGGTTGGTATCTGGAAGTAGATGGGTTTTTTTTTGAGAGAAACAGAATGATGAAAAGCTGAAGAATGTGAAGGTTCTGAAACTGATTTGAACACGCTCTCATCTGCTTCACGGCTTAATGCTGCAATTCATTGTACTCGGAGTTATGATCTAAACACGTTCCAGTGCTTTCGACTCGGAAAAAAACACAGATTCCCAGAGCATAATCATATTTGTATGGCTAGTCTCTGAATCTGAAGAACATGATCTGTCACTATGATCGCATTAGGCTGAAGTAAACAGAATTGTGTTGCGAATCTAATCTTACAAAGCTGTTAAAACATCTTTTCACAACACAAAAGCTACCTATCTGATACAAAAGGAAATCTGTTCACTGTTGACTGTGTGTGCCGCCATGTTGTTGTGACGTCAGGTGTGTTAATGTCGGAGAACTCGGGCTAGGTGGACGTAGTCCGAGTCCCTGACTGGGAATTCCCAGTCCAGTGACTGCTCCGTTGTACTTTTCCGTGTCGGAGGTCAGGTTTTTCTGCGTACAATGGATTGCAGCATAAGGGTCGTTAAATTACTCCGTCAGTTCGAGTGAAGATGGTGAGATGAGATTTCAGGAAGTGATGGTGTGTTTAATCTGTACATACGTGTCAACATGGGAATACTGAACCTTATGGAATTAGCTAATTAGCACAGAGAGTACGAATCGGCAAGGAAAATGCTGAGGCCGAGTTTAAAAATCTGCTCTTGTGCTGTATGCCGATGAGGGCGTGTTAAAAATACAGTTTTAAACATATTGGATGTTTCAGAGAAAGAGATGAAGCACAATTGTACATTCTATATGTTGGAATGTATGGAGACAAAAAGAAAGAAATTTTATGTTGTCAATAACTGTAACCAAAGAACACTAACTTTGTAATGTTTTTTTTTTTTATTGCTTAAACTGGATTTATTATATGTATCCACTGTAAACAACACAATAAATATACTTAATATTTACTGTATGAAATGTGCATGTGTTCCATGATGGATATTTTAAGTAGTGCAATTTAAAAGCAGTTGCATAAGTAAGTATTGTTGTAGTGGACATCTATGCATGATATTTTAAAACGTGTATTATGACATAAAAATGCAGATAAACAGATTGAAATGGTGTTCTACATGTAAGCATGTGCAGATATTAAAGGTAACTTCCATCCTGCTTTACGATATTATTACTGTACTGTATTTAAAATTTACTGTACGTTCATGTGTACCTGTTGTGAAAGTCCGAGGATTTTAAAGCAACAGTTCTGTCCACCATTATGGGATTGAGCTCTTCAGGATTTGTGCAAAACTTTAGAAAATAACTGTTGCGATGGGAGACAATGGAGAGGCTTTATTTTTGTGATGGACTGCAATTGTAGTGATGGTGTTTTTTTATTATAACAATATTGTTCGTGTTAAATAACTCAATTTATCCCACAACACTGCTGATTGCTTTTGGGATTGATTTGTGTTGATTAATTTCCTATAACAGCACTTCTGACAGTAGTGCAGCTGCAAATCACAGGTTTATATTAACGCACTCGTTCTGATACCTTATTCTTTCTATAGTAACAGCTCGTTCACAGGGACAGGTTGTACAGTGGTCGCTTCAGGTAAACGGATAAAAAAAAAAGTGTGTAATAGTTGATATGGTGATGTTTTCTGTAAGGTAAGCTTCATTTAACAGTTACAGAAGGAGTCTCCAGTGTCAGCGCTCAGAGTTAAAGCTGTAGCTTTAAGTTTTCCGACATCTTTAGGACAGAGGAGTTTTCGCTTTACGGTTTCTCTGCAACATGACAAGCTGAATTTTGTTTTTTTGTCTCATTAATTTAAAGAGAGAGAGACAGAGAGAGAAAAGAGAGGCTGGTGAGGGAATGACTGTTTATAGCTGCTAAGTGATAACAGGAACTAACTTGTTTCACAACATTATGTGTAACTACAAATGGATAAAAAGTATGATGTATCGTTCTTTCATCAGTAGAAAACTGCAGTTGTTGGAAAACTGTTAGTATTGTGGTATAAGAGGAATAAAACACTTCAGGACGTGCTGTTAAAGGGCAACAATCAACGTCGGGGTGCTGACAGTAACTTCATCGCTGATTATTTTCCTGTAGCAGCATGACATGGATGATGATGTTTTATTCCTTACTTACTATACTCCTGATTATCAGCACATGGCTGCATAGAAGCAAACTTACAAATCGATGAAATGTAAAACAGTAATGCATATTAATTTCACGATTCCGTTCATCCACGAACAGCTTTGATAAGATCGTTATGAAGTTCGGACAATTCCTATAACCTGATTGATGAAGGATGACTGTCAGGCTTTATTAAGATTCATGATGTTCCTGAGTAACAGCACGTTGCCAGATGCGCTTATTCTGAGTTATAAATAAATAAATAAATAAAAAAAAAGAGTCTGTTCTAACCTTACGCACTGAAATCCAATTCTAATTTGTGCTTAATCCACCAGGACGGAGAGACGTCTCTTGTTTTTCAGCCCTGCGCTTCTGGCTCCCCTTAAATCACAGAGAAAGGATGTACTTAACAGGGCTTTATGTGGCGCAGCTGAAACAGCAGATGCAGCTTCAAAGCGCAGGATGATGACCAGAGCGATACACTGAAAGGTAAACCTACTACAAACAAAGACTTCCTTTACTCCTACAGCCAAAATACCCTCATGCAAATCTGAATACAGCGTGTGAGCCAGTGTTTGTTTTCACTGCAAACCTAAAGCCAGTTTCTTAGCACAAATCTACTTTCATCATACTCTTAGGATGGATCGATTTTTCCTCATCACCTGGAGGACTTTACCAATTTACCGATCTTGCTCTTATAAAGCACAGAAACATGTGTTTTTTTTTTATCATGTTTTCCCTCTCAGGAAATTCTCTTCACCCTGCTCGCTGAGTTTCCACACGATGTTGCTTTGAAGCCGTGTCTGTTGGAACAAGTCTCTTTGATGCGAATACAAATAATAGCTCATAAAAGAAACCAAACAGGATTGTCAAAGCAAAATAGGAAATAAATCTGTTTTTTTTTTTTTTACAATAGGAGCTGCAATTATGACTGCATCTGTGGAAAATAATGCCAGTATGCAAATATGTGGCTAACATACTTTTCATTGTATGCTGCACAATCCCATTTCTGAGCAAACTATTCAGCTTTTGCAGCTTCGCTTGACCCCTCACGCGCTCGGATCTTCTTCTGCAACTAAACACACAGTAAAAAAAAAAACGGAGAGTAAAAATATAATTGTGTAAAAAAAAAAAAAAAAAACCCAGTCTCAGAATTATAATGCAAAAGCAATGCAAGAAATGTATTAATGCTTTCATTAAAAAAAATAATAAATAAACATAATTGGGTTTAAAGGGATAGTCTGTTAAAAAAAAAAAATCAGTGTAGTTGGACAGTCGAGATGTTTGGTGTCTGAAATCTTCTTCTTCATTCAAAATATGACCTTGCTCTGGGCATGCATGTTTTGTTTCGTTTTTGTTTTATTTTGTACTGGAGCTATGAGATGAATGTTGCTAACAAATAGTAGAAATTAGTTTACAATGTTACTGAAAAGAAAATCCTAGCAGGCCGAGGAAAAAAAATAATAATAATAATTTTGGCACAAAAACCCTTGAAGAAAACAGAAAAAATGTTCAGTCTCGTCTTCTTGTTTTCTACTGGCTCATGATATGAGGCTTGTGAATTTACAGGTCAAAGTTCAGCGACATGAAGCGAAATGAACTGCTACTAGAAGCAAATGGGTCGTGCGTCCTTTCCCCTCCACTGACTCGGCTTTTTATCAGTGCAAATTTTACCTCCGTTTCTTTAACCGACTGCTGTTTTATCTGAGAAAGCAGAGAGGCATAGTTTTTAGGTGTCTCCTGTATCGCCATAGCAACAGGCCAAAAATCTTAAAATGCCACAGCTGGCACCTCTGGCGTTAATATCCGCCTCAAACCACATCCAGTTCTCCAGATGTGCTGATGTGGTTTAGGACACAGTGGGACTTCCTGCCATCTATAAACATCAACCAAACTTCAGCGTGTAGCTGAACGATGTAACGTTATTTACGGGGCGGCCATCTTCCTTTTTTTTTATCTTTCACTAATCTTCTGTAATTTCTTTATCCTGGTCAGGATGGCGGTGGATCCGGAGCCTATCCCGGGATCATCCGCGAGTGTGAGGCAGGAATACACCCTGGATGAGACAGCAGTCTATTGCAGGACACAACACACACATTCACACCTGGAGGTGATTTAGCGTCACCAATCCACCTACTTAGGAGCTGAGAGGAAACTGGAAAAGCCCCGGATGAAACCCACAAGGGCAGTAACCTGAGCTCAGGATCGAACTGGGGACTCTGTAGCTGTGAGACGGCATGGCTAGCTTTCCCAGAATTGCTTTTTTCTTTAGCACTAGGGCTGTGCGATATGACAGAAATATCATACCATGACACCTGAAAACATTTTTACGATACACTGGAAAAAAGCAATCACGATCCCTTGATATCTGGGTGTATAAGTGTAAGTGTACTGTGATACCATTTATGATGATATCATATTATATCGCCCAGCCCTATATAGCGCCCTATATTTGGTATCACTTCGCCCCTATAAGCCACGCCTCCAACTGTTGTAATGTGCAGAAAGTGATCTGGATGGATCAGTCACTTTGAACTTCATTTTGTTTATTTAAAAATAAGATCACGAAGCTTAACAATGTCCCTTGATGGAGGTATGGGAAGATTTGTGGAGGAATTTGTATATTATGGGTGGGATACACGTCTAGTAGTTCTTAGATTCATGAATCTAACAAGTTCTGGACGTGTAAGATTCATGAATCATGAGGCTCCAGCGCAAAACTAAACAAGCAAACATCAGACACCAAACATGTCTGAACATTTCTGCGGGACTATTTCTCGAAAGTTCAGGCTATTAATCACTAACTGTGTTCCTAAAGATCCACCTTCACCTTCAGGCAGAATTCAGATTCTGATGAAACAGAGCTGATCGGGCAAAACAGGAAGTGTTGCACTGGGGTTGTGTTGTGGATTTTTGGCAAATAAAGCCGCTTTTTGTGAGCAATTATGAAGTAAATTATGGGCTAAATCACTGGGTCGGTGGGCATCCATCACTGCAAATGCTTTTTGATGTAGAAATATCTGAGCTGCCTGGGGAACTCATAACACATCCATGTGTACCTGCTCTAACATAAACTGCAGGGGGTCATCAGGTCTGTCATAAACCAGGCTCTCTGTGATTTCCTGATAAGAGAAAAAAAAAGAGAAAATTAGAAAATGAGATGAGTAATAACTCGGGCTCGCTCGGCGTAGAGCAGACCTGCTTATGATCTCGCTGATGATTTCTGGCTGTGATGTGACTAGGCCGTCTCACGTGCTGCTAATGTTTTGGTTTCCTAGAAAGTGTTGCTGAAACAAAATTCAAATTTTTATTTTAAATTTTAATTTAGACCACACTTAAAGTCCTCCTGAAAAGGCTTGAGAGCTGTGATTTGATTCAGTATATGCTGGCGTGTTCCTTTTGAAACAGAAAGTCAGGGTGATGGCGTGTTGAAGTGCTTGATTGATTTACACAACAGCCAATAGTGTTTGAGTTATGGCACAGCCCCGCCCAGTCTTAACACACTTGATGGTAGCTTTATGATCTAGCTAAATATGGGGAAGAGTTTATCCAGAGTCTTTTCTCAGCTGTGGAGAATTTGTCACCGCTGCTTTCATTTTAACCAGGACAATATCCTAGACCAGGGGTTCTGAATCTTTTGTCAGCAAGAGACCTCTATAACTGAAAAATAAATAATTCCATGGACCTCCTCAGTATTGATTTATTTCATGAACATTATTTAAATTTGTCAAGTAATATTTTATCTATTTAATAAAGCCATAGCGCTTTCTATCCCAGAACCTTTCTTTGATAGAACACATCAAAGATCTGAGTTGACTTTGGTGCTTGGACCCCTAAATATAATGACTTTAATAATGTGGGTTGTGATTTCCACCAAAGTAACAAAATTTAAAAAATCACAGAACACTGGCTATACTTCATGGACCCCACTTTGACAACCACTGGCCAAGACGACAAGACAATGTGTGTTTTTGGCGTACTCGTTTGAGACGAGGTCGAGCACCAGAGGTGCTTCCATCAGTCTGAAGTGGTGACATTCTTACACTGAACAGCCTCAAGATGTTAAAACATTTTTTCGAAGAGTGTCCATTAGATACGCACTCACACAAACTCCACCCTCTTCCAAATTAATGAACTCCAACCATCTATTCTGAGGTGGGAACGAGAATAGGGTGCGGGAAGACGCACAATGAAAAACACACCGAAAATCCATGTTTAATGCTAACACGTTGCTACTGTAGAGCATGACACGCCCCCTTGGGCGGGTCATACACGTACTACACAGCACGTAATTGGATGAACCCAAGATTAGTACAAGATGAGTCATGAAAAATGTGTCTGTTTTCCCTGAAGTGATAACTAGCACTCTAAAAGTAAAATGAGAATAGCTTCAAAATTGCTTTTTTTTTTCTTTTAGATATCCTGTCATACTGGTGACTATTACAGAAAGCTCCGAAACACCGATTTTGATTTCAAGAACACTTTAATCTCGTGCATGACTGGTTTATGGGGCAGTAAATCACCTGAATAAAACACGGACATTCCGAGCGATAAAAGACCTTCCAGGTCCTACAGTTGGTTATCCCTGGATTAAACCTGTATCATCAGGATGATCAGGATAATGACGCTCATTTTCCTACCTGGAATATCTGCAGAATGTTATGGCTCTCCAGATACTTCACTGTCCTCTCATAAGGGTCTGCAGAGCTGTCTGCTTTTTCTGCTGTACCTAAATCTGAATCCGTCATGATAAACCTGAAAAGTCTTTCTGACTGAGAAGAGAAAAAAAAATCCCAAAAGTCATTAGAAACATGGCCTTGGAAGCCTGAGAACTTTTCTTCTAAATACTCAATGCTAACTAGCTAATTTAACCAAAACGAATGAATTGCGTCACTGTCTGATCAGTTAAGGTTTTGTAATGAAGCAGGTTACCCTTTTGCACTAGTTATGATCGCTGTAAAGCGAGGAGTTGATTCCTAAATTAAATAAAACCACAGAAAACACGGTGTTCTTCACAGTTTGGCTTCCTGCAGGTTTGTTTATAGCGACTGAAATGTCAGGCTGTAACCCCTGGCAACCGCGCACGAGAGACTTGGATGATGTCATTACTGTAATAAGATACCGACCGTTTTTTTTTTTTTAAATTTCAAATCGCGCACTTGCACGTGCGCATATTTAACGGTCAACTGTTTCAAATCTCTAGTCATGAGAATGCGGAAATAAAATAAAATTCCCGGATTTAACGCTTTTATACTTTTTTTAGGGCCTGAAGTACACATGTGGAAAAAGAAAAGTGGCGTTCAAAATCGCTTTCTACTGTCCTAAATAGTATGACAGTATAATATAATATAATATAATATAATATAATATAATATAATATAATATAATATAATATAATATAATATAACAGTCATTAAAGTCTAACTGAATATAAGCAAAATGTTATTTTTTAAATATTTTAACAAAGTAGGAATAAATACATAAACATAATGCTGCATACTTTTCATCTAACTTGCCTAATGTATTTAACAGTTAAATATTGAAATTATAATTAAATAGTTTAACTATACTCATTAAAAATCTGCGCAATGATGAGGGATTATTATTATTATTATTATTATTATTATTATTTAATTTTTACTGAAACGAGGCCTGGGTGCTAAAAGTCTGAGCAAGCCTAGTGTTTTTTGACTGCTGTTTGACATATAATCATTTATAAAAGTAAGAAAAGAAAAGAATTAAGTTTATTTTAATTTATTTTATATAAATGTTCATCTCCTTTGTTATACTTTTTCCTTTGTCACTTGCTCACTTTATGTCTTACTTGAGTACATTTGTTTCTTTCCTTGTGTGTGTGTGTGTGTGTGTGTGTGTGTGTGTGTGTATTTTGTATAATCTGTTACATGTAAGCAATTACCTGAGTCTCACTTTAAACATTTCAATGTAAATACAATAGTTTGTGCACCTGTGGCCACAAAGTCTGAAGCACACATTTGTACAGAATGCCTCTGTCTACAGTTTCCCTTCACTGGAACTAAGAGGCTCAAACCTGCTCCAGCATGACGATGCCCCTGTGCACAAAGCGAGCTC
>CM075029.1:1085330-1106903 GCA_037576675.1 Pangasius sanitwongsei
CTTTTGGCCTGTTTGTGTTACAGTAGATGTGCTTTTGTCCTGTTTATGTTACAGTAGATGTGCTTTTGTCCTGTTTAGGTTATAGTTGATATGTTTTTGTCCTGTTTAGGTTACAGTAGATGTGTTTTTGTCCTCTTTGTGTTACAGTAGATGTGCTTTTGGACTGTTTGTGTTACAGTAGATGTGCTTTTGGCCTGTTTGTGTTACAGTAGATGTGCTTTTGGCCTGTTTGTGTTAAAGTAGATGTGCTTTTGTCCTGTTTATGTTACAGTAGATGTGCTTTTGTCCTGTTTATGTAACAGTAGATGTGCTTTTGACTGTTTGTGTTACAGTAGATGTGTTTTTATAAAGGAAAACCGAAGGTGGACACAAAATCTGAAAACCCTCAACGGTTATTGTGGACACTCTGATGGGAGGGAATGGTGGTGGTGGTGATAAATTATTGCGATGGAGCGAATGGATTACACAAGTGAAAGAAATGACTCTTTGATTTTTTTTTTATTTGCTGTTGCACAGTGACAGAGAAGAGCACCAGGAGGCAGAGAGGAACTGTAGCTCTCTCACAATTACGCTGAGCCAAATAACCGAATTTAGCAATGTTACATGATTATTTATCTTTGTCTTAGCGACCTTACTAGTCTTACTAGTAGTTGCACGGGTGACGACAAGCCTTTGCTAGCGGGGATTAGCTGATTCTCCTACCTCGGTTCATCTCCTGTTTTTCTGGGCATGGAGCTTCTCTGCTGTCGCTATTTGTTTTGTACTTAATAAAGACAGAATTGTCAGTTTCTTTAGCGTCTTCTTCGGCGAATGACCCAGTAACTCCACTTACAAATCTCTTTTATAGTCCTCCGGTTTGACGCGCCGCCTACACACTCATAAATATCCATCATTTATCGACAGCGTAGAGACGGATGTAATGTTCAGAAACAAAAAGAGATTTCTAACCTGATTGGAAAATGACGAGAATCCACTGGCAATGAGCTACTTGGTTAAAATCTGACCAACGGTGAATTTTATTCAGGAATGGGACTGACGTTAGCTCAGATGTTCTCCACTTTGTATTACGGATCAGCTCTAAAACACATGCAGCTAAAAACTAACACTTGTTAGCTTCAGTGGTGTAAGTCTAGAAGATCCTTATGGCTAATTGGCGTCCTGTCAGTGATTGAATGACCTGCTCCATATACACACATCTCAGAAACTCAGAGCGTTTATACTAGAGCGAAATGAACGTAGGCATACAGCTGTATCGTATTTACTGTATATACTGTAGTCACATGTCTCACACGGAGGTTCTGATTGGTCGAGCAGGCGTGACTCCCAGTGCTTGAATTACTGTTTTGCGTTCTGGATATGACAAATGATATATTAAATGACAAGTGATAAACTGACACATGATATATGACAAATGATTTATTAAATTCTAGTTTTATGCCAGAAGTCTTCTTTAATCTTAGAACAACATGTATATAAACAGCATTTATATACACTATTAAAGCTGCGGTATGTAGGTTTTGGTTTCGGAACAGGAAAAGAATTTTAGTCTGGTTTTACGTCCCATGCTGTTGATTCATGTTGATTTGTGTAGACGTTTGGCCTGTCCGGCTTGGACTTGATTAAGATCTCCAGGATTTATTGATTTTATTGATGTCTATCGCAGTGAGTCTATCTCAGTGCGTTACAGCGCCTATATAAAGCTCACTGAAGTGCTGTTGTTATTCCTGGATTCGATTGATTTGATTGTTATCGAGTTATTCACAGAGAAACCTTTTTTTTTTTTTTTTAAAAGCTTCATCTTGGTCACAGACATTTCATCCTTTGACGTATCATTAAAACATGCCGACACTGAAAAAGTTTTCATAATAGCGTAGTGTATTATAGCACAAAAATTGCACGATTCTGCTGAATTCGTGTTTAAGAATGTGGTCTTTGGCCTGAGATCTGATACTTGTGTTTCGAAGTGAAAGTGTCAGTTGTTTTGCATCACGTACGATATCAGTATACTTGATTATCGCAATATATCACGTAACTGATTATCAGCACATCCTTACATCCTGTCTGTGTTAGAGGGATTTTTTTTTAGGCTTCTTTCTGTTAACGAGCTGCTTTTAAAAAAGGTGCCGTGCAGATTAATTATTATTATTGTTATTATTATTATTATTATTATTATAGAAGGTGGGATGTTTTCCCAGCACCTGCCTCGGGTTGCCGACGAGGGAGAAAGCTCTAACGGCTAATCTTCAAATGCAAATCAATCACAAGCGCCTGGAACGTAGCTAAAGGGGGGAAAGAAAAGAAAACAGTGCTAAAGGTCAACTCGAGAGAGCGTTGGCGCTTTTACGCGACTGAAAGGCCTTTGTCCTCGAGCGCAGTCCGGAAGCTTCTCACCTTTTCAGATGAGAGGGATTTGACGGAGAAGAGATCTTATAGTGGTTATTATTCATAGTCTTATTTATTTATTTATTTATTTATTTCTCTCACACACACGCAGCCCCATTCAGCTGCCGTGAAGTACTTCAGGCCAACCTGCCCTTAAAGTAGATGACTCTTCAGCGACCAGTCTTTCTTTTTTTTTTTTTTTTTTTTTTTGAGCTTTAGCTTTATGATCTCGGCTCCTTTTTGTTGCGGCGGTTATTGTCTGCCGTTCTGCCGTTCCTGCGCTACATTTCTCTGCCTGCTTGTCCTTCAGAGTCACACGTGTAGCACGTGCTCGTGATTCAGAGGCCTACCGCTGGTCACACTCACCATCCTTATCTCTAAGCCTTCTCTGTAATATGTGCTCCTCACTACGAAACTATTAGAAGACAAACATTGCCGTGTTTGTTTTTTTTTTTTTTTTTTGGAAAAAAGCGTTATGTTTTACACTCTGTTTCAGATTCCACTCGCACCGTTACAGGAGCTGCTTTCACCGAAAGCGTTCTCTTAAGAGCCCTGAAAACTACTTCGTTAAAGAATTAAACGAATAGCTACGTTTAACCTTGCGGAACGTTTTTCTTTCTCGTGACGTTATTAAGAAAAACGTAGCTTCTCACATTACTGAGAAACCACAAAAAAAAAAAAAAAAAAAAAACCTACGTGAACTCCTCTTAAATCTTAAACAGAAAGGTTACGGCTTTACCTCTGATTGTTACAAAGCGCTGACACTGGAGACTCCTTCCAAAAATGTTACCTAAACATCTCGTCAACACGTCAACGATAACACGTGTTTGAGGTGTTACTATAGAAACTATACGTATTAGAACAAGCGCATTAGTACAGTGTGATATACTATAATAGTGATATATTCATATATCCGTGTATACGTTCCAGTCCTGGGGTCAGGTCTCTTCTCTTATAACGGCTTCCTGTGTTTGCTTAGCGGAGATTGATGATGTCATTCCTGGAATCACATGGGAGTCGGCGTTCCAGCGTCGGGGTCACGGCCGTACCTCTGGGACCGGCTCGGGTTCCGCATTCCCTCTAGTTCCTGTTTCAATTTAATGTTACATTCACTTGGGACATACGGATATGTATATATACATAGTGCGCTTTTCTGTATACACTTGTGAGTGTACAGTTACTGACTGTAGCCCATCTGTTGCCCTGTGAAAAGTATTGGCACCCCTCTTACTGCTGTACATTTATAGTGAAGCCAGGAGCTGCACTGAACAGATATTTTGTGGGTGGAAGTTCATTCTCGGGACAGCAGTGACACTGACGTGGTTGTGTGTGTGTGTGTGTGTGTGTGTTTGTGTGTGTGTGCTACAGTGACCTATATGGTTGGTAGACCTGATAAAATGATTATATACTTGGGAAATTCATCATGAGATTCACCCTTCTAATAAGCGCTGATCTTTGCTGACTTATTATTAGCACAGAGAGGGACGCTGAGGCGTAACGTTACGCTATAAGTCATTATCGATATCACGGTCTTATATATAGGCGCATCACGATATGGCATAGGATTCCACACCCCAAAAGGAAAGCTTTAAAAATAAAACATCACTCATCACGCAGGCCGATTAGCCAGTTTAGACATGAAATACAACTTTAACTGAATCCGCAGCACACGCTAACGAGAGAGAACGCAAGCCACCGAAAACCTCGCTTTAGTTTTTAATCAGACGAGGAGTTCTGGCACGGCGCGAAGCCCTCGAAACAGGAGCCTTTTCACACGTGCTCACACTCCCCTCGGCGCCAAAATTCCTGCCGTTCAGCCGCACGGATGGCGCGAGCGCATCGCCGCCGTGTTACAGCGTAACGAGAAAACACGCGTTTCGCCGTTTAATCACAATGAGCAGCTCATTCACCAGTTCTGCTTAATCACAGGGCATATCATCCTGGCTCTGCAGGCCCTGTGTGTGTGTGTGTGTGTGTGTGTTCCTCATTTCTAATTTATCCAGGATAATTATAACTAGCAGCACCTGATTACTTTGGAAACTAATCAATGGCTCTGTCCCAAATGCTGGAATTCATGTCTAGTTAGTGTTCATACTGCAGCCTGGGATATTTTAGGAAATGTCTCACACCACAGTGCCGTGGAATTCTGGATTCTGATTGGTCAGGAGGTGTTGATTAATTTTCTATAACGGAAGCTCGGATAGCAGTGCAGGTTTATATTAATGCGCTCGTTCTTATACGTTGCGGTTCCTATAGCAACAGCTCGTTTGAATTGAATCATACAGCGGAAGTAATTGTAATTGTTGATACGATGAGGAGACGTTTATGGAAGGAGTCTCCAGTGTCAGTGCTTTGTGACAGTCAGAGGTAAAGCTGTAACTTTTGTTGATAACACAACAAGCTTCTGTTTTTTTTTTTTTTTTTTTGTCTTATTAACTTCACGAGAGAGAATAAAGAGAGGCTGGTGAGGGGACGACTGTTTATCGCTGCTATAACGTAAGCGAGAGCAGGAACTAACTTCATTCACAGCACATTATTAATTACGCAACATACCACCCCGTCGCTCATTAATTTACCGGAACAGCGCGACACACACACAGCGTTCATTCGTTCATGTACGTTATCTGCAGCTAGAAGTCACGTAACAGCTAGCTAGCATCCCCTTTTGTTTAATTTTTCTCTCTATTTCCTTGTAACATTTTTCATAAAATCCATCACGTTTCACAAATTTGTTGAGAATTAAAATATTTAATTTGTTTTCACATCCACCCTCAAAAAAAAAAAAAGCTCCATAACCACAGGACAGGAATTTCTCCCGAGACTCGACCTCGCCACCGGCAGCAGACACTTGAGATGAATTCGCAGCCTTTTTTTTTTTTTTTTTTTTTATTTTTTGAAAGAAGGCAGAAGTGCAATAAGCAGCTGGAAAGCTGAAGCACAGTCATGTTTCAAATCCAGGCCATCACTTTAGTGATTGAAGCCGTGCACAGGGGTCAGAGGTGAAGTGCTGAGGGAGCACGGCGAGCTCTGGTGGGTGTTCCGCTCCAGCTCCGAGCCGAAATTCATTTATTCATTCATTCATTTATTTATTTTTATTTATTTTTTTTAAAGGATTCTCATGAACTTCTCCTACTTACAACCGATCAGCTTTTTTTTTTTAATATTACTTATGCTATACAATTATGTTTTTTTTTTTTTTTGAGGCTGAAAATTTGGCAGTTGCTATGGTACGCCTGTAGTGCCATGATAAGACGGTAATTGTGTGTGTGTGTATGTGTGTGTGTGTGTGTGTGAGTGTGTGTGTGTGTGTGTGTGTGTGAGCGTCCGCTCCAGGGTTTGAGCTGTTCAGCAGCCCGTCACATGAGCAGTCAAATGGTTCACCTTCCGTTGAAACGGCTTTGTGAAACGTCATATTCATGCGAACGAGCAAACAATCACGAGACGGCGTGGAGTTCAATTTGTACAGTAATCACAGTTTTTTTTCTGAATACACTCTTGTTTCTATATTTATTTATTTATTTATTTATTTATTTATTATTGGTGGATTTGAGGTGCGATACGAAGAGCTAAAAAATGTGGTGCTGATTATCTCCATGTTGGCAAATTTGTTTTATTTTTTTTTTTCATTCTATATTGCTCAGCTTTTTTACATTTATTATTATTATTATTATTATTGTTATTATTATTTTCACCTCGCAGCTCAGCACTGACATAAACAATAACCTCAGCCCTTCATCTCATCTCCTATGACAGTCACGTTTATGATATTTTGTTCAAAATGGAGGTTGTAAAAGTATGGTAAGTGTACGGAGTGATTGTCTAAATGCATTCTCTTAACGAGTGTTTGTTTGCTCCGTTTATTGGCAAACAGTACCTGCTATAACAATTAGCCGTAATTAAGTCGGGTTACTGCTGGAGGTCACATTACCGTTAGCGCTAATGAGAGGGGACTGACATTACTGCATCAACCCTTTAGCGCTGTGATTAGCTTCCGCAAACTCAAACATGAATACACCGTCATAAATAAATTACAATAAATAAAAACGCACAAGAGGGTTTAAAAATGTGTTTTTGGAAAGATCTCCAGCTTTACAGATGAGTTTCCAGAGCGCTTGGATTTATAGCTTAACTTTTATTTCTACCCAGATTTTTATCCAGCTAAACATTTTAGACATTTTCTCTCTCCCCGGTTGGTTTGCTGTCTCGCCACTGGGACAGTTTCAGAAGAACAACTGGGGGGGAAAAAAATCCAATTTGTTATAAGCTAGCATAAAGCTGGAATATCCTCACAGAGCTACCCATCAACAGCACAAAGCTAGCATAATGCTAGTCCTGATGTCACCGTCATCTCTGCCTTTCTGCCTTTTATACTCCTCTAATGGGGTGATGTCATTCCTGTCAATCTGTCAATCCACACGTCCAATCTGCTTCTCTTCTGGGATATCTGAAACGAGAGAGAGAGAGAGAGAGAGAGAGAGAGAAAGAGAAAAACAGGAAGAGAGAGACAGAGAGATATAGAGATTGTAAGACAGAGAAAGAGAGATAGAGAGATACACAGAGAGAGAGAGAGAGGGAGATAGAAATACAGAGAAAGACAGACAGAGAGAGAGAGAATGAAGAGTGATATAGATAAATAGGGAGAAAGAGAGAGAGAAAGAAAGAAAGAGATAGATGATAAATAAAAAGAAACAGAGAGAGACATAGAGAGAGATAGAGAAATAGAAAGCTGAAGAGAGAAAGAAAGATAGATAGATAAGTAGATAGATGCAGAGAGAGATAGAAAGCTGAAGAGAGGAGGATAGATATATAGATAGATAGGTAGATAGATGCAGAGAGAGTGATAGACAGACAGCCAAAATATGTCCAGTGACGTAACGTGAGCCAGTGACTAGCGTCACAGATCTTCACGTAACCGCTTAAAAAAAATGCAACTACTAATCAAAGCTAAAGAAAGCAAGTTACGGTATTTATAACGTAACCGCCGTCGGACGCTCAGTCACGCGAGTCGCTTTTCCGGACCTCCGTAAGGAAGGAATTTTATGTAAATGAATAAGGGCTGGGCGACAAAACGATAATATCGATACTGTGATAAATTGTGGCGTAAATGCTGCGTCGCATGGCTGCACAACACACCCGCAGGAAAGCGCCGTCAGCCCTCTTCCACATACACGATGCCCCTGATTGGCTAGTGTCGCTGTGATTGACAGGGCAGAGAGAGTATGCCCCTCCCCCCCCACAGAGCACAGCCAATTACGCATTCGAATCTGGACGACGATTGACGCCTTTCTTTTGAATCGTGACAGTTTTTTTTTTTAAATAATAAAAACTAAATGGAACTGAATGAATGCACATGATGTATTTTTTTTTTACTTACTCTTTAAAACCGTGCAATTTTTCTGCTCGGTGTTTCAGATTAGTTTTTGCAGACATTAAATAAAAGTAACATCAAACTCAGTTCTTAATTCGTACGGGTTTTTACACAGCACTGGCAGATCGTTAGCTAAAACATAGATATCGTGATAAACGTCGTGTATCACACAAATGTCTTCCGGCATCGTGATATGATATTTTTTGGCATATCGCCAAACTGAACCCTCACAAGTTTTACTCGCTCTAGGGTTTTGGAGAAAAGTGCAACACAAGGCTTCGGTCCTTCTCTCGGGACGCCTGACGCGTCGTTGTCCGATTCCGGTTTGAGCGTAAAGCTGCCGTAAGTCTCCGATTCTTCAGCACGAGCTCCTGAAATGAGCAATAACAAGACCATTAAGCGCTGAAGCCTTCAGAAACAGAAGCTGATTTATCACCGCATCGCACGTTGGCTGAGTGAAAGGGTGCAGGGGAAATGAGTAAGCTTTTGTTTTTCATTTGTCATACACAAGGTGCCATGCAGAAGTTGCCGAATATATAGAAATATGCAGAGCTGAAGAGTTTAGGAGGGAAAAAAAAAACACACAAAAAAAAAAAAAAAACCCCGTCTCTGTGAGTGTTTGGGCTTGAATCATCAAAATCACAGAATCATCGACTCGCTAACCAAAAGGCGAAACATTCCCAACCAGTCCGCTCAAGTAAAGCGTGAAAATGAGCTTGGAATGAGGCCAGAGTGTTTGCTAACCAACAGTAGGTGGTTTTGGGAAAGAGTTAAAAAAAAAAAAAAAAAAAAAAAAAACAGGCCGAATCGTCCTCTCCCCTCCTTTTTCTCCTCTCTCTCTCTCGCTCTCTCCTGTTCTCCAGCTCCGGAAGGCCGACTTGGCCCCGAGCCTGAAGTGCACGGGGTCGTTTCAGGTCAGCCCCAGCGTGTTTGGTGCATAGGAAGTGCACTGAGTTACACGCTCGCTGTATTTCACTTCCTCGTTTTCACGTGCCAGAGAGAGACGGAGAGACTCACCGTGGTGCGAAGACAGAGGAAGCTAAAGCAGGCCAAAGCCCGAGACTAAAAACAAACGCGTGCGGTTTTTCCTGGGGTAGATGTTAACACAACGAGAGTTTACATGTGAAGCGCACGAGGAAGAAAAGAGGCACCTTGTCGCCTCGGCCGGGGATATGCCCGAACAGGTCGGCGCGGTTAAACACTTTTCTTTCTTTCTTTCTTTCTTTTCTTTTTTTTTTTAAATTGACTGTGCTCGTACACACTGGCCTCCGGGCGCTTTAGCATCATGTTGCTGTTAGCTTTTCGGGTTGGTGTGTGTTCTTTGGCATTGTGAAAAGTGGGAGGACGGTGTGTGTGTGTGTGTGTGTGCGCTCGGCTTCGGAGGTACGGTTCGATCGGAATGCTTGTTGCTACACATCAGGTTTTATCAAAAAGAAAAAAAAAAGGAAGTCATGCATGGATAGCATCGAATCCTTATCATGACCTGAATACCATTCAGTTACAAAATTAAGCAAAAGGCATTCGCTGGACAAACGGTCAGACATTAACTGTATCGACTGTGGGGTTGTGTGTGTGTGTGTGTGTGTGTGTGTATAAAACACTTTAATAGATTTAATGGAGTCCAGTTTATGTTTCACGATATACAAAAGTTTCCCAAAAATAATAACTCTCCTCCGTTCAAGCCAAAATAAATATATTAATGTGAACCGAGGCCTCGTAAGAGTGACGGTGCATATTTTACCGTCTGCTTTCGCCGATCCAGTGCAGCTGAAACATTTCAGTTTTCCTCCCGAATCACAGAAAAAGAACACCATGTTTTATTCACAGCTTCCTTCCGTGTCTTCTCGGTTCCGTCTGCAGTCCGGCCCACATTTTCTAACCTGACCTAATTTACAGCTCTGACCCCGAGCTGACTCCAGCGTCACCTCAGCAGACCTCTCAGCAGTGTTCAGCGTCTTTTTTCCTTCTGCTCCTCCATTTAGCAACACACACACACACACACACACACACACACACACATACTTCTGGACCGTGCTGTATGCTGCAGGAGAATTTTCTCCAAGCTTGTGACATTAATGCGTTTTTATACTGATGAAGCTTTTCTAACAGTTTATTGTGTCTGAAAATGATTCTGCGTCACTCATACACTTCATGTCGAATTCTGGACTCCGATTGGTCCGAAGGCGTTGATTAATTTTCTGTAACTGCAGTTCTGGCAGTAGCACCGGTTTATATTAATATTATAGTACATTACGTTATATTACGCTTTCTAATCACTGATCGTTTCTATAGTAACAGCTCGTTCACAGGGACGCGCCGCATACGCGGATTTTAAAAATCGTTGAGACGTTTAGGTAGCATTTATGGAAGGAGTCTCCAGTGTCAGCACTTTAAAAGCTGTTACTTTAAGTTTTCCGGCATGTTCAGGACAGACGAGTTTCTCGTTAACGTGACAAGCTGCTTTTTTTTGTGTGTCTTATTAACTTCAATAAAAGAGAGAGGAAAAAAAAACTAACTTGTTTCATAACGTTAAATGTAACTATAAAAAGGTAAAAGATTAAAGATTGTAATCGTTGGCAAGTTGCTGCAGCGTAAGAGGAATAAAACACTCAGGGACGTGCTGTTACAGGATCAGGATGGGAAGAGTAACTCCGCTTCATCACTCCACCCCGTCACTGATGATTTTACTATAACAGCACGACACGCACAGTGTTTATTCCGTGCATCTTGTGTAAGTGATTATGGTCATGTCCTGGTTCGTGGGTAAACTGTTACACCACACATTCCAGGACGTGTTTCACAGCCGTCTCGGGTTCTGCTCCAGCAGCTCGCAGCCACCACCGTTTCCACGAGCGTGCGTGATTTAAGCGGCGCGTAGGTGTCCGTTAATGTTGTTTGCCAATGCAAATGACGGATCTCCTGCCAGCGCCAGTTCATACGCCGGGAGCAAAAAAGTAAATCAATTACAACCCCCCAAGCCAAACTGGAGCAGCCGCATCCCGTCGAGCCTTACGTTTCAGTCGCATTATCCGCTAATTTCCATGTTTAGACATAATTGCAGCAGGAGTTAAGTTTTAAAGCACTCAGCTCCATGATTGATATTGTTCATTAATTTAATTAGCGTGCAGAACGATAGACGGACGGCAGGGACGAGCATCAAAAAGGCCCCGAGATTGAACAGCGCTTCTCGTCAGCTTTTCCGTCCACGAGGAAGAACGGAGCTATTTTCTGCGTTCAGTCAGCGGCGAGCGATTTATTTTAATTGGATGATGGGATGTTTGAGCGCGCAGCCGAGCGCCGTGGGTGTGTGGAGCGGTCGGACCGTCGCAAAACATTTGCAGGAAGAGAACATCTAGTTTGGAGGGTCACACAATTTCTAGTGTCACATTTTTTTTTACTCCACACTAATCGCTTTTATAATATTATCACTACATTTTATTAAAAGACGAATCCTCAATCAGTCATATTGTGCACAATGGCATGTCTGGTGAATGGATTTATGGAAAGAACACATGCAATACTCCTTCAAATGAGTCCAAAATAATGAACCAAAATGCCCCCTACCTAGGCAGCCTCCTCTTAAGTGGAAGTGGAGATGTTTTAGAAGGTGGACAGCAACAATATTATTAAATATATAAGGAATAAACACTGTGTGCGTGGTGCTGTTACAGTAAAATAATCAGTGACGAAGCAGGGTGATGGCGCGATGAAGCGGAGTCACCCTGAAGTTCCCACCCTGAAGCTGATGGTTTTTCTATAACAGCACGTCCCTGAGTGTTTTATTCCTCTTACACCGCAACAACAACCGCTTGCTGACGATTATAGATGAATTTTTTTAATTCATTAAAGAACGAAACTTCGTGGTTTTTACCGGTTTATAGCTACATTTAATGTTGTGAAACAGGTTAGTTCTTGTTCTGTCTTTACTTTCAGTAAACATCATCCAGCTTCTCGTCATCCAGGTTGCAGCCTGTCACTATAGAATATTTTAACCGCAGAGTGTGTGCTGATATTTGATGATGTTTAATCCTCAGTGTTATAGATGTAGGGACCCTATATAGTGTAAAATGTCTGATTGGACCCAGTATCTCAGTAAAGGCTTGCTGATGGAACTGTGTGCTGAGACTCTGAGGCCCAGAAGTGACCTATAGGACCTTACGTATGCAGGTGTATCCTGGGTAAAGTGGGAAAGCAGGAACAAGCTGTACATTGAAGTGCGTAAGGCTTCCTTTACCAGTAAGATAAGCGTATGGGATGATATGGAAACAGGATCCGCACGTGTGGGAGTATCGTGTCGTGTTAAACACAGGACGTGGAGGTTTTTTCATGTAAACGTATATAAGAATGCACTTCTGAAGAGCTGAGTAGCGTTTGTCTGCAGAGAAGCGCTCGGCTCGATTCTCGAAAGAATAAAGTCTACTGGCCTCGACATCCCTGCTCTCCGGAGCGACCTCTGCACCTCGGGCCAGTCTTCCTTAATCGCTACAACATAATTGGCGACCCAGATGGTGTGTAGGAACCAGGAGGGCCGAGTTGTGGCGGGCTTCTGCAAGCGATCCGCTCGAACCGGTGCCGGTATTAAAAACGGTAAGGCAGTGTTGTGCCATTAGAATACCGGTTCCGAGCGGTTCGCTTGTGGTTTGCCCGTGACGGTTTAAGCACTCATACAAGGCTGTTCCAGATGAACCCAAAAAATAACGGAGAGAGGAATTTTGACGTCAAGAAGTTCTGCGCATGCGACGGATTGTTTTTAACTGTTAAGCGGGCTGTGATAGATAGCAGTAAAGCATGTAAATAAGTGTAAGATAAGGAGGCACGCAGAAGGCTCTGTCACGTTGAGGAAGTGTATCGACGAGTGCTGGCTGTTAAAGGGCTCCGTCGTGTCTTTCTGTGCGTCTTTCTTTTGAGTGTTTTTGTTTGTGTATTGCTCGTCGCAGCGAGCGTGTGTAACTACTGTGTGTGTGTGTGTGTGTGTGTGTGTGTGTGTAAGCAGCAGAGGTGAGAGTTGGGCTGCACTCCTGGAATCCAGTGTCGAAACACACATCCCCGTATTTTTTTTCATTTTTCTAGTGTCTGTGTATGCAAGTTTAAGTGTGCATGAAAAAATAAACTGATATTAGACACGCACCTCTCCTGGACCGTCACATAAGTGTGACCTGGTAGAGACGGACGCGACTGACGTGACGTGACGAGCTCCGTAGATAAGGAGACAAGTCATGAATGATGAGCTCCAAACTTTCTTTGGAGGCTGTACGATCAGTACGCCAGGAAAAAGGGGTGTGTATTTTTATGCCAGTGTGCGTAAATCAGTGTGATCTCATATGACAGACCAGCGAGCTGTTTCTCTGTGTTTTGTGACTGTTGAGGGAAAAAAAAAACACCACTAAAGGTTTTATAGGTTTTTGGGATATTTATTAAATTGTTCTGGTTGTGACATAGAACAAAGAGTCGCAAATAATATCGTCCCAAATACATGGTTCCGTAGATTATTTGGGCGTTTGCCTGAATGCAGCCGTCATTGTGATCCGGGTAGAGAACTGGAAAAGGTCAAACCCATTTAAATCTGCTCTTGACTTTATGCGGTATGTGTTACACCGTATGGCAGAACATCCGTTTGGGGACAATTTGCATAGTTTTCTTAAGTGCTTGTTTGTTTTATATGAATTGTTTAGGGGAGGAGCGAAAGAGCGTAAAGGTGAGAGTGTGTAAGCTGTGAGGAAGCGCCGAAGGTGCCGTGCAGTGTGTACAATCGCATTTAGTCTCGGATGTATTTTATGTCTTCACATTTGTAAGGTTAAGTGTGTCTGCTTATTGGATAAGTGTTAACTTTAAATCAGATATTCCTTGGGGTTTTCTTATGCGCTTCTTAGACATAGACAGTGGTTTACGTATGCAGTGTGCACCAGTTCAGAGAACCGTGTACATATTTTTGTTTAATTTAATAAGCAATAGAAGGACTGACGTTTAGTAAGACTGTAGGGACTTTAAATACGGACTGCTCTCCCGAGTGATCTTTGCACCTTCGGTTAACCTTCGTTAATTGCTACTGAAGTTACAGGTTTACCTCTGACACTGGAGACTCCTTCCATAAATGTTAAATAAACACCTCCTGAACATATCAGCAATTGAACGAGGAGCGTCCAGTGAACAATTACACAAATACTGCACTACAGTCAGAGCTGCTGTTATAGGAAATGAATCAACATCTCCTGACCAATCAATGGCGTAACACAGTATATCGTATTTTAATATAATGTCACAGTGACGGCCGGACAGCCGTAACACGAGACGCACACACACACACACACACGTACGCGTGCGCGTTAAGGTGTTAATCCCTCTCTTCCACACGACCTCCATCATCAAATCAGGGCTTTTCATGAAAGCGAAACGGGCCACGAGTCGTCTTTAACGCGCCACAGCGGCGCTGTCTCTGGGGCTCGGCGTTGGGGAAACGAGGGAGAAAATGAGGTCAGCATATCACTCAGGCTCATTAATATATTTATGTCCATATTATGCCCCGCGACGCAGAGAGCGTTAAAAATAAACAAGGCGTCCTCCGTTTTCCCGCCACCGAGGGCCGAGCCGAGCTCCGTTCACCACCAGGACAGCACACCATTCCACATTTACATATTCAAGATTTATATTATTCTGAGAGCTGACATCCCTCATACACACACACACACACACACACACTTGCCCCACCCTCACCTTTCCCTCCATCCCAATCTCTCTCTCTTTCTCTCTGACAAAAATGATTTCCAGTCTGCATTCTTTATGAGACGTCCGCCTCATTACGGCGCCTCTGATTAACCCGAATCCTCCCTCTCTCTCTCTCTCTCTCTCTTTCTTTCTCTGTCCTTTTCCTCGTGTCCTCCCTCCCTCCCTCTCTCTCTCTCTCTCTCTCTTTCTCTCTTTCTCTGTCCTTTTCCTCGTGTCCTCCCTCCCTCCCTCTCTCTCTCTCTCTCTTTCTCTCTGTCCTTTTCCTCCTGTCCTCTCTCTCTCTCTCTCTCTCTGTCTCTCTCTGTCTTTTTCTCGGTGCTCTTTTGTTACGGCGGCGGGGCACAGCGATGGCAGCCTGGAGTATTGTGTCTGACTCTCTCCCAGACAAACTGACCTCTGGGGATTTATTGACAGCTCGCTGTACAAAGGCAGACACACACACACACACACACACACATAGCCACATGGCACAGAGAGAGAGAGAGAGAGAGAGAGAGAGAGAGATGGAAAGAGAGACAGAGGGAGGGAGGTAATAAAAAATGGAGGGATAGAAAATAATTGGCGATCAATGACAAACCGATTCTCCTCCTCGCTTCAAACTCAACCTCTTTTTTTTTTTTTTTTTTTAAACGCAGAGGAGGACGCGAACAAACCTATAAAACTCTAAAAGGACGAGGAGGCTCGTCCAAGACATTTTTTTTTTTTTTTTTTGGGAAGGGAGTGAAAGAAGGAGGGAAGAAAATGGCGGCCTACGAGAATAAAAAAAAGGAGGGAGCGGGAGAGGGGGGAGAAGGGATCTAATTAATTTTGAAGGATCATCAGCCCCTTTCGTCCGAGAGAGAGAGAGAGAGAGAGAGAGAGAGAGTGAGAGAGAGGGAGGGAAAGGAGCAGGAGGGAGGGGAGGAGAAGGAGGGAGGGAGGGACAGACAAGGGGAGGGAAAGAAAGAGAGAGACAGAAAGAAAGAGAGACAGATGAGGAGAGAGACAGAGAGGGAGGAGACAGACCCCTGGACTGATTAGAATTCAGGGCAGGTAGGAGTCGGCTGCTCGCTCGCCCACTATGGGGCAGCCGGAGAGAAATGGCACCGTGTGTGTGTGTGTGTGTGTGTGTGTGTGTGAGAGAGATTGAGAGGAATGGCCTGTCTGATTGTGTGTGTGAATGAGAGTGAGTGAGTATACGCCTATGTGTGTGTATGTGTGTGTGTGTCAGTTGGGGGGGGCGGTTCTCGCTTTTGTTCCCCTCCTTCACCTCTCTTCACCCCACAGGCAGGTGGATTTGCACCCTTCCTTTTGATGAGGATTCAGGATCAGGCCCCGCCCCCTTTTCTCAACCAATCACAAAACACCCCGATCTCAGATCAGGGGGAAAAAAAATAAATAAATAAAAACTCTCACAGAAACACAGACTACACATCCCACAAACCCCTGGGGTTATTGTGTGTGTGTGTGTGTGTGTGTGTGAAGCGTGAGGTTTAGCCACGCTAGTACATTTTATTTAATGTTTTACTTTTTTTTTCATGTATGCTAACTAACGCTGCTAGCATTTAACCCCCAACCTTGATTTTTTTTTTTTTTAACTGCGATATCAAATAACACAGGATTGGAAAATCAAACGGAGGCTTTTTTTTCCCCTCATCGCACGCGCGTGTGTGTGTGTGTGTGTGTGTGTGTGTATGTGTGTGATATTACTCAACCGTGGGATTTATAAAATGTTCAAGTGACTAATGGAGTGTTTTGTTGAACCTTTCATTTCTCTTCCGTCTAACGTACCTTTAAAAAGCTTTTGAAACATCTTTATACCATGCAGCCTAATGAGGCCTCTTTATTAAGGCCCGCTAAGTGTGTGTGTGTGTGTGTGTGTGTGTGTGTGTGTGTGTGTGTGGGTGCACGTGCTCTTTCTGCATGTATGTGTGAGAGAGAGAAAGAGAGCTGGAGCATTTTACTCTCCGCCACCATCAATATGTATGAAGGCTTCATTGTCCGCGTGCTGTTCATTGTGCATCATGGTATAGACAAAGCTTCCGTAAAAGAAAGAGCGTGTGCCTTTGATCACTCTCTCTCTCTTTCTCTCTCTCTCTCTCTCTCTCTCTCTCTCACTCTCTCATGCATATATTCCGTCGTTTCAGATCACGATCAGAGGAGCACAATGCATGCCGTACCATACTCTCCTCATTTCCAATTCATTAGCTTTAGGGGCCGCCATAATTAATGAGCGTCATTTTGACGTGACGTTAATAACCAGTCCGGCCGCTCAAGAAAGCGACGCACTCAAATCTCACGCCGCGCTCCTCTCTCTCTCTCTCTCTCTCTCTCTCTCTCTCTCTCTCTCTCTCTCCCACCTGAGATGCAAATCCAACCCTGAAATATTATTCATGTTTCATATGGAAATGATTCTTTTGCATGCGTGATTTACGATCGAGCGACGATCCGTTTGTCGGACTAAATACAGTTTAGGTGTCGCAGTTTCTTTTTTTTTCTTTCTTTTTTTTCTCAGCGCTTTATTTTTCGTTTAATTACATTCGGACAATTTTTTTTTTTCCTCATCACCTCGTTTAGGAAAATGCTTCAGACCATCGTTTCGTAGTAGACACGCACACACACACGCACACACACACACACACAGAATCACCCAGAGTTCAAACGGCTTTTAGTTCCTGTCGAGCTTTTGGAGAGGAGAACATTTCTTCTTCACTTCTTCACAATCCTAAATGGCCTCCTGTTTATTCACTATATACGCTCACTACGTAGGGTACAACATAATGTTTTTGCAGTATTTAGCCCACATAGTGCACTGTTTAACCACAGAAGTGGTTAACTACTTTAACCACTAGTTAACCACAGAAGAGTGTGACTGTAGATAATGAAATTAACCTAATTTGTTCCATGTCTATATTTAATTCTGATAAACAAATTGTGTGAAAATATAAGTAGCCAGAAAGCAGGTATTTATTCAGAGGCACAAAGTTTAAGAAACACAATAAGTGACTAAAAGCGTAGACGCGTAGGATCTTGATTTTATGTATATTATGAAAACGCGGGTGACTTCCCTGGCGTGACTGCAGTAATGGAAACGCATTCTTTTTTTTTTATGATGGATAAAAATGATAATATTGTGTTCTGAAAGCAGGAAGTCTGTTTTATAATCGCAGCGTTTCACTCTGAATTGATTCGAACAGAATTTAAGCAAATTGAATCAAACCGAATCGTGAGGTACCGAGAGAATCTCGCTTCTACTCCCTACAACAGTTTTAGCTTTAGGGAAAAAAAAAAAATCTACAAAAAATGTTTTAATAAACGATAGTTGTTTGTTGTTGAACTGGGAACGTTGCGTGAGAAACATTCCGAAACCTTTATAGAGGAAACTACGATTTCAGAATGTGTTTCCAGAACATTTTATTATTCTCTGCCAAATTGGACTGTTCAATACGGAAGTAGGGCGAATGTTTAGCTATTTGAAACGGATGTTTTTAATATGGAAGTTAGGCTATTCAGTTCGGAGGTTTGGCTTTTCAGTACGGAATTTTGGAGATTCAGTACGGAATTTTGGAGATTCAATACAGAATTTTGGAGATTCAGTACGGAATTTTGGAGATTTAATATGGAGGTTTGGAGATTCAATACGGAATTTTGGAGATTCAGTACGGAATTTTGGAGATTTAATATGGAGGCTTGGAGATTTAATATGGATGTTAGGTGATTCAATATGGAATGTTGGTGATTCAATACGAAAGATTGGATTTTCAGTATTAAAGTTCAGCTTTCCAATACAGAAGTTCGGCTTCTCAATACGGCAGGACGATCAGTTTTACAGGACAGAAATTCCTCTATTCGATACGGAAGTTTGGCGGTCGGTGTTCAGTGTAATTAAAGCGTCACTTTTAACGCGTTTATCTTCTCCTATAGTTTTGTCATGTTTCTCCGTCTCCATAAATCTTTATATTGTCCTCATAAAAGACTCAACAGCTACCCGCTAGCTCCATAGATTTTTTTCCCCCCTAGATATTTCCTAGTTGCTTAGCAACAGCACCCTAACGACTTCATCTGAACGCCGAGCACATTGCGTTACACTTCCGACGATCCTTAACATCTTTCTAAACCGTAACCTCGTCACATATGTTACTGAAAGTTACCGATAATGTTCTCTGTTAGTCGGGAAACATTTACCATTCTGTAGCCAACTTAAAATACGCAGCTGAAATGATTCTTTACGGAAGTGTCGATTGTTCAAAAGCAGTCCTCTGCGACGATTAGCCGAAACTAGGCGCCAAAACTCATTGTTATGCTGCGTGTCTAATGGGCCGAAGTAGTTCATTTTACACACTTATATTAGTGTTCACACACGGAATCTTACAGCGTGTTGCAGCATCGGAGTAAATGATGCTTTCACGGCAGAGTTACATGAAATTACACAACACTTAATGTAGTTGATATGCTAATGACATTCACAAATTTTCTGAAATTAGGTTTATTATGAATATTAATCATTAGCGCTGGCAGACAGATGTGTGTGTTTTAAAGTATTAAAATGCTTATGAGCTGTAATATATGATAAATTAGGGGTGTGGTGGCCCAGCAGCACGGGCGGAACGGTTAATAGGATTAAGACAATCGCTCTTAGCCTTCGCACCAGGATATAGAAAAGTCTCTCATTTCCACCACGTCCTGTTCTACAGAGCCAGCTTAAATTTATCAGGGTATTGCATCAAGTACAAATATGTCTCCATGCTTCTAGATTATCATATAGTAATATATTATTACAAATACACGTGCATGTTATTTAGCACTCTTTACGGGTTAAACAGCGGCCATGAACAGCGCACACGTGTTTTTGACGCGCTACTAAAGCCGTGCTTCATAACATTTACTTCAATTTTTCACGGACCGTTTTCAATAAAGTGCATTAGCTAGCTACGTTGCTTAGCCTGGATTGGTTGTAGTGGGTTTGGTTTCACTTCAGAGTCGCTTCTGTACAGTGATTCAAGTAAAATTGTTTTCATTGCAGTCCCTCGACTCACTCAGCTAGCCTGTATTAAAACGCTGAACTTCCGTATTGAAAATACAAACTGTATTATAAAGTCAAGCCTCCTCACTGAATATGAGCCAAACTTTCATATCGAATAACCAAAATTCTATACTGAAAAGGTGAACTTTCACATTCTGTATTTAAATGTTGAATGTTTGTATTAAAAAAACAGAATTTCTGGTTTTTTTCTGTACTGAAATGCTGATCTTCTGTACTGAAAGCTGATCTTACATATTGAATAACCAAAATTACGTATCGAAAAGCAGAACTTGCGTTGTAGGTCACACACAGTATCCCCTGTTCTGAGATGTTGGTATCGGAGTAAATGAGCTCGGTATCAGATGAATGCTCAATCCCCATTTCGGTATCGACGCGTCTCTAGTACTGAAGAATAACAACATTTCATCACACACTCATATGAGGTTCTTAAAGCAGACTCTATAACGGAGCGTAAGTCAGAGACAGCAGAGACGTCTTCATCACTCCGAGCTCTCCGAGGGATCCCTGAAAGCCGTGATACTTTGTTTGTTTGGTTATTATACCGAGGATTTCCAGAGCTCTAACGAAAGGGCTAATTATACGGAAGTCGGACAACGAGTCTGAGACAGGATGTGATTAACGATAAGACACTTGGCATTGTTCTTCCCGAGCACAGAGAGAGAGTGGGAGCCGTGACGCCCGTCATCACACTGTTATGTCCTCCGTCATGAGCTCATGAGGGGAGAAATCCACAGATCTGTCTTTCCTACATGTTTTTGGAAGCACGCACGATCGGGATCAGCAGGGTAATAAATCTGATTTAATGGTAGGAATGTTTGCCGTTCCACACAATTCCCAAATCGCGCTAAAATTTCAGGCTGAATTCAGATATGAAAACCAGACGCTCACTTTCCCAGAGTCCTGAGCGAGAGAAAGCAGGACGTCTGAAACGTTACCCAATAAGATCGGCCCGAAGGTGTTGATTAATTTTCTCACGTCGTGGTCGAGCGCGTCGCCGTTTGCCGGCGTGTTCCGTACACTCCTCTAGATTCGGGTAAGAAATATTAGCAGTCGAAATGTTTACTCTTAGCATGTTATAATAAATATACGAGTGATACGACGACATAATATCAATATTGTGATTGATTATGACACAATACACTCTTCTGATATATCATAGATATGTTTTTTTTCCCCATTAGTATTGTATGTTTTTTAAAATAACAATTACAATTAAACCTGGAAGCAGCTGATTTAAAATTAGAATTAAATAATTAAAATTGTAAAAAAAAAAAAAAACAACTCCTTTTTAATGTTAATTCATTTTTGTAGACGATAAAAATTGTAATTTAGTCCAAGTCTAATTAAATTTAAAAAATTACAAACTAATTAATTAAACAAAAGTATCATTGATTTTTAAAATTTGATTTATTTAAATTTAATTTGTTTTTAAATGTAACAGTCTCGCTGACATTTTGTTAAACTTGTGATACAAGTTTGTGTATTGTAGAAATATTGGTTTTTTTTGGGTTTTTTTTGGTTTAGATGATATTTTAATATCGCAGTGAGTTAAAGGAAGAGCAGAAGCAAAAATAAAACGTCCACACTGTCGTCTTTAATACGAAGCTAGCTATGAGGATAATGTAGCTAAGCAGTAATGGAGGTTTATGGCTACCGGTTTAGGATGGTGCAGCAAGTGTGTGTGTGTGTGTGTGTGTGTGTAAATCCTCCCACATCTCCTCAGTCGGCTTTGTTTAGTGTCTCAGACAGACTCGCTGATGTGGTTTCTGACACACTGAGCACTATAAACACGGACTCAGGTAGGGGGCGTGGCTTAAAGAAGCGATTCAGTTGAGATTATAGTTCACATGTGATTCCTGTGTTCATGTGTAATTCAGATTATTCTGATATTTAATGGATGTTTATGTACAGACGCTATTCATTAGCACTAAGTGTTCTTTACTGAAACTACGTGTACAGCTGATTGTTCACATTCAGGGTTAAGTGAGACGTTTTGTGTGTGTGTGTGTGTGTGTGTGTGTGTGTGTGTGTGTGTGTTCGGTGTTTGGCTGCGTCCTCGCTTCTCCGCCATTGTTCA
>CM075029.1:1107003-1112003 GCA_037576675.1 Pangasius sanitwongsei
TGTGTGTGTGTGTGTGTGTGTGTGTGTGTGTGTGTGTTCGGTGTTTGGCTGCGTCCTCGCTTCTCCGCCATTGTTCAGCGATCAGAGCAAGCCTCTTTCTGAGCGAGGAACTAGAAGTTGGAAGATCACAGACTTGGCGAGCGTCACTCCCTCACCAGACTGTCGGCCCAAACTATTTATTTGCGTAAAACAGAAAAGAAAAAAAAAAACGTGTGTTTTTGCCATAAGCTCAGAGTTTGTGCACTTTTACAGGTTGTTGATTTGTCGCTCACTCTTTTTTTTTTTTTTATTCTTCTTGTTTTGGACTACGTGGAGGTCAGATTGCATTTTTCAGTGCTACATAAAGGATTAATGACGTTTCCTCTCTCTCTCTCTCTCTCTCTCTCTCTCTCTCTCTCTCTTTCTCTCGAGGCCCAAAAAGACATAGTTTTAGAGTTCACTGATATTTTTTTTTTCAACCTTACTTACAATTTATTTCATTTCAGCAGTGGGACAGAAATCAGTGCACATCCATCCCACTCTTACGCTTCTTCTACACAGTTTAATAACGACCAAAATGTATTGAAATAATAATAATAATAATAATAATAATAATAATAATAATGTGTTAGACAATTGATTCCAGACCGAGGCCATTTTAGCTTTGATGAAAGTTTTTTCTTCTCGTCTTTTCTCTTCAAAAATTAAGCTGTCGCAGGGCCTCAGTCCTACACAAAGCATCTTTATAAGATAGCACGTGCTCACACAACGACGTTCCAAGGACGTTAGAAAACATCTTTTTTGAGATAAGCGCGAGCACAGCGCGTCTGAAACCGAACTGATTTGTGTCCTACGCAGAAACGCGGCCTTGTTCTCGAGCAGCTGGACCATCTGAGCACAGTATGGTTTAGACTAACCGACTGGACGTTAAGACGAGATTCCTGCAGCTTCAGGACGCTGAAAAGGCCACCGGACCAGGTTTTCCGTACTCCGTGCTTTCTGCATATCAGACACGCCCCTAAAATTCTGTGAGCTGAGAGAAAAAAAAAAATCAGCTTTAACTAGAAACGGCACTCAGTCTCCGTATCGGGTCGATACCAGCACAAAATGGTGGACTGGATTCCCAGAGAAAACATATCGGCTATCGGATCCTGTCACAAAGATTGGAATTATAAAAGAGATTTATTTTTGGAACTGGAAATGTTTACACATAAGAAACTGTTGTTAGGATTCCTTTTATTATCTTACTAGATAAGTGACTTTTGTGTGAAAAGGTTTAACTGTGAAGTGCTTCCTTTTTTTACAGTAAACGGTATCGATATCGGTGACGGCTGATACTCAAGGTCTGAGAACCGATATCGGAATATCGGAAAAGAAACAGTGGTATCGTGGCGTCTCTTGTTTTAAGACGTTTGTTGTGTTAAGTTACGTTAATGTAGCAAGCATTTTTATTTCCTTTATTTGTAACACTCCTGGTATAGTTTAGTGTTTGTCCTGTTAGTGTTGCCGTAGTTCAGTGTAACTGAGCAGACTGAAAATTTGTTGTTGTTGTTGTTGTTATTGTTGTTGTTGTTGTTTAACCCACTGACTGCTACCTTTGCGTTATTATTCACAATTTTTCAGTCCAGAATTCATCCAAAATCAGCCTCCATGTTGCAATCTTTTCTACCACGGTGCTGCTGAATTCTGTAATCTGATTGGTCAGAAGGTGTTGATTCATTTCCTGACAGTTGCATAGCTTCAAATCACAGGTTTATATAAACGCGCTCCTTCTAATACGTAATCGTTTCTATAGTAACAGCCCGTTCACAGGGCGGACGCTCCACAGAAATGAATGTGTAACCGTTGACACGTTGAGGAGACGTTTATTTAACATTTATGAAAGGAGTCTCCAGTGTCAGAGGTTCTGACGTTTCTCGGTTATGCAACAAGCCGCGTTTTTCAGGAGAGAGAAAAAAGAGAGGCTGGTGAGGGACTTACTGTTTACAGCTGCTATAACGCTTTTAATGGGTGTTCCACACCGTGAACTGTAACTATAAATGGACAAAAATGGTATCATGTGCCATCCTGTAATAAATAAACATTGCACATCCATCCCACTCTTCTGCCTCTTCTACACATAACAGCCAAAATGTATTGAAAAATAATAATAATGTGTTAGACAATTGATTCCAGACCGAGGCCATTTTAGCTTTGATGAAAGTTTTTTCTTCTCGTCTTTTCTCTTCAAAAATTAAGCTGTCGCAGGGCCTCAGTCCTACACAAAGCATCTTTATAAGATAGCACGTGCTCACACAACGACGTTCCAAGGACGTTAGAAAACATCTTTTTTGAGATAAGCGCGAGCACAGCGCGTCTGAAACCGAACTGATTTGTGTCCTACGCAGAAACGCGGCCTTGTTCTCGAGCAGCTGGACCATCTGAGCACAGTATGGTTTAGACTAACCGACTGGACGTTAAGACGAGATTCCTGCAGCTTCAGGACGCTGAAAAGGCCACCGGACCAGGTTTTCCGTACTCCGTGCTTTCTGCATATCAGACACGCCCCTAAAATTCTGTGAGCTGAGAGAAAAAAAAAAATCAGCTTTAACTAGAAACGGCACTCAGTCTCCGTATCGGGTCGATACCAGCACAAAATGGTGGACTGGATTCCCAGAGAAGACATATAACCTTTTCCACGTGCGTTCCACGGCATTACATGTAACTATAAATGGATAAAAAGTAGGACGTGCCATCCTTTAATAAATAAACACTGTAAACTTGGCGGATTGCTGTTGTACACGAGGAACGAAACACTCAGTGATGTGCTCTCATTGGAAATAATCGACATTGTGGTGGTAACAGTAACTGCGCTTCATCACGCCGTCTCATTGTTGATTATTTTCCTGTAACATCACGTCATAGCGCATGTTTATCACCTGAGCAACGTTTACAACTTTTGAGATTTTAAACCTGAGGTTAAATCTTTTTTTTGGTTTTCATACTCAACAGTTACCTCCTTATATTTCTGATCGATGTTTTTTGCTGTGTTTGCATTATGAAGAAGTCGTTACGCAGCTCAGTTTAATGCCTAACTCTCATCGCTCACTCACTTTATAAATATTTTCTGTTTGTTTACACAGAAACAAACTGTAAACTCTGGAAAACTCGCTCGGTATAAACGTAGCAGGTATAACGTACGTCATTTTTTGCACACAGAACTTGCTTTATAGCGTGTTAAATACATTAATCGGATCAGTTTTGTGGCCTTTTTGTTGTCGGGTTTTTTTTCCCCCCGTGTGTAATGACAGGCTCGTCTTTCACCACGCTCTTTTATTTTAACCCTCGCACCACACGCTACACACTCTCCATGTGAAATTCACACTGACTCTAGCTCGAGAGAGGAGCGCAAGTGATCTCCCTTTACTTCCAGCCTGCCGTCAAGACACACACACACACACACACATTTCTACTTGTTGAAAATGGCGATCGCGTCACATTTGGCAGCGCAGGATAAGTCCTGGCACCTGGTACACGCCGACAGTTATTGGTCGCTCCATGTTTTGGCACACACACACACCCACGCGTACTCGCACACAGAAGCGCGCACACACACGCACACACACACACACACACACACACACACAGAGCTATCGGGCATAGATGGAGTGATCTGGCAAAGAGAGCAACACGTACATTCCTCACTGGGTATCGCAGCAACAGCTCTATGACGTTTGTGCAATCCTCCGTACAGTACGTCTGTTTCCCAACCTTAAACCGCTCGCTGTTGCACCGAGCCAAATCAGCCAGAAACGACGACGACAACAACGACAACGACGATGACGGATCTCCGTAGCAGCACAGAGTACACACGATACAGCTATAGCCATCATATTTACAAACCCGACAGACTCTCAGATCACATACGCTCAGCATCTCCTAAGCTTAAAATCACGATTAATGATGTTATTACAGCGTTTAGAAAATGGCTGCATGTCTGTTAGGGCTGAAGAAATACATTAGAATATAAAATATTTAATTATGTGAATATTAATGATAGTGGATATAGTGCGTTTGTACGCAAAGAAAATCATCCAACGGTATAAATCGTAAACACCCAGGTGCACTTTTATTTACTTAGCCACGGCGATGTTTTCCTGGTGCTGACAAGTAGCTTGATTTAACATTCTTTCGGCGAAACGAAAGACAGAAAGGATGTTTATGTACGTACGTAAAGTCTGCCTTTGCTAGCTGTCGCTCTCCTATCACCACTAATCACTGCGCTTCTTTCGAGACACGTGAAGCCAGCGCCAAACGCATCTGTTTCAAACTGCTGCGTCACATGGCAGCGGAGGAAAGAGCTATCTGCCCCCTTCCGCATACATGAGCTCATATGCGTTCACGATCGGCTAGCGTTGCATTGATTGACAGGAGAGAGAGAGAGAGAGAGAGAGAGTACGTCCCTCCCATCCAAACAGCATGACTAGTTTTGCCACGGATGATGTAAGCCTTAACCAACACGGTGAGATCATCTCCCAAAAATGGCTTCCTGATCACTACATATGCTCCCTACATAGGGTGTAACCTCATAGTAGTGCACTATATACCTAAGAGCAATGTATTTGTGATTCAGCCAGTGAAAACCTCAGAGAAGTGGAGGTTGGAAATGAACTGCGTAGGTGTAATATCAGACATGTTCTGTATGTTCTTATGTTTAATTAGGAATTAAAATAAAGCACATTAGAAGTAGGTCATTAAACCTTTAAATGTGTTCTGTCGGTCTTTAAATTATGATTGTTGTGACAGCTGGAACAAAATAAAATTGGTCCTGAGGTTCTGTATACACTGTCTGTGTACACTGTTTTGTACTTCTCACCCTGAATAGCTAAAAGCCCCGCCCAAACACTGTTTCCTATTGGCTGCTTAAATCTGTCAAAAACTGCGTTCGTCGTTTCAGACGGATGCCAAGGGCGTGTCATCTGTTCTCGTTAAAATCAATATCGAACGGTCCGGAAAACATCCTCGCGAACGCAGCCCGAGAT
>CM075029.1:1117003-1133800 GCA_037576675.1 Pangasius sanitwongsei
AAATGCGCTGGGTTTTTGTTGTTGTTGTTGTGTTTTTTTTATTCTTTACTTCTACTCTTGCTCTCTCTCTCTCTCTCTCTCTCTCTCTCTCTCTCTCCCTCTCCCCTGTGCCTTTCACTGCCGGTGCTTTCAGCAGCAAATATCGACCGTGTGAACATTAGACAGCCGATTTTTTAAAAAGGATATTTTTTTTTTTCTAATATCATTACACTCTCCTCTACTCTTCTTAAACCCGAACTGGTGTAAATATTCATGTTTTTTGTTGTTGTTGTTGTTGTTGTTGTATCGTTTATCACGATATTTTAAAATGGAAAAAAAAAAAATCTCAATATAACACAAGCCTCATTATTACTTATTTTGCACGCAATCGTCTTTCTCTGAGAAGGCATCAAATCAAATCTGACGGATTCTTAAACGAAGTCCCGAGACGCCTGTTCAGTAAAAAAAAAAAATCATTTAAAAAAAATACAATATCACGTATCGTAAAAACACGGTAAGATGCAATTATCACACACACACACACACACACACACACACGCAAATACAGTGGTGCATTCAGATTCTTCAGTGAGTAACAGTACCAGGTATTCACACACACACACACACACACACACGGTCACACTCGTACATTCCGACAGACATTCTCACACACACAAGCACACACACTTTTTTTTTTTTTTTTTTGCTCCAGCCTGTACGAATCTTTCCAACATTCCCTCATTCGTGTTTCTTCAAGCCTGCAGAGCGGGAATTCTATTGTTCATATTCTTTTATCTGAGTAAGGATTAGAGTATTGGGAAGTGGTGATGATCAAGTGTGTGTGTGTGTGTGTGTGTGTGCGCGCATGAGGCTGTATTCACCTGTACAGGCTTGTCCTTATAAGAGGAAGAGCTTGGTCAAAATTCTATTCAGTTCAGTTTTATTTACAGTCTTAACAATGGAGCTCGTCACACAGCAGCTTTACAGAAATCCAGATTCAGATTTAGATTTCAGTTTAGATTTTGTGCATTTGATTTAAATGTGCGCGTAACGTAACGTCTCTCACACCCACCATATCACACGTGAAAATCAGATTCACCTCAAATCGAGCCCACATGTCTTTCTACACTTTAAGGTTTAATTTTCACTAACTGCACAGAATAAATCATTTTTGTTGTTGTTGTTTTTGTAACCATAGAAACACAACCGTTCTTCATTAACAGAGTCATTAATCAGTGGTTATAAATGTCTAAATATCGCCTAGAAGTGTGAGCCAGAGGCTCCCAACCTGGTCCTGCACATTTGGTTGATTTATTTATTTTTTTTTTTTTTTGGGGGGATCCAACGAATCAGCTAATTAGCAACGAGTCAGTGTAGGAAAACACTCTCTGAAGTTTCTGAAGTGATCGTGACTAGCGAGAACTCCGAAGGTTCGTCCTCTGTAGGGGTCGAGAGGAACGGCCATAAAGCCGATGCCACCGCTTTATTCACCGATAATGATGGAAGTCTCACAATTTAATAATGAACAGATGGACTACACAACAAATAAAACAAACAAACAAAAAAAAAACAATTCCCCTCGCTGACTTCAGTTATGTTTAGGAGCTGCTGTTCACTGAGTCTGATTTTGTAAATTAACAGAACAAATCCAAATCCACGAGCTACAAGATGTTTGATGTGAAACCTAGCAACCTAAAGAGCTTATTATTAAAGAGCAGCACTTCTTTTAGCTGTAATGTTATGGAATATTTGTAGGTAAGCCTGCTGTTGCAGCCATTTTGTTTTCATACTGCATTAATAACAGCATATGTCTTATAAAATGGCTGCTTCGAGATCTCATATATAGATAATACGGATGTTGTGATAATTGAGATCATTTCGCGGAGAGATTTGCGGAGTTGATTATTTACCTATAACAGCACTTTTTTTTTTAATCTTTTATCCATTTATAGTTACATTTAATGTTGTTCAACATCCATGAAACAAGTTAGTTCCTGTTTTCACTTACGTTATTGCAGCTGTAAACAGTCGTTCCATCACCAGCCTCTCTTTTATCTGCCTCGAAGTGAAATAAATGCAGCTTGTCATGTTACAGAGAAGCGTAAACTCTCTGACACTGACACTGGAGACTCCTTCCATAGATGTTTAACAAACGTCTCCTGAACATATAACTGATTAAACGCGTTTTCTAATTTCTGTTGCTATACCGATCACGTATTAGAACGTGCGCACATCTTCTGACCAATCGGAATCCAGAATTATTCAAACAGTACATTTGTCTGAGTCTAACTAAAATAAACATATTTTCTGATCAGAAAGAAGAGAGTTCCAGCTTGTATATGATGACACCTTCAGCTCTCTCTCGTCTGGATCTCATAAAATAATCAGCATCGATGTTTTGCTTCGTTTTCCGCGTAGCTACCGTGTAGAAAAAAAACCTTTCGGTTTGGAATTGAGAAAAAAGATGAGATTTAACTCTCAGTTAACGGGGTCAAGGTGGAACGTTAAATTAGAATTTCACTCATAAAGCTGAACTTTTTTTTTTTTTTTTTAATGAAATCTTAATTTATTTGATACAGAGCACATTTAGATCTTAGATTTCCTCTCTCACCTGTTCATACAAGCCTCGAGCAAGGGAAAGGACGTTTGTGGATCCGTTTTGTTTTAATCCTTTTAATAGTTATGTTTATATCGCTGCGGTGATGAACATATAGTTGATATTTTAAAATAGATTTTACCTTCAGATTGCTGCAGAAGTTGCAGAGAGGGTTAAAGACGTAAGCCTGTAAGCTCTCAGTGCATTTAACAGAAAAATGAAAACGAGTGTGCGGTTTTTGTTGTGCCATGTGTTTTTTGTCTTTTTTTTTTTTTTTTTTTTTTAATCCAGCACACTGCAAGAAAAGCTAAAAAAAAATGCTGAGGCCACAAACTTTTACAAGTTATAATGCTTCATCGAAAATTTAGTTTGGAAAGAAAAAACAAGAAAGGTATAGCAGTTATCATCACTTTTTCAGACATGTGGGGTTTTTTTTTTCCTCAGGAATAAAAGACAAAAACATCCCCCTCCCCATCCCCGTGCGTGTTTATAGCGTGCTGGATGTCCTCGTATGTACAGGGAAAAAAAGGCCCATTTTTCACGATAGCATCACAGCTGGTTTATTTTTGGTTTTAATTCATGTTCAATGCAGAATGGAAACACATGTCTCCGCCATAAAATCAAACTCTGTACTGATTCACTAGCAGCTCACCAGCACCCCCTGTCTGCAGATCCGCTCCACCTCAAGCCAGGAAAAGTCTAAATGTTTTAAGCCGTTAGACATTATTTATTTACCACGCCGGGTGCGACAGGGGGAACAGCAGCCAGTCAGAAAGAAGGTTTTTCGTTTTTCTTTTTTTTGGATGTGTTATTATTATTACTGAAGTCATAAGTGCACTGGCTGCAGCCCGTGTGTTGCTCTGTGCAGTGCAGAGGGGTGCCAATACATTGTACAGAGCAACAGACGAGCCACAGTCCTCTCTTTTGCAGGCACATGCTCATGCGTGTGTGTTTGTGTGTGTGTGTTTGTCTTCAAGGTTGCCGCCATCAGCCGCAAAGGGGATGACTGAGCGCGTCCACAACATCAACCTACACAACTTCAGCAGCTCGGTACTGGAGACCCTGAACGAGCAGCGCAACCGCGGGCACTTCTGCGACGTGACGGTGCGCATCCACGGCAGCATGCTGCGCGCCCACCGCTGCGTGCTCGCCGCCGCCAGCCCCTTCTTCCAGGACAAGCTGCTGCTGGGCTACAGCGACATCGAGGTGCCGGCGGTGGTCTCGGTGCAGTCGGTGCAGAAGCTCATCGACTTCATGTACAGCGGCGCGCTGCGCGTGGCCCACTCGGAGGCACTGCAGATCCTCACGGCCGCCAGCATCCTGCAGATCAAGACCGTCATCGACGAGTGCACGCGCATCGTGTCGCACGCCTCGGCCCAGGAGACGCCACGCGGCACGCCCGACTCGGGAACTTCGGGCCCCGGGAGCGACGCAGAGCAAGGCCTCGAACGCGCCTATTCATCCGTCTATTCCGGCCTGGAGCTGCAGAACGGCACGCGAAGCGAACGCCAGCACTACACCAGCGTTTCCATCCCCGGCAGCTTCGACCCCCTGCAGCAGAAAGAAGGCGTGCAGGACCCGTCGCTGTGGGTGAGCCGACTGCACGAGCGCCAGCAGCAGTCGGAGCGCTTCCTGGGCTCGTCTGAGACCACGCACTGCCGCAAGCAGCCACGCCCGGTCCGCCTGCACACGGCCGAGCACGACGTGCGCATCAAACAGGAGAGGACGAACGACGAGACGTACGGCTGCTACGGATTAGATGTGGAGGACGCCAATGGAGAGCCCAAAGGAGAGAGCTTCGATTCGGGCGTCAGCTCCTCCGTCGGCACAGAGAACGACCCGTCTGAGCAGCACTTCATGCCCGGGTTCGGGCGCGAGGGCGACGCCGAGGTCGGCACGCCGGTGCACATCGACGTCACCGATTCGTCCCCGGAGCAGAGCCAGGAGATGGGCGAAGACAACAACAGCGGGGACGGAAGAGACGTCGCGATGGACCAGCCGCCGCTGTCCAACCCTGTCGTGCCCAGTTCCGTGCCCGGCGGGCAGCTTTACATCCGCCCGTGCGACACGATCGCGGCAAACCTGCGCATGCCGCTGACGCTAACCAGCAGCACCAACTCGTACCTGCCCACGCTGTTCGCCCCGCAGCCCTCAGCCAACGAGAACAAGCCTTTCCTGTTCAGCCTGCCGCAGACCGTCAGCTCCCAGCAGCCCCAGTTCGTGGCCGTGCCTCCCCACGGCATGGCGCCTTTCCCCAGCGGCCTGAGCGGAGTGCCAACCGCCGGCACGCAGCAGCAGCAGCAGCCGACTGCCACCGGAGTGGTGCAGCAGGGCGAGAAGAAACCGTACGCCTGCACCCTGTGCTGCAAAACCTTCACTGCCAAACAGAACTACGTCAAACACATGTTCGTGCACACCGGTAAGCTCCGCCTACTCCATCTCTATTAAATGCATGTGGTTCTGTCGTTCATAAGACGCAGAGTCGATTATAACACGTGTTATAGACTCAGTTCACCCCTCTGTGTGTCACTAGCGACCCGTGACCTCACTTCCCTGCTCATATCCTCCATTTAATCCTCCACATTAAATATGTTTAGCCTGAAAGTTGAAGCTTTGGAATCTCTTTGAGCAGCGTGTACAGATGAGGAGGTGAGAGAGCTGGACGGACTGAAGGACTAAAGCGCCGGATAAATCCCACTGCACCGCTATCAGCACGGCATTGTGGGTAACATAGGAAACCGTTAACCAAAGTGATGAAAGAAGATTAACCTAAAAAAGTCAAATCTGAATTTCATTACAAAATGAATCCCGGACGCCGCTGAAGATCACGTGTTAATTATAAAGATTAATATGCAACTCATTAAGGTGGATTTTTTTTTTTTCTTTAAAGACAAATTGCCAGAATTTGAGCTTTTCCAGAACTGGAACGGATGAGATGTTAGATATGAGGTAATGAAAGATGGAATATGGTTATTAGAGAAGTATAATTCGATAAGTTTGGACCTGACTGTTTGTTCTTTAGACTTTATTGCATGTTGAGAGTGGTTTATAGGACAATTCAGGTAGTGAAACACACACACACACACACAGACACGGTGTCACTTGTCGGCGATAAGACGCTACATTACAGACGAGGCGATCCGCTCGGTGTGTGTTTTTCGGATCTCAGGAGAGAAGAGCGTTTCTGCGGGACAGGTCTGTCCTCACCCTCCAAATTAGGCTTTGAGCAAACTCATTACACAAAAACAGAACGCAATTAAAAAATGCTAAAACACAGCCGTCTCTCTTTCCCCCCCGTTCAGGTGCAGGCACGTCGGGGTGACAGCGCTTTGCGCTGGAAGCGTGTACGCTGGGCTTCATTACAGCCGCACACACTCCGTACAGATGGTAATCATTGACAGATCTGGGAGGCTCTTCCTGCAACGTGAAGGCTGTCGCAACGTTTCTTGTTTGCATAAGCAAAGGAATTCTAGGCAAACTCAGGATTGGGGGTGGGGGGGGTGGGGGGGGGGAGAGGCCAAGAACAGAAAATTTATCATCAAAAATAGAAACGATTTAAATTCGCCAATTGAATGTGTAATAATTTAAATCTGGAATCCGGAACTTTAATCAGGTGGAAAACTCTGAGCTTATTCCTCACGTCAGTGTTGTTCTGTCCTAACAATACTTATTATTATTATTATTATTATTATTAATATTTATACCATAACCGTAAAATACACATTTCTGATTGGCTCCTGTTAATCCCGTTTAATCACAGATTACATAAATCAGCACTCTTAGTGTTACACGAGCCTGCTGGAATTTAAAGAATGCGTGACAATACATACATTTTAATCACTATTATTGGCACAGAACAAACATTTTATCAAAGTTGTTTGCTCCAAAACAAACAAAAGTTATATCATTTTTTACAAACGTTTCTTAGATTTCTTCCTGCTCAGGTGCGTATGTCGATAAGCGCCAATCAGCCACGTATTACCGAGCACGTTCACGGCGCTTTTACATTTAGCCACGCCCACAAAGCTTCGCAAAATCAAAGCTCACAGTGAGCTGAAGCCGTTCATTAGAGCTTCCAGTAATGCCGCTCGTCAGCTACTCGGTGTGTATTTGAAATAAATAAATAAATACGCGTTTTAAACTCGACCGCGTAATCCATAAATAAAATCGCAGTAACGCATCGACGGTTGTACAATTTGAATACGATCAATGGAGATTCACATTAATGAGTCTCTTTATACGTAAGAAGCGAAACGTAGGCTACGAATGTTTTTACTGACTGACCGGATTTTCATGAACCCCACATTTTTTGTGTACAAGCTCCTCCGAACGGTTTACCAATAAATTTGTTCGTATCCAGCGTGATAAACGAGACCCAGTGATGCAAAATAGCTAAAATAACTAAGGAAAGCTACATCTAAAGCTGACTGTTACAAAGCACTGACACTGGAGACTCATTCCACGATAGTTAAATAAGCGTCTCTTCATCATATCGATTGTTCATATCGACGGCAGACTAAACAATGCGCTTTTATCAACATTTTGATGAGAGCCAGGGCTAAAGGTAGCTAGAGACTGACACACATCCTGATTAGCAAAACAATCCACATGTGACATTGTGTGCGTGTGCTAACTGCGTAATATACCCTATGATATGTTAACGAGTTAGCTATCATCGTGAACGCTCTGTAACAGTTTCCAAACGCTAGCTATCCGCTGAAGGCCGCTTGTGTCTAGCAGTCAAACGCCACATTGTGAGTGTTACTGCGTTAGCGGCAACAGACCATCAAAATGTTTCTGTAATATCAGAAATAATTTTCCTGTTTTTCTGTGATCGTGAGGACATTTAGACAGTGCCAAGGGGAACAACACACACACACACACACACACACACGCATACATCGTGTGGCTCATCAGATAGCGAATGGTCCGTGGCAGTGCGAGCCGCAGAAGCTCACCAATGTCTCTGGAGTCACACTGGGTCAGCTCCTTTATACTGCCACACTCATAATTAAACACCATTTAGGGACAAAAACACAAGAATTAACACTTATCAGCGCTCCATTATCCGTAATTAATAGTCATTAAGGCGACGGCGGATCGCACACCTTCTCATAGCGGCAGATAAATATGATTAACAGATACGACTGGGTTTGTGCCAGAGAACTTCAAAAACCTCACTGAAGCCTGCCAAGAAAACTTCATACACTCTTAGAAAATCCAGCGAAGAAGCGCGTCGTTATTTACGTCTCGTACACTCAGAGCCTAAACATTCCGGAGTGCAAAGATTCCCCAAGAGTTACAGTATTGTTTTACGGAAACTGATCTGGAATTACACCACAAAGAAGCTTCGGAAATTTGAGATACTTTTCCTTCTAAGATCTGATACGAACTGGTTTAATTGTAAATCGTTTGCGGGAGTGTTTACGCAAGAAACGTGATGATAGTTGGAAAAAACTGTACATTTCCATATAAGGAGATCCGATAACGCGAACCTCGATCGATGAGTTACTGCGATTTTAAGTCCGTATTACGCTGTCGAGTTTTTTATTTCACACCGATTTAATGACCCTTTTGCGAAACTCATTCAGTCGCCTCATGTTAATGACTCGAAAGAAAGAAATTCCTAAGATGAGCCAGTTCAGTCGGGGCAAAAGTAATGGCGCCCTGTTCTGTGTTAGCCGACTCGCTGCAGTGGCCGAGCTGCATTACTGGAAGATGCTGCAATCCGTCATACTCTGGGAAAAAACCCGACCTCCGACACGGAAAAAAGTGCAACAGAACGGTCGTTCAACTCATGAATCGACGTAGTACGGCATTAGCACACGCCGCTCCTTCGCTATTTTTTTTTCTCGTTCTCAGCTCACTGCGAGCTTCGCCTTGTAGGAGTTTTGTGTAATGTAACGTGAACGCGCTTGGTCATTCACAGCTGATTTATCATGCGAGTACGAAGAAAGTCAGAAACTTTGGGAATTTCTAGTTGAGCTCAGCGAAAAAAAACATTTACACACAGCTCTACTAAATGCTTTGAGACAATTTCGAATCTACAGAAGGGAAATGATCTGCTTTGAAACTCCACTAAACGTGAATCATTTGAATCCCCGAGTACAGCTCCGTCCCTGGACTTAACCTGAATCTAACCACGTACAGACTCACTTAACAGTGTGCACACGTGTTAGGATTTTAATGCCGGTTTGTAAATGAAGCATTAGGATGTTGGGGTAGATTTCAGTTTCAGTGCGAGGAAGTGTCCTGTTCAGCTCGCCAGCGTCTCGAGTTTTTCTGTGTTACTGCACTAAAGTGAAAGCGACTCTCCCCCGTGTCCAGCTCTGGAATGTTATTTTGGTCTTATATAACACTCTGTCAGACTTTGACCTCGGGCCCGTCAGCGTGAACTGCATCAGAGCTGCAGCGTGGTGCGCACACACACACACACACACACACACAGAGGGAGAGAGAGAGGGAGGGGTTTATGTGAGATTAAAGTAACAGTTAAAAAGCCTGTGATTCGGCGGAAGCTAATAATTAGCATGATGTGGAAATGCAGCACATGCCGTCGAACACGAAAACACAGCGCAGGCCTTCAGTTTGTCTGGAACGTCAGTCAGAACTTTTTAAACCTGAAAATTTTTCTTTAATTAATTGAATAATTAGGATAATTTGAATAACGCATTATTCAAATCAAACGAATGAAAAACCCGACTCGAGTGTGAGAGACTGTCGGTGATGTTTACGGACAAACTGTCCTCCGTGTTTGTTCGCTTCGCTCACCCTCGACTACTTGCGACCTGATTGGTCAGCACTTGATGTCACTTTTGGAAGCTCCGCTGTCTAGATGCGTAAATCTCGATTTCTGTAAAGCTATGTATTGTTTAAAAAAATCTATACAAATGAAATCCAATTGAATTGAAAATCTCTAATAACAATTCAGTAATAACAATAATAGCAATTCCTTAGTGCTTGTTAATTTGGCCACGCCCACCAGCAGTAACGTCCGCTAAACCCGATGTGCTTCCTGGAGTAAATATGGCCGTACGTTTTAAACTTAAGCTTTACAGTAAACAACGTGTTAATAATGAAAGAAAGTAAAGTTCCTTCTCTAATCTTTTACACCTCAGCACGGACCTTCGCCAAATCAAGTTTAAAAGATGTTTACTGTCATGTCCTAGGAACAGCGATGTCATTTCCTGTGCTCATGAATATTCATTTGTAACATGGACAAAATGGGGAACGAAGTCCAAAAGCTACAAACGTGGACGTCTTACAGCTAGAAACTTCAGAAGAAGCTGACGGTGGAATGAGATTCAAAATGCAGGTTTAATCTTTTTCCGTTTCTCTCCCCGTGCAGGTGAGAAGCCGCACCAGTGCAGCATCTGCTGGCGCTCGTTCTCCCTGAAGGATTACCTGATCAAGCACATGGTGACCCACACGGGCGTGCGCGCCTACCAGTGCAGCATCTGCAACAAGCGCTTCACGCAGAAGAGCTCGCTCAACGTGCACATGCGCCTGCACCGCGGCGAGAAGTCCTACGAGTGCTACATCTGCAAGAAGAAGTTCTCCCACAAGACGCTGCTGGAGAGGCACATGGCGCTGCACAGCACCGCGTCCGGGGTCACCGGGGTCGTCACCGGGGTCACCGGGGTTGTCACCGGGGTCTCCGGCGCCAACCCGACAGGCCCCGCCTCCATCCCGGTGCAGATGGCCGTCCCCGAACCCGGCCCCGGAGTCGTGGCTCTGGCCATGCCGGTGGGAGGAGGCGGAGCTGGGGGAGGAGTCAGCGGAACCGGAGTGGGCGTGGCCTCGGAGGCGAGCTGCCAGGAAGCGACGACCTACATGTGCTCCGTGTGCCCGGTCAAGTTCGACCAAATCGAGCACTTCAACGACCACATGCGCAAGCACGTCTCCGACGGATAAGTACAGAAAAAAAAATATATCGACAAAAAGTTTAAAAAAAAACTTTTTAAACAACAACAAAAAAAAAGAATGAAAAGAAAAATAATGGCACTAGATTTTTTTTTTTTTGTTTGTTTGTTTGTTTGTTTTCCCTAAAATTGGGGGCATGAAGAGTAATGAGTATAGACACTGGCACATTGAGTTGAGTTTTCCCAGAAAACAAAAAGGTTTTTTTTTTTGTCGTTTTTTGTCGTTATTCTTAAAGAATTAAAAAACCATAGATGGTGGCCTTAAGGCTGTGTAGTTGGCGAATGATCCACTGGCTGGATCCAAACTACTGGCCTCTAAATGTATGATTTCCTTACTGATTTATGTGTTGAACACTACCGAAAGGCCTGCGAAAGATACACACACACCACACACACACACACACACGCACACACACACACACGCACACGCACGCACGCGTATATACACACAGACTACTTATACACTTACATACCGTAGAGTGAGTCGTATCGTATGTGTGCGTATGTGGCCGTGTGTGTGTGTGTGTGTGTGTGTGTGTGCAAAACCGTGAAATTTTTAACCGTTTTCCCATTTAGACCGTACTGGATGCCGCCGGCGTCCTGATTACTGTGGTAAACCTTTAAAAAAAAAAAAAAACAACAGTATCTGGCTCGGATTGGTTGGAAAAGTGAAGACGGTCACACGTTTGCCTTTTTTACGTCAGATCAGAATTCGACACTGGGTTTTATTTATTAAACGGATCGAAACGATGCGCTGCGGAAGTCGATCCGAGTCATCGTGAAGAAAAGAACGTTCAAAAAACACCCTTTATGATGTTTTTTTTTTTTTTTTAATGGTATCCGTAATCCTTTCTCTCCCCCCCTCCCCCTCCCCCCCCCCCCCCCCAACCTCCTTTCCACTTCCCCGCGATTCCCTTCAGACGGCGTGAGTCGGGTTTACAGAGCGAGGGTTTGGGTTTTAGTTCGTTCGTCAGTATTTGAGCTTTGAGAATCCATTTTGCGAACACTGCCACTGAAAAGACTGTTATTTGACCTCTTCCTAAACAAGAAAAAAAAAAAAAAGAAAGAAGCCCAGGAACAACAGAGGGTTCTTTTTTTTTTTTTTTTTTTTTTTTTTAAAATTCATTAAAATTTTGACTTTCTCTTCGCTCCATGTTTGAAAAATAAATAAAAAACAACTCCGGTATGCAAATGCAAACGCAGACGCAAGCAGGCCGGGTGTCAGCGGCTGCTCCACACACTCCCGCGTTCAGACTGTTACACCCCGACGCGGCGTGCTGAAGCTTTTCTCACTATTCTCACTACTCCACCAGCTGCTGACGCCGAGCCAGTTAGCGACCCGGACACAAATAACCCAAAGTCCCAAAAAAGAAGAAAATAAAAAAAAAGGAAAAGATGAAGCTGCTTCCTGTTAGCGACGTCCGCCGTGACTCAGCTGTTTGGCCGGGTGGGGCGAATGAAGTGCACTACTCCTGATCCCTAAGCCCCATCTAGTGGCTCAAACGGCCCGGCGTGAGATTTCTTTTTTTCTTTTTTCTTTGGGCAACAGGAAGCACAAACAGTGAGAAGGAAAAAGAGAGAGAGAGAAAGAGAGAGAGAGGACTAGCCGAATAAACCCACCCCATTCACTATCTAGTGCACTTACTCTATTGGGAGCCATTTTATAAAAACATTTTTGACTCATGAAATCCCACAATGCACTGCAGCAGAATAGTGTACCCATAATGCATCATGCTTTGTAGGGAGCTAAAAAAAAAAAATAATAATAATAAACCCGATCCTTTTTCTCTTTTCTTTCGTTCGTTCGTTCGTTCGTTCGTTTGTTTGTTTGTTTGTTTGTTTCTCGGATCCGTTCCTGACTGAAGTGCACTACTTCTGATCCCTAAGCCCTATCTAGTGGCTCAAACGGACCTCGGCTCACAAGACAGAAAGAGAGAGGCGGATCGAAAGAAAGAAAGAATGAAAGAAAGAAAGAAAGAAAGAAAGAGAGACATGTTCAAAACCACACCTTATCTCCTACCTAGTGTCCTGTTTTTAAGATTTTCTTCAATAAAGTTCAAAAAAAAAAAAAGAAAAGTACAGGGCCCAGATTATCAACACAATAAAATTCATTCCTGACTGAAGTGCACTACTTTTGATCCCTAAGCCCTGTGTAGTGGCCCACTGAAGAAAAAAAAGTAGAAAGAGTAAGAAAGACACAGAGAGAGAGAGAGAGAGAGAGAGAGAGAGAGGTGTCCGGAACCACACCCTATCTCCTGTCTCGTGTGCTATTTTAAGAGTCATGGAAAATTTTGTACTCGTAAATTCCCACAATGCACCACTCTGGGTTGGTATAAAAAAAAAAAATCCATTTCTGACGTAAGTGCACTGCTCTCGATCCCTAAACCCTATGTAGTGGCCCTAAAGAGTGTGAGAGAGAGAAAGAGAGAGAGAGAGAGAGAGAGAGAGGTGTGTCAGAAACCACACCCTGTCTATTTTAAGAGTCATGGAAAATTCTGTACTCGTAAATAGTGTCAGACTTAGCTGATACTGATTACCCATAATGCACCACTCTGTTAAAACAAAGCCCAGATTATCAAAACATCAGAATGAAGCACACTACTCTTGATCACTAAACCCTATCTAGTGGGCCAAAAGAGAGCAGAGAAAATCTCAAGAGAGAGAGAGAGAGAAAGGGACGTGTCCCAAACCACACCACACTATCTCCTGTCTTGTGCACTATTTTTAGGCGTCATAAATTCCCACAATGCACTGCAGTAGGCTAGTGTCAAACCTAGCTGGTGTTGAGTACCCATAATGCACCCTGATATTTGTAAAGACTGAAAGAAAAAAAAAAAGACAGAGACGGTCGAGAGAAAGGGACCTGTCCAAAATCTCACCCTGTTCACTACATAGTGCACTATTTTTCCTTTGCATTTCCCACAATGCATTGCAGCAGGTTGTCAGTTTGAGTCACTAGATCAGCTCCCCTGTAGGACATGAAATTTTTTTTGTGTGTTTAAACACAGCCCAGTGTTTGTGTGTATGTATGTGTGTGTGCGTGTGTGTGCGTGTGTGTGTGTGTGTGCACGTGTGTGTGTGTGTGCACGTGTGTGTGTGTGTGTGACGTTGAGACGGAGGCCGTCATTTCAGCGTCGCTCCTCGGCTTCAGTCCGCCGCTCGCTCTCTTCACGTCCACACGCCACGTTTTTTTTTTTCCGTCGTGACGAGAAAAAAAAAAAGCAATGGTAATAATAAATTTCATTTTCCAAAAAGAAAAAAATAATAAAGAATAATAATAATATGTTCGCTTATTGAAAAACAAAACATCAACAACAACAAAGTGTTACTTTGCACACTTTTAAATGCCTGTGCTTCGTATGAAATTGTTTAAAGTGATTTTTTTTTTCCCTGCTTGGTCGGTTTTAAAGGAAATTTTTTCTTTCTTTTTTTTTTTTTGAGAAAAAGGACTGCATCGTTTTTTTCTCACGTCTACGTTTTGCACTGCAGAAACCGATAAGTGCACTACTGTTACCACAGATGTTCTAGTTTTTAGAGAGAAAAAAAAAACGTTTTTTATCTAAATGAGTTGAGAGTTTTGTGTTCGAGTAGCTTCGTTTCTTTCTCTTTTCGTTTCTTTTTTTACGAGATGATGATGATGATGATGATGATTAAGTGTTTCCGCTTTTGTTATTAGCGCTCACTAGTATACACTTGTGCTGTGTTTGTTTTGGTGGTTGTGTGTTTTTGTTTTTTTTTTTTTTCTTCCTATTTAAATCCGAACCATGGTGTGTTTAAGAGAGTGTGTAAATGTGTGTGTGTGTGTGTGGTTTTGTTTTAAAAATCTCTCTGCATCACCCTCCAGCACTCTCATACGCTGATACACACACACACACACACACACACACGGTGACGCGTTCATACCAAACAACATCTGAAAAACAAAACGAGTGTGTGTGTGTGTGTGTGAGAACATTATTTGTGTAGTAGAGGTCGGTTTCTATAAAAAGGCGGTTGTGTTGATGGTTGTGCAGCTTTTTTTTGTGTTGTGTAGAGATTGTGTGTGTGTGTGTGTGTGTGTGTGTGTGAGAGAGAGACGCCTGAACTGCAGGGCTTCCTTCGCAATGTGCAGTGCAGGTACTGCATTTGTGTGTGTGTGTGTGTGTGTGTGTGTTGTATCCGCCGGCACAGTTTCACAACTTCACAAGAACAATCACAGCAAATGAAATAAATAACACACACCCCCAGAGCACGGCGCAGCGTCAGGCCTTGGTCCACTTCGACACACACACACACACACACACACACATGCAGGAGACGATGCGCTTTTTTTTCTCAAACAGGAAGCTGCGTCCCGGCCGTGAGAGGCGCTCAGGCATGTGCCGATGTTTTATTCCAGTATCATCATCATGCAGTATTAAGGGTTTGAATGCACAGCTGTGCACACGTGTGTGTGTGTGTGTGAGTGTGAGTGTGAGTGTGTGTGGGTGGGTGGGTGGGTGTACACTTCAGGGAGGTCGGACTGATGTCACTTCCTGTTGCACTGAGATTACATCAGACCAGAGCTCAGTGTGCTTTAATTAGACACGTACACCATGGAGGTGGTGGAGACAGCGCCCTCCACCTTCACGAGTTCATTCAGCTCGTTAGCTCCGCCCCCTTTTCCAGAACGTCAATGATAAAGAAATAAACGGAGGTGCTAACATCTATGTGATGTAAGATTTTTGAACCGGAGATATGGGAGACTACGGAAAAGCCGATTCACTGAAGGGGAAAGGACGTCGGACGTGAAATTCACATCAGATAGCGTTTCCGCTCACTTCGCTCTGATTCTACATTGACTTCGCAAATCCTCAGCTCCGTGAGCCAATAGAAATTAAGGAGGCGGGGCTAGCGTGTCTGGTCGGTAAACAAAATGGACGAGCTGTTGATTATGTAATATCGTCACGCTGAAATTTTCGCTATAAAATGTCGTTTTTCTCGTCTGCTAGGATTTCCTCGCTAGCGATGTCGGCACGTCCCGTCCTGAAGCTGCTAAAAAGAAAATTCTGATTTTTTGCGACAAGAAATAACCGATTTTTTTTGTTGTTTCAGTTCTCTCTCAAACAGTTCTGCCTTGACGCACAAAACAACAATCACTTTTACACTGGACTTAGAATTTATTTTATTTGAAAAGAAAAAAGCCTAAAGGTCACGGCTGTGATTCAGTTTAAAGATTAAGAACGAGCAAACCTGCAATCATGTCACATGAACTACAGACAATCAGTTGTTTCCCTTACAAAGATTAAGCTAACTTTAAGCCAAATATGAAGCAAAGATTAAACTAAACATTAAACTAAAATAAAGCAAAGCATTAAACCGAGATTAAGCTCAAATTAAGTAAAGCTATAGAAAAAAATTAAGGAAAGATTAAACAAAACATTAAGCAAAGATTAAGGCAAGATTTTTAAAAAATTAAACAAATATTAAGCACAAATTAAGCTAAAATTTTATCCCAAATTTTATTTTCTAGATTTATTTACCCACAGTAATCTTATGCCGATATTTAAATTCCATTTCCTAAACACATGAATATATATATATATATATATATATTTTGTCTTTAAAATATGTAAGTGTTGAAAATGCCATTAGTTTGTTTAGTCATTTAAGCAGTAAATGATGTTGTGACAGCACAAACGGAAACACAGCAAACCTCGCATTATAATAATTTGAAGTTTGCAACGCAGCAAATGGTGTTACGTAAAAAAACAGAAATCACAAAGCGAATCCGTTACGACGCACAAATCCGACCTTCACCTGAGCTGAATTTCACACGTTTAAACACGTCGCACCACAGCGTGATGTCACGATGATGTAATGGACGTCGTAGAGCTGATCATCGGCACATGCCTGGGTCATTTTGAAACCTCTCGCCTCGCCTGAGTCTCTCTGAGTCTCTGTCTGAGTCTCTCTCTGAGTCTCTCTCTGAGTCTCTCTGAGTCTCTATCTGAGTCTCTCTGAGTCTCTGTCTGAGTCTCTGTCTGAGTCTCTGTCTGAGTCTCTCTCTGAGTCTCTCTGAGTCTCTCTCTGAGTCTCTCTCTGAGTCTCTATCTGAGTCTCTCTGAGTCTCTCTGAGTCTCTCTGAGTCTCTCTCCGAGTCTCTGTCTGAGTCTCTCTGAGTCTCTCTGAGTCTCTCTGAGTCTCTGTCTGAGTCTCTCTGAGTCTCTCTGAGTCTCTCTCTGAGTCTCTGTCTGAGTCTCTCTCTGAGTCTCTGTCTGAGTCTCTCTGAGTCTCTGTCTGAGTCTCTCTGAGTCTCTGTCTGAGTCTCTGTCTGAGTCT
>CM075029.1:1146145-1158307 GCA_037576675.1 Pangasius sanitwongsei
GGGGGGGGGGGGGGGCCCCCCCCCCCGGCCCCCCCCACACCCACCCCCCCCCACCCCCCCCCCCCCTCTCCCCCCGCCCCCCCCCCCCAAAAAAAAAAAAAAAAAAAAAAAAAAAAAAAAAAAAAATTACAATTTAATCTGAGTGTAATTAGTGTAAAAGCCTGTTTATAGGAAACACGTTTCCTTTTTTCTGTGTGCGACGATAAAAGAGTCCCACGCACAGGCCAGGAAAATTATCCATAAAGGAAACAAAAAATTCACATCGTCTTTCCTTTATGGCTAATTTTTTTTTATCTACGCTCATTAATAATCGATAGCAATCATAAATAGTGATGAATTTTTTTGGATTTTGTCAGAACTAGTGGCTTTAATGTAATAAGCGCTTCGTGGTGTTTATTGAAAGGTGTCGCAAAAAAAATAAAAAGGTGTCACGTCTCAAAATCGTCACGTGTTAGAGGAAGCATAAGTATGTGCCTTCAATGTGATCTTTCTTGGTGAGCTTGTTATTCTCGAGAAGCTGAAGCCAGCCGATTGTGTTTGCACTAAAAAACCAAAACCGCTTTTTCGTGATGTAGGTGATTTAAAGCGAGCTTTGTCGCGTCACTTTAACCGTGTGCATGAGGGTAAATTTAGGGCTAGAGCTCTCATAACGCTGATCTGTAACCTAGTGCAGCTTACGGAAATCCCCAGATTTAAAAAAAAAATAAATAAAAATAAATAACAATGAACTAAAAACATCTCTGCTTCGTTCTGTGTCGCATTCGGTTCAGACCCATCTCACACTCACACTCTATAAACATCCGCAGTTAGGCATGTGCCGATGATCAGCTCCATCACACAGCATCGCTATCCTCATCCCCATCCGAATCCGAATCCGAATCCTTACATCGGATCGCAATCACACGAGAACACGAGAACAGCATCACTATTAAAGTTCACGCATGATGTAAAAAAAATAAATAAAAAATACGTTTTTTTAAAAAAATCACACACACAGGATGGCGGCACACGCCTAACACACATACAGCATAAAGAAAGAATTTTGTTTTATTTTTTTAAACACGCATGAACTCACGAGGTCGCCTCGAGACTATTGGTCATAACATTGTTTTTGTGTTCTTTTGTAAATTATTCTTCGTATTATTATTATTATTATGATTATGATTAAAATGATTACTGACATTGTTAGTGGGATATAAAAGGCCTCCATGCTTTGAGTCTTATAAATGCACCTTATCATGGCCCGGCCGAGTCGAGTCGAGTCGTCTAATGCGTCTGATTTAGCACCTTACTACGCAGCATGATTTCACTTTACACCAGTCTCGCTCACGACAACAACAACAACAGCAACAACAACAACAACAAAATAAACCTGATTATATTTTTACGAAAAAAAAAAAAAAAACATTCAAAGGGATGTGCCAAAGTTTGGAGGCGATCTCCCTTGTTTTTTTTTTTTTTGTTTTTTTTTTTCTTTTGTTTGTTTTTTTTTTTTTTAAAGCATACTATTCCTTTCATTCTCTTCTCCTTCAGTTATCGCAGCGCTACGTTCATGTAACCTTTCCTATAAACGTGTTTAAGGAAAACGTAAAATGAAAAAAAAAAAAAAGATGATTTATTTCAGCAGTCAGTATCATTACCTGCCATTTTACAGTAAGCCCTGTATTTCACGTATAATTACCAGTGATGTGTATTTGTTATTATACAGAAAAATAGCTGTAAAAGCTTCATTATGTTACATAATATTGTGACTTTTTTTTTTTTCGAAAAAAACTGTGAAGACTTATCTTGCATATACTTTATACAGAAGTATTAAGCCTTAATACAAAAGACTAAAAAAAGGAGTGGAAGAATAACTGATTGTCGCAAAAGTAAGGATGATTTTTTTGTAAATGTTACCAGCACTTTTTTGTAATTTTCACTCTCTTGAGGTATTGTACAAGTTCACGCTGTTTGTGAAGTTTGAATATGAAGGAATAAAAACTAGTACTTTCCTGTACTTCACACATGGGGATCCTACGTGTTGTTCTTCTTTCTTGTTTCTTTTTTTTTTTTTTTTAACCCACAGACACGTGATCAACGTTCATCTCACAAATACGCTTTAATTCTCTGTTCGCAGCTTGTGACATCACCATCACACACCATCAGAGCTTGTTACCGGTTATTACGCCGGGCCGCGTGACGCTTTTTTCCCTTCCTTACAGCGCACGTTTTACACGTAATCCCACGAGGACTGTTTGTGCTGCCGTCTGGATTTTTTTTTCCCGATCCCGTTTTCGGAAAAAGCGTCAATTCACATCACAGTTGGTTTTTTTTTTTTTGGAGGGTGAGCGAGAAATACAAACATTGAGGGCAAATCTTTTGTGTAAATATGTCTTGTTAGTGATTGACTCGTGCTTCATGACGTGTGGAATTGAAAATATTTCATTGTTAAGTAACTAAATGTCTATTTTTTTTGTAATGTTCACCGATACATGATGTGACGTCTCACTTTACACTGCATTACTGACGATAATAAATCTAATGGAGACGCCAGGCGAGGCTGGTTAGTTAGCCGATACTAGTGAGGATGGTAAGAGTGTTATAGTTACTGTGTTCTTTTTTTTTTTTTCATATCAACACAAAAAATGTTCGTGATAGCAATTTTTCTGAAAAGTAGCAGTCATAGTGAAGCGCTCTGAGCCTTCAGTAATTAATCACAATGTAGAAAATGCACTTTCTCTCATTTATACCTTTATAAAAATCCTGGAAAGTAGATTTCAGATCTCACACTAAAGCTGTAAGTAAAGTTATCATCATTTATACTCATACAGCACAGCATTACCCGCGTACACAGAAGCACATGAAAAGAAATTCTGTAAAGCAAAGAACCTAAACTGAAAAGAGCAGCAAAAAAAGATATTTCCTTTAACACTGCGTCAGTTACACTGTGGTGCCGTTTTACAAAGAAATCTAACTTTGGCTCGCAAATGCTTCTGTCTCCGCAGCTAGCGCACAGTCACTGAGGATGTTTTTTTATCTATAAAATGTAATGAATAAACAAAACACTGTGTATGTCGTGCAGTTACAGTAAAATAATCAACAATGCAACCTCATATGACGTACGACACCTCATACAATTTATCCGTTTATAGTCACGTTTACTGTCGTCGAACTTCCTCGAAACAAGTTAGTCCCTTTTCGCACTTACGCAGCTTGTCGTGTTACCGAGAAACCGCAAAGAAGCGTGAACTCCTCTGTCCTGAAGAGTGTCAGAAAAGTTACAGCTTTACTTCTGACTGTTACAAAGCGCTGACACTGGAGACTCCTTCCATTAACGTTAAATCTAAAACGTCTCCTCGCAGAAAACTTGTACACGCCTTATGTTTTAGTTATAAAAATCCGTTTAAATCCCGTACAAGATAACAAGCTAAACGATAACGTATAAGAACGAGCGCATTAATATAAACCTGTGATTCGCAGCTGCACCACTGTCAACACCTTCTGACCAATCAGAATCCAGAGCTGTGGTGTAAAGAGTTTTGCTGTACTGAGAAGAAATCATCACCCACGTAATACCTGCTCAGTCGTGCAACTATGTATGATGGACATGGGGGCCAATACTTTGTCCAAAGCAACAGATGGGCTATAGTCGGTAATGGTACGCCTACGACACGGCTGATGAAACGGCGTTTCAGTGTGTAACGCTAAACGATGAATATTATGAATATTATGAATATATTCCCGCAGACTTTTAAGCGAATGATTTTAGCTAATTGGACCTAATGGCTCGGCTCCTCGTCCTGACAGAAGGTTACACTCAGGTGTTTTTATTATTTTTTATTTAACACTCATTAATAGTTAATTTAGACCCAAAACACACACGGCAGAGAAGAACGTTAAGCCCGCTGAATTCCATTTACATACACATACGTCTCTGATCCGTCATTTCCATCTGCGCCTCGCTCTCCTGAACAGATGGCAGCGGGAGGACGAGAGGAACGAGGAGAACAGGTAAGAAGAACCCGTGCGCTCGCGGCCCGTGTGTGCGCTCGGTACCTTCTGCCAGTCGCTCGGTGACTCACAACCTTTCGCCAATTCTCAAGAAAAACACATTTTAAAGAACACAAATTAAATGTCCACAATTTACCACTTAACCTGAAATGTAGATTAAACGTGTCTTGTGTAAAGTTTGCTCTTTTTTTTTCTTTTTACACTCTGAAGCTAATGTGGCTAACAGGTGGCCTTAGCCTATAGCCTCCAGGTTAGCATTGGGCACTAATCAGGTTTCTGCCTCAAAAAGATTTGTTGTGATTTCTGACTCTGGATGGCACTGATGTGTGTAAACCTGGACAAAAAGTCACAGCTCCATCAGTTTCAGTTTCTTCCTCCACTCAGTTTGGTGTCAGATTTAGGCAGAAGGGGCGTGGCCTAAAGAAGTGATTTAGACTAATTCGGCTACTTTACAAAACAATTCACAACAATATACAAATTTCTGCCCTTTAAGTAAGAAACTCTGATGCTTCTCCTGAGATGCCAGTGATCCTGACCCCTTCTGCTCTCTGGACCTGCCTGATCCATCCCGATGCCCTACTTCTGGTTGGAGTTCTCATCGGTTGGAGATCGCTTGCTGCCGCTGGGGGTGGCCCACATGGACGGCCTGAAGATCAGTGAGATTGCTGGTGCCGCTTGGGGGCCGTGGAGATCTCTTGGGGATCTCATATGGGGAGTTGTACAGTGATGGCTTGGGACTGCGGTTGCCACAAGCAGCTCTGCACTCAGGACTCCATCAGTGGACAGTGGATCAGTTCAACAAACCGGACTTCATGTGAAAACTGTGATGAATTTCCTGGTTACACAACTGCACTATTTGTCCATATAGTACACAATAATAGAAGGGATTTATTTATAATCGCACTATCCGTTGCACCCAGATGAGGATGGGTTCCCTTTTGAGTCTGGTTCCTCTCAAGGTTTCTTCCTCATATTATCTCAGGGAGTTTTTCCTCACCACCGTCACCTCTGGCTCACTCATTAGGGATAAATTCACATATTTACAATTTATTTTGATTTAATTGAATTTGACTGTATTTATTTCTGTAAAGCTCCTTTTTGTCGATGTCCATTGTTAAAAGCGCTATACAAATAAAACTGAATTGAATTGATAGTAGAATTACTGTAACCACCTCAAACGTGATTATTTTCCTGTAACAGCATGCCCCAAAGTGTTTTATTCCTCTTACACCACAGCAATTTGCCAAAGATTACAGTTCTTTATTTATTAAAGAACAACACGTCATACTTTTTATCCATTTAATGTTGTAGAACCTCAGTGAAACAAGTTAGTTCCTGTTCTCACTTATGTTATAGCAGCTATAAACAGTCGTTCTCTCACCAGCCTCTCAAAAAGTGTAAACTCCTCGGCCCAGATGATGTCAGAAAGCTTAACGCTCACTGGAGACTCTTTCCATAAAGGTTACAAAAACATCACCTCAATATATCGATTACGAATCGGTTCACGTGGAGCGTCTGCCGTACACGTCCCCGTGAACGAGCTGTTACTATAGAAACGATCACGTGTTAGAAGGAGTGCATTAAAATAAACCTGCGCTACTGTCAGAGCTGCTGGTATAGTATAGAAATTTTGTATCTACGAAATCAGTTTTGACCGCGTGGCTGAAAATCGCGATGGAATCCCAGAGCGTTATATAAGGGCACGACACAGCGACGCACTACACCCTACAGAAAAGGGAGAAAAAAATGTTTGGGATTCAGATACAATTTTATACAAAAACTGTGAATAAATTTCAGGTCTTTGTAGGTTTTTTTTTTAAATTGCTTTTTGTTTTAAGAAGGGCCGAACTGCGACAATGTTGTGTGTCATCTTCATTTTAAAAGAAATAAAATGGCATCTTACCTAACAATTTACAGTTATGAATGTGACATCACACCATTATTACTATATTATTATAAGATGTATCATATATATCATGTATCATGTTTAGACACGGCGTTATTATTTTTCAGTGATATAAACACAAGCTTTGCCAAAATAAAAAGTTTTACAAATGGGCAGAGCCAAAATAAATGAACAACAGTCTCTGGATATGTATTACAAAAGATACAATATGTTTATGTTTTGTATAACTGTATTAAATACGTTTTTTTAAAAAGCTGGAATAGATTATATGAATAATCGAACGTATTGGGAACGCTGGATTTCACTTCCTCATACGTCATCATCCTGCGCCGACGCGTCACTGGCAATGGGGGACGCGAATGTGGTGAAAATTGCCGTAATTGCGGTGGTATTCCCGGACAAGCTGTCCATTTAAAAATAAAAAATATAATAAATATGCTCACTGTTGTTTAGTTAGTTTGTGGTTACGTCGACTTTGTGTCATATTATTTAAAAAAAAAAAAAAAAAAAAACTCTGCTTGAGAACTTCACTGTGCGACTTGCGACTTGGCTGCTGCGCACGTGGGACAGATTCAGCATGGACTCCAGCCAACGGTGAATTTCTCTTCTGTTTTCCTTTTAATTAATGTTTAAATGGTGTATGAGATGTCTGAACTTAAAGGACCTGTGGTGTGTTTACACGGTCAAGAACAAGCGTTTTGAATTTGTGTTATCAGTCAGTGCAGCCAGGACGTGTGTTTCAGTTGTAACTACGACGCTAATGTGGCTAACAAGTGATATAAGTTTAGAGCTACCAGTTTAGCATCAAGCAAAATGCATGTCTAAACACACACACACACACACACACTTCAAACTGTACAGAATCTATAAAAATGAAGCAGAAGCAAAACCATAGATGTGTGTGAGAAGTGATTGGAATAATAAAATAGTTCGACATGTCAGTGATTGTGTGTGTGTGAGAGAGAGAGAGAGAGAGAGATGAAGTCTGAATGAATTATTATCGTTGCTGAGTTAATAACAGACTCCTTTTTAAAAAAAACATTTCAGCAGTATTCATTGCATTGCTTTGTTTTTCACAGGAAACGTGGTAAAATGGCTGCAGTGCTGGTGGATGATGATGAAGAGGAGCTTTCTCCTGATGAGGAGAACATGATCAGTGCCAGTGAGGACGAGGTGAAGACACACACACACACACACACACACTCGGTCCTAGAGCCAGTTTTAACACTTTGTCTTTACTAGGTTAAAAACCCGAACTATCATAAATAAATAAGACCTTTGAGAAGAAAACACAGACATTAGTTAGACCTAATCCACAATAATTACTTGTAATAACAGATACTTTTTTCTTTCTCCTCCTCTTCAAAAACGTCATAGTTTAATGACTGTCATGTAAATAACTATCAGCGTGCTGGAGTTGTTGTCATGGTGATGAAATTCCTGCAGTAAAGTTGCTTGACTCTGTTTATAACAGTATCAGATGCAAAATATATATTTTTTTATATTTTTAAAAAGCTAGCGTTTATGGTGTCTATAAAGATGATTCTTTTTTGAAATATTATCTTGATGCAGAAATACTTTTTTCCCAAACTTTTGGTTATGAGGAACGCTCGATGGGGTATTCATCAGCAAGCTGATGGCTTTTAGTCGACTGTTTCCTCGTTTTTTAAATGGTTTGTGGAAAGTTTTAGATTCGTTTCAATTTGAAACATGTCGATTGACCTTCATGTGAAATCATGCGACCTACACGTGAACAAGCCAGGTGCTCTGTGTCTGTGACGTTAACGATTAAAGTTAATGTTTTATGCTGAGAGTGCTTTCAATCCAGGGGCTTCTGTGAATTTGGAAATTGGGACGTATGTATTTGTGTAACAGATATAACTGTGTGTGTGTGTGTGTGTGTGTGCGCGCGCGCAGGAGGACAGCGATGATGACAGGAAACACACTAAACTCCTGGAGGCCATCAGCTCTCTGGGAGGGAAGAGAAGGTCAGTGTGATTTTTTTGACATCTGTGTTAATCTAGCTAATGCCGTTGATGGACAGATGTTGGTTGTCATGGTAATGCATCATCCTCTTCTCAGGAGGATGCAGGTGGAGAGATCGGAGGCCAGTCTGCAGATCTCGGAGTTCTCTGTGAACGCAGATGGAGCGGGAGAGAAGGTCGAGCTCTCGGACCTGCTGGGTTCCGTGGAGAAAACACCTGGAGCACCGAACAAGACCAAGAAGCAGCTGAGGAACCTGCAGAACTCAAAAGAGACGCTGGAGCTCCCGCTGAGCCGCCAGCAGACTGAGCAGGTGTGTGTTTAACACCTACACACACACACACACACACACACAGTGCAGTCACGAGGGTGCCAATACTTCAATCTTTAGTGGAAAAAAAATATATAGTGCTTACACTTAAAAACTTTACATTTAAACAATGGTAGCAGTGGTTCAGGAACCAACACAAGCCACTAATAATAATAATAAAATCGGATGAATTTAATTGGCTTGTAGAAACAAGCTCCGCCCCCTCTGCATTCTTATTGGTCACTCCAGAAAGCGTGTTGTAAAAGTTTTTGCTCTAAAGCTTGTTTTGAGTGTGTTTGTTAAAATCACTTTCTCTCATCCGTGTGTGTGTGTGTGTGTGTGTGTGTGTGTGTGTGCAGATCCAGAGGAGCGTGGCGTACGAGCGCAGCAGTAAGGAGGTGTCCCGCTGGGAGAGTGTCATCACACAGAACCAGAAGGCCGAGCAGATCATCTTCCCTCTTAAACAGGAAACAGCCGGACCCAAGCGTGTGGAGCAGGTGGTGGCCGGCTGGAAGGTGTGTGTTCTCTCCCTGTGTTTGTTTGTGTGTGTGTGTGTGTGTGTGTGTGTTTCATCATATTGTTAACGATGTTTACCAAGAAACAATTTACTTGCATATTTTATCATTTTTATAATGATTATCATAATCTTTTTTGATAAACATACCTGGTAAAATATAAAATGTTTATATATTTATATATAGTGTGTTTATCTATATATATGTATTTATATCTTTGCAATTAATATATTTTTATATTTTTTTTCCTCTGTGTCTCTGTCTCTCTCTCTCTCTCTCTCTCTCTCTCTCTCTCTCTCTCTCTCTGTCTGTCTCTCAGGCTCAGACTCCTCTGGAGCAGCAGATCTTCAGTCTGCTGCGCAGTAATCATCAGCCGATCACTGACCCCGTGTTGACCCCTATGGAGGCGGCGTCTATCAGGGCCATGAGTTTGGAGGAGGTGAGTGTCAATCACCTCTAACATAAGCGCCGCCTTCCGAGTTTAGGCCACGCCCCTGCTCGAGTGCGCCACCAAATTATGTGTAACTGTTTTACTTCCTTTTGGCCATGTTTTATAGATAACAGTGTTCAGGAAACCTATCACTAGGACTGTTTGAGACACTAAGTCCGTTAAGGAGACACCTTTATATTTAGCACAATGCTAAACTGGTAGACATGATCTTTCCTCACTCCTTAGCAATTCTTCTTTCCTAGCGGCTGTCTCGCTTTGCAGCAGGGTCTGCATGCTTGCACACCACTGTCCACTTCTTTAAGTCAAGGGCGTCATTAGGGGCAACGTTCATCGCTTTCGTATCTTCTTTGATGCGGGCCATCCCACGTGGTCGGTGTCCTTCAGGGTTGAATTGGAGAGCGGTCTTGGCGATGGAGTGTTCATCGCTACACATAACGTGACTGAACCACCACAGTCACGCTTCACGCATCTAGTTCAAGATGGCCTCTTCCATCGTCTTCCTTATATCTACCTACCCAATCGAGCCACGAGATTCTGAGCGACCATCACTACATTTTCAGTTCCATGACGTGGAGCGCATGCTCGTCTTTCATGCATTGACATGAGCTCAGGCGTCCAGCAGGGTGTCGCCCTCCGAGGTGATGAGGGGCCCGAGGTATTTGAAAAGCATGGTCTTCTTCAGCTCCTGGCCGTCGATGTGTTTGGTGCCAAACGGTTTGCAGGCTACGTTCTAGATATTCCGTCTTCTTGATGTTGAGTCTCACTAAGTTCTCACTTAGTCGATTCTTCCACTCCTGGGTTTGTTGTCGAAGGGCCATGAGATCTTTGTTTGTAAGCGCGGTGGCGTCTGCATAGACAAGCGTCCAGGGGCGAGGCATTTGCAGGTCGGCCGTCGCCGTGTCCATGCAAAGGATGAACAGTACTGTGAAAGGGCAGAGCCTTGGTGGACGCCAACGGTGATGTTGAAAGGTGACAAAATTCTGGCTGGGCGTCGAATTGCACTTGTGACGGTGCGGTAAAGAAGTTGGACCCAACACGCTTACACCTCTGGGACAGCGTAAGATCGTATCACATGCAAGATGAGTTCGCGGGTTACTCGGCCACATGCCTTTTGCAAATCCAGAAACGCCATGTTCACCATCTTGTTCTTCTCCCGGTGCTTCTCCATCAACAGCTGGGCAGCGTGGATGGTGTCGGTGGGTCCACATCCCGGGGCGAAGCCGCATTGTTTAGCTGCATTAGGCTTTAGGGTGACGATGTTTCAGAGGCGCCGGTCCAGCACTCGCTTGTATATCTTCATCGCGTGGCATAATACCCGCATTGGCCAGTAGTTGGTGCACTCGCCCTTCAGAGCAGCATGGTCGTGAATTCCTCATTACAAATGCCAACAAAGTAGTCGGACCATCGTCGCAGGATGGCTGGTCTCGCAGGATCTGGTTGTCAGCTCCTTTGTCTTGCATGACGTGGCCGATGTCTTGAGTGGAGTGGTGGCGGGACTTACGCTGGGCGTGGTAGATATTGTTCGTCCCTTCTGGCGTTTCCAGCTGGTCGTACAGGTCCTTGTAGTGACGGCTCTTTGCAGCGGCCACTGCCCTCTTCGCTGCTGATTCCAATGAATGGTATCGGTTGACCCTGAGATGCATGCTTAGCTATATTAGCTATATATAACGCTTTACCACAGAGGTCTCCAGAGGTCACATACTGCAGCTGTAATTTTTAGAGTTCGAGTTGACTTGTATATATTTGTTTTTGGAATAGTGTTATATACAGTTTCATAATGTAAACCATGTTCAAAAACAAACGGTTAAATTAATACAAAGGGTGAAATCATAAAAATACAACACAAGGAACAAAAATTGTCAAAATGGGACGAATTAAAACACAGGAAGAAAATGCATCTGCAATCCTGGATTCAGAGTGGAATATTGGATGCTGGGTGTACGGTGTCAAATTCTGTGTGTTGGATGTCAGATGTTGGATGACGGTTTTCAGATAATGGGTGTTGTAAGCAGGGTGTTTGGTGTCAGGTGTTGGATGCCGGGAGTAAGTTGTCAAACACTGGGTGGCGAGTGTCGGCTGGCCGGTGGCGAGTGTCGGATGGTGGGTGGCGAGTGTAGGATGGTGGGTGGCGGGCGGTGAGTGTCGGATGGTGGGTGTCGGGTGACAAGTGGCAAATGTCGGTTGGCGGGTGTCGGATGGCGAGTGGCAAGTGTCGGATGTTGGGTGGCGAGTGTCGGATGTTGGGTGGCGAGTGTCGGATGTTGGATGGCGAGTGTCGGATGGCGGGTGGCGAGTGTCGGATGTTGGGTGGCGAGTGTCGGCTGTTGGGTGGCGAGTGTCGGATGGCGGGTGGTGAGTGTCGGATGGCCGGTGACGAGTGTCGGATGGTGGGTGGCGGGTGGCAAGTAGCAAATGTCAGTTGGCGGGTGGCAAGTGGCGGGTGGTGAGTGTCGGATGGTGAGTGTCGGGTGGCAAGTGGTAAATGTCGGATGGCGAGTGGCAAGTGTCGGATGTTGGGTGGCGGGTGGTGAGTGTCGGATGGCGGGTGGTGAGTGTCGGATGTTGGATGACGAGTGGCGAGTGTCGGATGTTGGGTGGCGGGTGTCGGATGGCGGGTGGTGAGTGTCGGATGTTGGGTGGCGAGTGGTGAGTGTCGGATGTTGGGTGGCGAGTGGTGAGTGTCGGATGTTGGGTGGCGGGTGGTGAGTGTCGGATGTTGGGTGGCGGGTGGCGAGTGTCGGATGTTGGGTGGCGAGTGTCGGATGTTGGGTGGCGAGTGTCGGATGTTGGGTGGCGAGTGTCGGATGACGGGTGGCGAGTGTCGGATGTTGGGTGGCGAGTGTCGGATGACGGGTGGCGAGTGTCGGATGATGGGTGGCGAGTGTCGGATGACGAGTGGTGAGTGTCGGATGTTGGGTGGTGAGTGTCGGATGTTGGGTGGCGGGTGGTGAGTGTCGGATGTTGGGTGGCGGGTGGTGAGTGTCGGATGTTGGGTGGCGGGTGG
>CM075029.1:1158317-1207476 GCA_037576675.1 Pangasius sanitwongsei
CGGATGTTGGGTGGCGGGTGGTGAGTGTCGGATGTTGGGTGGCGGGTGGTGAGTGTCGGATGTTGGGTGGCGGGTGGTGAGTGTTGGATGACGAGTGGCGAGTGGCGGATGTTGGGTGGTGAGTGTCGGATGTTGGATGACGAGTGGTGAGTGTTGGATGACGAGTGGCGGGTGGCGAGTGTCGGATGTTGGATGTCGGATGTCAGGTGCTCGATATTCGCTGTCGGATGGTGAGTGCTGAGCGTCAGGTGTTGGTGGTTTGTTAAAATGTTCCTTGTTTTGCTTTGCAGGCGAAGATCCGGCGTGCTGAGCTCCAGAAGGCACGAGCGCTGCAGTCTTACTACGAGGCCAAAGCTTGGAGAGAGAAAAAGATCAAAAGCAAGAAGTAAGTGGAGAAAATATTACAGTTAGAGTTGACTATAATAGCGGCATGTTGCTTTTATATTTTATTACACAGTGCATCACAGTGCATATATACACACTGTCCTTCAGCCACTGACAGTTTCCACGGCTTTATACAATCTGTCTGTTTTTTATTTATTTATTTATTTATTTATTTCCCTTTTTAAAAATTTTTTCAGATTTATTTTGTTTGTGTTTTGGCGTTTTATCTGCTATAATATAATTATACCATAATTAACAAATAACACCATAATTAATGTTTTACAAAAAAACTATTTGCAATTTCTAACTTTCTCACTGTATCTCTGTCGCTGATCTCTCTCTCTCTCTCTCTCTCTCTCTCCCTCTCTCCCTCTCTCTCTCTCTCTCTCAGGTATCATAAGGTACAGAAGAAGGCTAAGTGTAAGGAGTTCCTGAAGCAGTTTGATGAGATGATGAAGACGGATCCGGCTGCGGCGCTGGAGGAGTTGAAGAAGATGGAGCTGTCGCGGATGGAGGAGAGGATGTCCCTCAAACACCAGAACAGCGGCAAGTGGGCCAAGACCAAAGCTATCATGGCCAAATACGACGACTCGGTAAGAACGGCCACATGGGAGATCTCACTAATTACCAGTTTACAGCATTTGTCGTGTTTAAAGGAGCCGTGTGCCGTGTTTAAAGGAGCCGTGTGCCGTGTTTAAAGGAGCCGTGTGCCGTGTTTAAAGGAGCCGTGTGCCGTGTTTATCACCCCCTGCTGCTGGGGGGTGGGACTAATTTTCAGGCCAGAAATAAATGTAAATCAAAATCCTGAAATTTACAAGTTTTTTAATTTATTTGTGAAACTGTGCGATTATTCCAGGTGTTGAAATGCTGTTAAACTTTACACAAACTTCACCTTTAACACCGATTCATTTATTCATTTATTTATTCATCCAAATTGTTTTTAACTGAAATCACAAAAATTTATTACAAAGTATAATGTTTGCTTTATTTAAAAAAAAAAAAAAAACTGTTTAAAACTGTTTCATATGTCTGGTTGTTTTAATATTGTTTAACACTTTTTAAGGCATCTTTTACCATATTTTAATTTGGAAATAATATTGTTTTATCTGTATAGCATAACATTTTATTTATTTACTTTATTTATTTGTTTGTTTGTTCTTCAGCCAAGTTCTGTCATTAATTTTGCGTACAGCAGCAGGACTGAGTGATTTAATAATCATAAAATAATCCTACCCTGCTTCTCGTGTCTACACAACACACAATCGTATTTCCTTTTCATCAGTCCACTGAAGTATCACACTGATTAATCGACTCTCTCGTCCCCCGTGCGTCGTTTTTCAGGCCCGTAAGGCCATGCAGCAGCAGCTGGAGCTGAACAAGGAACTGACTCAGAAACTCGTCGTGCCGTCTGACGACGATGACGAGGGAAACGACGACAAAGAGGCGAGCGCGCTTCCCGATTTCGTGAACGATCCCGAGTCAGCAGACGGCTCCGTGAACCCCTGGATGAGAGGCAAACTGAGCAGCGAGGGTCACGGGGTCACGGCGGATCCTGACACCACGACTGCAGAGGAACCGGCAAGCAGCCAGCAACGGGAGGAGGAGCAGGACCAGGAGGAGGAAGAGGAGGAGAACGAGGAAGAGCAGCTGTTGAGACACTTCGAGACGAAACGGAAGCTGAGGCAGGACGAGGAAGACGATCTGGTTCCTGTCGCACAGGAGGAGGAAGACGGTACGTACTCACCTGCTCGCTGTGACGTTCGTCATATCTCCGTTTTGACTCACAGGGGGCGTGGCCTAAAATCTGAAGGCGGAGCCTTAGAGCCTTAGATTTCTTAGAAGTGATTCAGATGACAGAAGTCATAGAGTTAGAAGTGAATCAGCTGTTGAATCCTGTAATCTGATTGGCCAGAAGGTGTTGATTAATTTCCTGACAGTAGTGCAGCTGCAAATCTCACGTTTATATTATTGCGCTTGTTCTAATACGTTATTGTTTCCATAGTAACAGCTCGTTCACACACTAGACGCTCCACATGAACGGATTTTTAAACACTGTTTATACACTGAGGAGGCGTTTGTGTAACGTTTATGGAAGGAGTCTCCAGTGTCAGCGCTCAGTAACAGTCAGAAGTAAAGCTGTAAATTTAACTTTTCCGACATCTTCAGGGCGGTGGAGTTTACACTTTGCGGTTTCATGCAAGTAGTAAACACACACACACACACAGAGTGTTTATTACTTACGTGATACGTGGCTCCATCATGTCTGACTATCTGTAGGGTTTAGTATGTTAATGAGCTCGTAACATGTGTACACTGACTTACACACACACACACACACACACACACACACACACACGCTGGTGTTGGTGTCAGGATCTGCGATGTTGTAGATAAACACTGAACACTGCTGTAATGTATCCACACTCTAACAAAGCGCTTCTCATGTATTATCCAGCAGCACTGAATCACTCCACTGCTGAAATCTCATCTCCAGGTACACGGATTAGCTCCGGTTGCTATGGTGATGGGAATAACTTTTAGTCAAATATCCGATGTAATAAAGAGGAACATGGTTATCACTCAAACGTATGCCTAAAAGATCAATCCCCTCCTAAACTCCTAAAAACAGCAGAGGAGCCATTCGACGTATAAATCTGGAAAGATTGACATTAATTGTTTTGAACTCTCCAACGTTAACTGATGCCCTGGAAGCTCCGCCCCCTTTCCCCCCTTCTTTTTTCTTTACATCTAATCCAATCTACGCTACTTGGTTGTAATCTGACTGAAGAATTAGCAAGGATTTTATTTCAGAATTGCTCTGATGTTCGCTGAAATGTTCTCCGCTTATTATTATTATTATGGATTAGCACTAAAAGACGCGCACACTTTCAAATGGTGTAACTCTAGAAGATCTTTATGGCTAATTGGCGTCCTGTCGGTGGCTAAACGATGCTCAGCGGTGCTGTAGCCTGCAGTGACCGGACACGTATACACACCTCACTGAATCGCTGAGAGAGAAACTGAAGGCATACGAGTCTCCTGCTGTTGATGCTTACAGCTTTGTTGTTTGCGGGAACGTTCAAGACGCAATGTTTTATGATTACAACGTTGAGGTGTTGTACAGAAAGCCGGTAAACTCCTCTGTTAGCCGAACAAAGTTAGCTAGCTAAACCTGTCCGTTATAAGCCGCTCCTCAGTACGAACATGACCTAGACATCTAGTGTTAGCTAGCTAATTTTGTATTTGATGTAGATTTTAGACTACATAGGTTTGTTGGTTTGTTAAAGCAATAAAAATGAAGCTAAGTTAAATTCGTAACACTGATATGACGGTTAGCTGTTCAGCTCCTCAGACCCGTTATTCCTTGTAATTGCTTGTAACCACAACCGTCTTCTGTTGGCTTGGGAAGGTGACCGGTTCGATAGTACGCGGTAAAAAGAATCTGTTTCGCCATTCACGCAGGAGCGCAGGAGGACCCGGGGGAAACGGCGAGAGACGTACAGGAAGAGGAAAAGGTGGAAGCGGAAGAAGAGGAGGATGAGGAAGAAGAAGAAGAGCAAGAAGAGGTCGTGTCTGAATTCAACGCCCTGTTTAACAGGCTGATGAAGAGCACTCGCAAGCCCACAGAGCCGCCGCCGCCGCCGCCGGGCAAAGCCAGTCGGCCGCAAGAGGCGGAGCTTGCACACGAAGAGGAGGGGCTTCTGGACGAGGGGCTGGTCCGTGCTCGCACCGTGGAGGACCTGGAGGCTCTGGTGCATGATGGGACTGTGGAAGAGACGGCGGTGTCTGTTTCACACGCTGCCAGTGTGGACACGGCGTCTGAGCCACACAGCAAGAAGAAGAAGAAGAAAGAAATCGACCCGAGCGAAGTGCTCACTAAAGACGCCAACGTGATTAAAGTGCCGCTGGCGCCGACGCTGGTGGAGGGAGACGAAGGAGAGGAAGAGGAGGTGAGTTAAGGAAGGAAGACTCGTCTTCTTTTACGTTTATATTTTCTACTTATGTTCTTTTTTTTTTCCTCCCCCCCTCAAAGCTGTTAAACACAAAGATCGAGCATCACATCGAAAACTCTCTCCCTCTTTCTCTCTGTTTATCAGCGAAGATCTCAGATTTATGATGCTTTTCAGAATCCAGAGTCCAGATTATAATCTTATATATATATATATATATATATATTATACATTAGTTATTAATTTAAATGTAAAAATAATCATAATCAAAATAATGAACATCAGATAATTCAATCACATGAATAATTACGAGGACGCTTACTGATTGGTTACACAGTGGTTTTTTAACAGCCAATCAGAGTAGAGTCGGGTCTTATCGTCACACGAAGAGGTTCGGCAGAGACACCTGACAAAATTACATTTTTAAATTACATTAAAAAAAAACATTTAAAGGTGAAATAAATGATTTTGAGTTTTATGACGTTTTTAAAATGTTTTCCTTTTCAGGTCTGATTAAGGCATGTATATTAACTATTAACCTGAGAGCTTTTGTTTAGAGGCAGATAGAAAAAGGCGCAGTGGAAATTAAAAACTCCTGATTAAATATTTACACAGAAATTTTGGCTGATGAAAATAGTCCAAAAAAAAAAAAAAGATTAAACTGAAAATTTTCTGAGCACTATTAGATAAAAGATTTGTAAAAGAAGGATTATATTTGGTTTTTGTTTGTTTTGTTTTGTCTTTTTGACCATTTACTTTTATTGCATTTCAACTCCGCCCCCTTTTCCGGGACTTCACTCTTCCTCTTCGGGGGTTCGGTCTGCTTCTGTTATGCATCTTCGCTATTGGACAAAAACCTGCTTCATGAATCTTAGCATCTCAATTAATTCTATTGGCCAAACCTTGTGCTTTCGTAATCCGGTCAGGCGGAAACGATAATCGGGAACAATTGTTCCGCTGTGGTGTGCAGTGAAAAAAGCGAATGTGTGATCAGCCAGATTTAAGAGAAAATATTAGATTAGATTCAACTTTACTGTCATAATATAATGTACATATAATGTATAATATATTGTAATATACATTATAATATAATATACATTTATGATGTATAGTTTACCTACAAATATTTAGTTTCTCATCAAAATGTGACTTCAGTTGCTTAGAGTAAAATTAAATATCTAATGAAATAGTTATATATATATATAGAGAGAGAGAGAGAGAAAATATCAGTTGACTCAGTATTAATGTTGATCCAGTTACGACTAGCGTTACTTTAACTTGACTCAGTCGTATGTTGAACCAATGTACACATTTACACAATCGGGTAAATTTGATTAACTTTTTCCTCGTAATGCTGTAAAAGCACAGGCAGTATACAGTCTAAACATCTCTAAAATGATAGGAACGAGCTGCGCTGAATAAAAAAACTCTTGGAGATCGCGTGTGCATTAAGCCTGTTCATTAACGATATTTTCTTACGCATTTCTTCTGTCGTATATTTTCCACCGTGCTGCTTTTCGAACTTTATCAATTGCCGAGGTGTTGCTTTTGTTTGCAGTAATGTTGTATAATTTGATTATAAGTGGTTGTGCATCAGAGTAAAAAAAAAAAAAAAAAAAAGCTTGAATTAGCGGAAATGCTTTGTTTGACGTACGCTAAATCAAGCGAGACTGTTTCAGATAAACCCGGCTATTATTAGCTCACTTCGTGGAATATCAGTCTTTTTCCTTCTTTTTTTCCTCTCCATGTGTGTGTTTATCTTTGTATTCATCATCCTTTTTTGTTTTGGTTTATCTCCTTTTCATTGTATCTGTTTCACTTCTTCTCTTTTCCGGTTTATCTCTGCTTCAGTTTTATCTCTCCATCTGTCTTATCTTATACAATCACTGGCCTGATTCTTTAAAAAAAATTCCTTCCTTACAGTTTAGGAATGAAACCAAACCGTCAGGATTAAAAAGGTGAGAAATCGCGTCGGACTAAAACCCTGCATGTCTCCGCTTTAGGGCCCGTCGGCGCAGATGTCCATCATCAAGGAGGCCTTCGCAGGAGACGACGTCATCTCCGACTTCCTGAAGGACAAAAAGAAACAGGAAGAGGCGGGGCAACCCAAAGTGGTGGACCTGACCCTGCCTGGGTGGGGGGAGTGGGGCGGAGTCGGGCTCAAGCCCTCCCGATACAAACGCAGGAAGTGAGTCATACAGGAAGTGTAACATGTCGTTATTTTATTTATATTTACTGCTTGGATATTCCTCTAACTGTACAGATACGGTTACCGTGGATACGTGAAAAAAATCTGGAAAGATTTTTTAAAAACAGCAAAAGATTGGATGTAAAGCTTGCTGAGATTAAAGTATTGGCACCCCAGCTCCATTTGGTTAATATTGCAAATTTTATAAACTATACAGAGGTGTTTTTTTTTTTTAATTTCATATTGAAGAAAACACGAGTTTATGATAGTTGTAGTGTTTTATGATCGTGTCCGTCATTAGTCCCTGACAGGTACAGGAGCTCAATCAGTTTACGGCTGGTTCTGGATGTTGGATCAGTTACGGTGTGGTTTTGTTGTAGGTTTCGGCTGAAGCCTCCTCCTGCTGCCCCGAGAAAAGACCAGAAGCTTCCTGCAGTGATCATTTCTGAGAAGAGGAACTCGTCCATCGCATTACATCAGGTAACCTGCAGCTCAGAGAGGATGTGGTGTTGCGCAGACACTTTAAAGAACAGCAGGAAAATGAGACGAGCTGTGAACGAATAAATAAATCAGATCAACTACATAACGCTCTCCGTTTCTTTTTAATAAACTCTCCGATCGCTCGAAATGTCTTTTATCAAAACAAAATATTGCCATATACTTAAAGTGACTCTCTCTGTGTGTCTCTCTTGGTGTTTCTGTCTTTCTGACCATCTGTTTTTCTCTCTCTCTCTCTCTTTCTGTGGCTTTGTGTCTCTTTCTCTGTCTTTGTCTCTCTCTGCGTCTCTCTTTTGGCGTGTCTATCTTGGTGTTTGTCTTTCTGTCCATCTCTCTCTCTCTCTCTCTCTCTCTCTCTCTCTCTCTCTCTCTCGGTCGGTCTCTCACACTGTCTTTCTCACTGCCTACTTTGTCTTTCTTTCTGTCTAACTGTGTCATGCTGGCCCTCTCTTTGTGTGTTTGTGTCTCTCTCACTCTGCTTTTCTCTCTCTTTGTCATGTTCTGTCTCTCTCTCTCTCTCTCTCTCTCTCTCTCTCTCTCTCTCTCTCTGTGTAGGTGAGCCAGTTGCCGTTCCCGTTCCAGGAGAGCGCTCAGTTCGAGACGTGTATCCGTTCTCCCGTGGGTCAGACGTGGAACACGCAGAACACGGTGAAGAAACTCACCGCGCCCAAAGTGGTGACCAAACTGGGCTCCATCATCGAGCCGCTGAGGAAAGAGGACTTCCTGCCGGAGGAGAAGAGCGCCGGAGCGCTGAGGAAGCGGCCGCAGATCGTCCTGGAGGAGAAGGGCGGGAACGCGGGGAAGCGAGGGGGCGGAGCCAGGAGAACGCAGCAACAGAAGAAGAAGAAGAAGAAGAAATAGAAGAAGAAAAGAGGAGTGACTTGAATCAGGACGATTGCATGACCTTTGGACTCGAATCGTCTTGAATGAAGAGTCGATGATTAACGAGCGACTTTAGACTTGATAAAGGAGAGAATTAGACGCTAAAGTGGACTGATTTAATGAAATAAGTCATATGAAATGTACTTGTTGAAAATATAGTGTACTTGTTTTTGTCATGTCTTCTTTGATGTGTCTCTGCCTCTAATGTCTTGTGTGTAATTGAACTGTTTATAATTATTTTCTTCCTTCTATATATATCATTTTTGTCCTGAGAAACCGGTAATGTAACTCAGCATTTCTCTAAAAGCATCTACCTACTTCTGCTTTGGATACAGAAACGGGTTTGATTTCGTAAATAAAAAAAAATTTCCTGCTCGAACCAGTTTGGTGACGCAGGACGGTATGATTTTGCAGTTTTGTGAGGAACATTGAAATAAGGTCGATGTCACAACGGAGGTCGGATGTCTTTCCCAACACGTCTGTTTACCACAGAAGTAAAGCAACCTGTTTTTCCTACATCACTGAATGCATGGTAGATCTTCTGATCTGATTTAGATCTGGATTAAAATAGAAGGATGTAGTTATCTTAGATAACAGCAGGTGTTTTAACGCTCGAGGCTCAGAACTACAATAAACAGTTCAACATGTGACTAGAAAGGAAGCTATTCAGGCTTGTAGAAGGTTTTGTTTTGGATTTTTTTTTTAGCCACAGTGTATTGAGATGTATTCATGATTTAAATTAAATTAAACACACACACTGTGTTGTAGTTCAAGATGCCAACAATTACAATTTTTAAATTTATTAAAGAACAGCATGCGTTGTATTTGTTTATCGTTGCAGGTAATGTTAGTCCGTGTTCTCGCCGACGTTACAGCAGCTATAAACGGTTTAAAATCAGTTTAAATTCATTCAAGGACTTGCATAAAGTGGCCTTTTAATATATTTAATATATCCTCACCTATTATTATTAACTTTCCTGTTATTTTCCATCCAAACTCATGCACTTTTTAGTGTTTCAAGTTTGTGCACCCCAAATCTGTGTACTTTATTGTGTGAGTGTGATATATGGGAGGCTCAGATCTCAGCTCGGGAGTGTGACAGGATGAGACTAAGTGCACTCTTGTGTTCGTCTTGACCTCCTTAACATACCCCGTGTGTTAAGGAGGTCAAGATGAACGCAGGCGTGCACTTAGTTTCGTCCTGTCACACTCCCGAGCTGAGATCTGAGTGCTTAAGTGTGTTGGAACTGTCCATGTGTACAGTATAGTGCATTAATATAAACCTGTGATTTGCAGCTGCAGACACTGTCATAGGGGTTTAATCAACACCTTCTGACCAGTCAGACGCCACAATTCAACAGCATTCCAATGGTTTTGAAATATAAAACAATAGATCATTGACAAACGTGTTGAGGAGGAAGTAAATATGAGCAGCTCCATTGCCTGATAAAGCAAATGAGACACCGTGTTTTTGGTGGATTAATCTTCGGCTGCATGAAGAAGTTCCTTGTATGTCTGTTATCTGTATACAGTCGTGTGTGTGTGTGTGTGTGTGTGTGTGTGTGAGAGAGAGGGCATTTCTGGGAAACGCAGCCTTACCTGAACCGCCATGAATACTTCATGAAGGCCAGCATGATGAAAGAAAAAAGAGGAGGGTTTTTTTTAGTGGGGGTGTTTTTCATGCCACTGTGACTCAGCACAAAGTTTCTTCTAAAAGCTGTCCTTTCTTTCCGGACTCAGTCTCTCTGCCCCTCTGGTCTGGGACACATCATCTCGTCTGTGCTCCTCGGTTCTCTGTCGACATGCGGGTCGTGCTTTTTGTCGCTTTTTGGCTTCAGGTTTGGACCGATGTAACTGGATATCCAACCGGAGCTCCGGTAGGCAGGTGTGTGGACATGACCCCTGGACACAACGTCCCGGCGCAGTCGAGCCCCTCTCCTTACACCATCATAGTCAGCAACACCACCTTCAGCACCAATCAGGCAATCAAAGGTAATCTCAAATGCAATGATTTGATTTATTTATAGAACCACTAAAAAGATCCCGTGAGACCTTCTAAGTGAAGTAAGAGGAAATACAGGAGTTCTACAGGAAATGACATTTCCTGGTTGTTCAAAAAGAGGAACTCTTAAATAGGAGTAGATAATGAACATACTAAGAGAAGAGTGTGAATTGAGAGATGATGAACCAGTTGGTAGGTGTGTGATGGATGGTGAGATTGAGAGCTGGTAGAGGAGAACAGATATATAAAAAGATAGCGAGCAGACATGGATGCATAGATCGAGAGATGGTGAGCAGGTAGAGCTGGATGGAGAGATGGATGAAATGATGCTGAGTAGGTAGAGCTGAATGGATGGAGAGATGGTGAGCAGGTAGAGGAGTTTAGATGAATTAAAAGTTAGCAAGCAGAAATGGATGGATAGAGAGATGGTGAGCTGATGGGGATGGATATAGTTATGGATGGATGGAGAGATGGTGAGCAGGTAGAGATGGATGAATGGTGAATAAGCTGGTAGATGATGTTTGATGGAGTAGAAATGGATGGAGTTGGTGAACACGATGGTGGGTATTTGATGGATGGAAGGATAGAGGAGCTGGTAGACTAGACTAAACGACGGCTCTTTATGAGAGGGGAAAAAAAGAACAGATGAAGGAGAAGCTAGAAGGTCTGCAGGGAGGAGGAGGAGGAGGAGGAGTAGGTCAGAGGTCCGACGTGATGGATGGAGGGATAAAGCGATGGAGCGATGAATTGCTGATGGAAGTGAGGAGGAGAATTTGGAAATGGACGCCGAGTCTTAAAGGGTGCAGATGTTTAAAATGGCGGTGTGGTGTTAAAGGTGTAATATGATGCAGCCTGTAGAGTCAGTTAGCGTTAGCGTTAGCGCCCATGAGGAAGGGGAAGAGCTTATAATGCTTCATAAGTGATTCATGATAACATTAGAGAGGGTAAAGAAACGGATTAGGAAACCTCCAGTGAGCTCAGAGACGGCAGGAGGTTGGGTTTTTATTTTTTGGAAGTCTTGTGCTTTAAATATCTCTCGAATTACTCAGACAAGCGCGCTCGACTGTTTCTGTGTCTGGAGAACATGCGGAATATAATCTTAAAAAAGTGCAGAAATGGATTATTGTTACTGTAGTGACGCTAAAGATTTGGGGGGGGGGTTGTTTGTTTGTTTGTTTGTTTGTTTGTTTGTTTTATTTTATTTATTTTTTAGAAAAATATTTATAAGTTACTCACCATAGCACACACACACTCACTCACACAGGAAATGTACAATCCTCATCGTTTAAAGCTCATTTTCATGTTTCCGTTACAGGTTTTTACGCTGGTAGTGATAAATAATTAATTATATTTTAATTAAGATCATGTTTTGTTTTTTTTTTGTTTTTTTAAATATTTCTCTTTTTTTTTTAAGAGTAATCAAATGAAATTTTGGATTTCAATTCAGATAATTAGGCAAAATTAGATTTGTATGATTTCATTTAAATTTCTTTTAATCTTTTAATTATTTATTTATTTTAAGTTGCATTTTATTTTAATTTATAGGTTTGAATTAGCATTAAATATTTATATTTATTTATTTATATAACAAATATTTAAATATTTGTTTATTTGTTTTTGTAATGTGCAAGACACTAAATGTGACTAAAGCTTCATTTGACCGATTACAGAAAGATTAATGTAAAATCTAACAAAAAAAAAAAAAAAAAAAACTGTTTTTTTGGGGTCTTTTTTTTTGTTTAAATAAATGAATAATAAATCACTAAACTATTTTATTAATTTGTTCAATTTATAATAGCACCTTTCTAACTCCCAAGGTCACTCCGTAAAAGTGTGTAACGCGACGTAAAAAAATTATTATTATAAAGTTATTAAAAAGTTCAGTAAATTAATTTTGTTCATAAAATGGCTGAAAATTAAAAATGAATGTCTGATGATTAAGTGGTTATTATTTTAGCCACTACAGTGAAGTGCTGCAGCTAAAAAATATTTAAAAAACAGTGAAGTGTTGGCTCTTAGTAAATCACCTGCTCCCCCTGCTGGTCATAAACTACCATTACACTTATTTCAACCCAACACACACACACACACACACACCCTGTAGGTGATATTTCTGGACGCTAATTAAGTCACTCATAATTTTTAATATACAACAAAATTTATTAATAATAAACAACTTCTCTTTCAGATGTTCTCTCTCTTTTCTCTGTAGAGATGAATTTTTACACCATTAAAATTCTCTGACTCTCTCATTCTCTCCTCTGTGATGAAAAGGTCATGTGACTTGATGTCAAGCAAGACACAATTATCCTGTACTTGTTTTATTTAGTCTGGATGTTTTTTTATGTTTGTTTGTTTGTTTGTTTTTAAATGGAGAAAAAAAACAATACAGGATTATGTCATAAATCCTGAAAAAAATGTTTAGGTGCTGATAGTAATTCAGGATTAAGGATAAATCTAGTCCTGCACTTTCTTACGAGATCTCCCAGGATTAAAATCTTGAAATTGAAATTGTTTTTTTATTATTGTTTTTTTTTTATTATTGTGTTACTCAGTCAGACATTTTCGTCTGAGGAGACTTTTGATGATTTGGACATACACGATGCCAAAATGGAGACTTTTAAGAGTGCACTGTGGACATTTTGGAGTAAAGTGTTTGTGTGGTGTGGTGTTAACATCGTGTGTGTGTGTGTGTGTGTGTGTGTGTGTGTCAGTGAGGATTCAGGGCCCGGTGTACGCCGGTTTGCTCCTGCAGGCTCGATCAGGCTCCAACACCGAAGCTGTGGGGACCTGGGGTATTCCACCACCCAACACCCAGCACTTAGCGGTGATCACACACACTTCACATTTACAGCACAAAAACACTGACGTGTAAAATTAACTGAATACGTTCGTGATTAATTTTGTGCGTGATGTTTAATTTAAGGACTTGCATGAAATTGCTTTCGAGTATATTTATTCTCCACCTACCACAGACCCTTTATCAAGGCTGTTTGGACATGTCCCTCTCCTGTTAGATTTTACTTCTACATTTTATATTTTCATGCACTGCACGTGAACTTTAATTCCTATTTATGATTAAAATGTTTAAATTCTGTTACCCAAACCTGTATCATTTATTGAGTGTAGTATAGTGAAAATTGGAGGCTTAGATCTCAGATCAGGAGCGTGACAGGAAGAAACTAAGTGCACTCATGTGTTCGTCGAAAAATTTGACCTTCTCAGATTTTCACCAAATTCACACTGTACGTTAAGGAGGTCAAGACTAACACAGGGGTGCACTTAGTTTTGTCTTGTCACGCTCCCAAGCTGAGATCTGAGCACTTTAGTATGTCAATGTATAGAGTGGGAGCGAAGTTGTGTTATAGCAGCTATAAACATATAGCTATAAATTCGTGGTGTGTGTCTGTGTGTGTGTGTGTGTGTGTGTGTGTATGTGTGTGTGTGTAGTGCTTAGGAAAAGACCAAAGTGCCATCACACACTCCAACAGAAACAGTAAGAACAATGAAACCACCTACACCTGGAATCCTCCAGCTTCCCTCCAAACCGCCTTCATCACGTAAGTGACCTGAAAGTCCTAAAGCGTCAGCGTTAATAATTACTAATCAATAATTAAATAATAAATGATTTCCGGTTTTAGATTTTTAACCTAATGATTTAGATTAAAATAAGACAACACTGAACTGCTGGCACAGATAATAAAGAAGATGACAATTAAAAATAAATACACATTTATATACATACGGTAGAAAACACGCAAAAAAGATTAAATACACATTAAACAGTTGTTCAGATACATGCATGCACTTCTGTACAGTAGAACCTGAGTGTGCAACGGTGCAAAAGTAATGGCACCTACTGTACTGTTTTATATGTTTAGTACAAACTTAACCCGATTCTATTAATTTTTTTGCTGTTATTAAATATTGCTGGTGTTATAAATATTAAACTACTAATTGTAACATGAGTGTTAATGAAGACTCCTATTTTTTTTTTTTTTATATTTGATTTAATGCTTGTGCTTTTTGTCCTTCAGGGCCACTATAGTCTCAAACAGAACCACATTCTGGGTAAACCTCAAATCAGCACCACTGACCAGAGGTGAGATTTAGTCATGATGATAAATGATACACTTTATATTACGTTTTAATTTAATTAGGAAATTTCCAGGGCGTAAATTAAAGCATTTTACAATGAAGGACTTTCATTTTAATTTAATTTTACAGAGTCAATTCCATTTTATATTTTATATTTTAAAATTTCCATATTTTATATTTTCATGCGCTACACGTGTACTTTAACTGATAACGATCTTTAAAATGTTTTAAATGTTTAGTCCAAACCTGTATCGTTTATTGAGTGTAGTATATTGAAAACTGGAGGCTCAGATCTCAGCTCGGGAGCATGACAGGACGAAACTAAGTGCACTCCTGTGTTCACCTTGACCTTCTCAACGCACACTGCGAATTTGGTGAAAATCGGAGAACGTTGATTTTTTCACCCACAAAAACACAAAGGCTAACCCCTTACCTTTTTTTTTTTTTTTTGGGTGAAATATTTGACGTTCTCAGATTTTCACCAAATTCGCACTGTACGTTAAGGAGGTCAAGATGAACACAGGGGTGCACTTAGTTTCGTCCTGTCGCGCTCCCGAGCCGAGATCTGAGCACTTAGGAATGTCAATGTATAGAGTGGGAGCGAAGTTGTGTTATAGCAGCTATAAACAGTCGTTCCCTCATCAGCCTCTCTTTTTTATTAATAAGACCAAAAAAAAAAAAAACGCAGCTTGTCACATTACTGAAGAACCAAAAAAAAGTGTAAACTCCTCCGTCCTGAAGATTTCAGAAAACTTAGTTACAGCTTTACCTCTGACACTGGAGGCTCCTTCCATAAATGTTGAATAAACATTTCCTCACCGTATCAATGATTACAAACGTTTTTTAATCTGTTTATGTCGAGTGTTCAAGTTCGCTGTTCAAGTTCCTGTGAAGGAGCTGTTACTATAGAAACGATAATAGAGTGAGTGCATTAATAGAATGGTATACATTTTACACTTTATTTCATTACACAGTCATGAAACTTTAAATTTACAGAGTAAAGACATCCTGCTATGTTTTACAAGCACTTGGCATTAAAAGTACTTTAACAGCTGGTTAAAATCTAAAACTACTCTTTGTGTTCTCCTGGCTTGTGAACTTTAACCTTTAACCCTTTTCTCTGCAGTAGGTGGAGACAGCAATGCAGCAGCTGATCCCAAGATGGCCGTCACACCTGTTCTGTTTCTCACGCTCCTGATGTCGATGGTGTTCCAATAATTTATTAACGCGCCCTCAGCGACCTTCCCTTCGTCGAGTCCCAGTTATCATTCTAATCAACATTGTTACATGCATCATGAACAATATTCATGAGATGAGATATAAAGAAAATGTAGCAAGATTTCAGAATTTTTTTTATTAAGAATGATGTATGAAATGAAGCTGTTTAATAAATGTAATATTTGATTTGAAATGTTCACAATCTGTGTCCGACTTGTGTACAGCATAACACTGACCTTTTGTGACTCTAAAATTTAGTAACACTAACCATACTGTAACTTTAGTGTAACCCTAACTCTAACCCTAGTGTAACTCTAATCTTACCCTAACTCTAACCCTAGTGTAATTCTAATCTAACCCTAACTCTAACCCTAGTGTAACTCTAATCTAACCCTAACTCTAACCCTAGTGTAACTCTAGTCTAACCCTAACTCTAACCCTAGTGTAACTCTAGTCTAACCCTAACTCTAACCCTAGTGTAACTCTAATCTTACCCTAACTCTAACCCTAGTGTAACTCTAATCTAACCCTAACTCTAACCCTAGTGTAACCCTAACTCTAACCCTAGTGTAACTCTAGTCTAACCCTAACTCTAACCCTAGTGTAACTAGTGTAACCCTAACTCTAACCCTAGTGTAACTCTAGAGTAACCCTAAATCTAGTTTTATGCATTATATTTTATGCACTACACGTGTACGTTTAACTGATATCAGTCATTAAAATGTTTAAATTCTGTTTCCCAAACCTGTATCATTTATTGAGTGAAGTATATTGAAAATTGGAGGCTTAGATCTCAGCTCAGGAGTGTGACAGGAAGAAGCTAACTGCACTCCTGTGTTCATCTTGGCCTCCCTAATGCACAGTGTGAATTTGGTGAAAATCGGAGAATGTTGATTTTTTCACCCAAAAAAAACACAAAGGCCTTTTTTTTACCTTTTTTTGGGAGAAAAATTTGATGTTCTCAGATTTGCACCAAATTCACACTGTACGTTAAGGAGGTCAAGATTAACACAGGGGTGCACTTAGTTTTGTCTTGTTGCGCTCCCAAGCTGAGATCTGAGCACTTTAGTATGTTAATGTATAGAGTGGGAGCGAACTTGTGTTATAGCAGCTATAAACAGTCGTTCCCTCACCAGCCTCTCTTTTTTCCTCTCTTTTATTAATAAAACAAAAAGCCTCACACCTAACTCTAACCCTAGTGTAACATTAACTCTAACCTTGGTATAACTTTAACCCTAGTTTAACCCTACCTCTAACCATAGTTTAACCCTAGCATAAAACTAACTTTAACTCTAGTATAACCCTAACTCTATCTCTAGTGTGACCTTAGCTCTAACTCTAGTTTAACCCTAGCATAACCCTAACTCTAAACCTAGTTAACTTGTGTAATTGTAATGTAACTCTAGTGTAACTCCAGCGTAAATCTAGTATACCTCTAGTGTAACTCTAGTTTAACTACTGTAGCACTAGTGTAAATCTAGTGTACCTATAATCTAACTCTAATGTAACTCTAGTGTAACTCTAATGTACCTCTAGTGTAACTCTAATGTAACTCTAGTGTAACTCTAATGTAACTCTAGTTTAACTACTGTAGCACTAGTGTAAATCTAGTGTACCTATAATCTAACTGTAATGTAACTCTGGTGTAAAACTAGTGCACCTCTAGTGTAACTCTAATGTAACTCTAATGTAACTCTAGTGTAACTCTAATGTAACTCTAGTGTAATCTTAAACCTAACCTTAACATAACTCTAATATAACTCTAACGCATCACTTTTTTCAACTTGATTAAATAAACACATTTCAAATATTGTGTAATTTCTTTAAACTCTCGATCGCTCATTTCTCTCACTACTTACCTTCTCCCGGTGGAAGAAGAGGAGACTAAAATAATTATTATAAATTTTGATGTATTTTTACCCCACAATTGTGATATTAAGGCAGTAATAGGAAGATTATTCAGAACTCGATTCCGTCTCTAAAGCGTGATAATGTGACAGTGGCTTTTTCCTTTTTCTGTAATTATCTCCTTGTCAGAAAGCCAGAGGAATAAATTAGCACATAGATGCCAAAAAAGTTACTGAGAGTAGTGGTGTGTGTGTGTGTGGCATTTGCAGTGAATGTAGAACATGGTGTGTGTGGTGGAGATCTTGTGTCACACACTCATGAGCTGAGAGGAGTGCGGCATTTCTGGCATCTCTCACCATCGCGGCCTGTGTAAATATTAGTGCAGAGTCAGTTCCTGCGCTGCATAAAACAGATCCGATGGCTCCACACACACACACACACACACACACACACACACACAGGGATTATTTTTCTCCAAGATACAGCAAAGCTAGTGTGTGATAATACAATACAGTCACAGGACAATAATCAAATACCACAGTATTTATATATTTCATAAGTAACATGTTTAGATGTGTAACACCTCAAAAACCTGCTTCCTGAAATGCTTGTGGTCGGAAAATTTAAAAAAGTCATAAAATTGGCTAGATGTTTTACAAATATGCGCAAAATAGCTGTTTGGTTGGTGCTTGCAGAACTTAGCCTATTGTTATTTACCATGCGCTAAAAGACCTAAAAGTGCTGAAAAAAAAAACTTCAAATAAAAAAAGACCTCTTCATTTATCCACAGTATTTGGTGATCATAAAGCTTCCACTAATAGGAACTCAAAAATCAGCTTTAATGCCTTAAACGAGCTATGATTTCTTGATCAGGTTAAAGTAATTTAGCAAAATTTCACTTTTCAAATACGAATTGCAAATTTCCAATTTGGTGGACAGAAACTTGCACTGTAACTGGATTTAAGACTCTCCACAAGGGAGCGCTCTAATGAAGCTATAGATTTAAATTAAATAACACAGAAATCGGTGTTAAGATTGGTTGTTTGATTTACATGTTGCGTGATCGGCTACAGAATAGCTACGTACGCGCTCCAGAAGCACCGACGATCTCTGCTACTTTCTTCCACGCTTTATTTTTATTTTATTCGTAACATCTCTATACACATTTAACGAGACGACAGGATGAGATGAAACCACGGTTAGAAGCTATTCTTCTGTTTCTGTGCATCGAGCTGATCGCAGGTCGGAACTAAATTTGCAAGCGGGGAACTGAAGAAACCTTGGACCACACGTGCCATAGGATTGGTCGAAGGAATCATTCGAGACAATCATTAAGATCTGAATCATTAAGTCACTTCATAGTGCACATTTAATTTGCATAAAATGAAGAAAAATGAATGAATTTGCATGTCGTTTTCTCGCTGAAGTCATCGTGGCTTCTTGTCACGCACGTACATAGAAAATGAACAATCATGTGTAGTGCTTTGTCGCCTTCTGGTGTGAACACTGAGTCAAAAAAAAAAGAAAAACATCGGGCGCGGCCCAACACACAACTCATAACAAATAGAACAGAGGATTAGCGTCGGATGAGGATGACTCAGAGTTTACCTGAAGCCTGAGGTGTGGATCAGAGTCAACGAGCCTGAGCAGGAGAAACAGACAGATAAAATGTGTCATCAGCACGCACAGTTAGCATATTGGAATTTTACCAGAATCAGGGATGGGTTTAAGACAAACAGTAAAAGTGTCCTAATGATATAGGAATCATTTCTCACGTGCACTATGTCTCACGTGCACAGACAGTAAGGGATTAGTAGCAGCAGGTGAAGGAAGAAGAGGAGGAGGAGGAAGTGGACTGAAGTCTAAAGCTGTGGATCTACTGCAGACATTATCGCAGGAAACACACACACACACACACACACATGCAGGAATTACAGCGAGAACTCCAGACGGTGGTGTGAGCACTCGAGGCAAGCGTCATCAGGCCTGAGCAGGAGATAATGAGGGTTAAATATAGCAGCGGTGAGCTGAGAGTAAATCCACTTCACGCAACCAGAAACCGTGGAACGAGTCCAGCGAGCAGCGTGAGCGTAATTTATATGAATGGTCTCACTCAATAAGAGACTGTACGATTCCACTATTACTCACCTCGTGCTGAAACGTTGACGTCACGTGGGCCGGGCTCGTAGTAAATCTGGACTCCAAGGAGATTTAAAGGCTCTCTGATGCCAGGAAGCACATCTTAATGAAGAAAATCTGGCGCCGCTTTGGTCCCATCACCACAAACACGTCACAATATTCAACACAGACAATTATGATGCCTTAAAACACAACTATAAAACCATAAAGAGACTGTTTTTGGGCAGTGTTGGAGTTTACCGAGAGAAATTCTGTTCCACTTAGTGGGCAGCAATGACTGGCTGTGGTATTAAAGAAATTATACAAGTAATAAACCACTGTGTGTTGTGCTGTTACAGGAAAATAATTAACAGCAGGATGGAGTAATGAAGCGGAGTTTCTGTCTCCACCCAGGAGCTGATTATTTCCTTTAACAGCACGTGTTTTATTCCTATTATACCACAGCAATCTGCCACATATAATATTACAGGCTTGTATTTATTAACTGTATTTATTTATCCCAGAATTCCCACAGCGCTGCCGAATTCTCGAACCTGATTGGTCAGAAAGTGCTGCTTCACTTACAGTAAAGCAAATCACAGGTTTATATTAAAGCGCTCGTTCTAAAACGGTATGGTTTCTATAGTAACAGCGAACTTACTTACAGGGACTTGAACAGCAGACGCTCCATATAAACAGATTTTTAAAAAAAACAAAAAACCGAGTGTAATCATTAATATGCTGACGTTTTAACGCTTATGGAAGGAGTCTCCAGTGTGAGAGCTTTGTAACAGTAAAGCTGTAACGTTTAGGCTTTTTTCGACATCTTCAGGACAGAGGAGTTGATGCTTTTTTTTTTTTTTTTTTCCAGGTTTCTCAGTAACATGACAAGCTGCGTTCTTTCAGTCTAATTAACTCCAATAAAAGAAAGAAATCACATCGTTAAGGAAGACTTACAGGACAAGACTAACACAGGAGTGCACTTAGTTTCACCCTGTCAGATCTGAGCCTCTGATTTCATAGTTACAGTATATTTTTTTAATTCATTTATTTCTGTAAATAAATGAATAAATTCTTTAAATAAATGAAGTAAATAAAAGCTGCTTTGTGACAATGTCCATTGTTAAAAGCGCTTTACAACTAAAATTGAATTGAAGTTCCCTCATATATTACACTCCGCAAATTATACACCTTAGAAATGTTTGAAAATGTAAATAAATTTAAAAGTGTAAACTGTTGGCGAATAAACAATCGTTGTAGGAAAATAATCAGGAGTAACAGTGACTCGGCCTCGTCACACCACACAGTCGCTGATTCTTTCCCTGTAACAGCATGACATGATGTGTGTTATTCCTTTATGTAACTGAATGAATGAATATGAATAACAATTTTCCAAAAAAAAAAAGAAAGAAAAAGAAAAGAAGAAAAGGCATTCAGGGTTGTTTTGTTTTTTTTCAGTAGGTTGAATTTATTCAAGTCATGATTTAAAAACTGACGGAGTGGAGAACAAGGAGAACACATTCAGGACTTTCTCACATGTAGGAATGAGGAGTGAGGATGAGTGGATGGGACTGAGAGGGGAAAAAGATAAACAGACTAAGAGAATGGCTCTCTCACACACACACACACACACACACACACACACACACACACACACAGTTTAAATAAACACCATCTCTGTATTAATCAGAACCAGCAGCAGTACTATTCGCGCCTCACTGAGAAGGTAGAAGAGTCCAGCCAGAACAACAGGTTTTATGTTACATGGTTTTAACCGTTTCAGCTTTTTTTTTTTTTCTCTCTCTCTATTTTTCTCCTTGTTTTGTCGGTGAACTTTACATTATATAAAAAAAAAAAAAAAACGATGATGGGCGAGAAGGGGATGTTTAGATGAACTTCTTGAGCTCGTCGTACAGGACGAGAACGAAGGCGCCTCCCATGCCACGGAGCACGTTGGACCAAGCGCCCTTGAAAAACGCCTTCGGTCCTTCGTCGCGTGCGATCTTCCTCCAGCAGTCGATGGTGCCGGTGTACATGATGTCAGCTGTGAACAACAGCAAAACAAAAACAAGTTATGTAAACAACAAATTCGACTAACTGCTTTGTTATTTCTGAAAAATTCTCTTATTGCTGATAGTCGTTTTTGACCGACAGCCAATCAGAAGGAAGCCTGGAGCGAAAAATGATTACGATTGGCTGAGCAAAGCAAACAGTGAAACAGGCGCAATTTTTTTTTTTGTCCTGTTCTTAGGAACTAAAATTAAATCACACAATGAAATACTGAACCATCAGCTGATGTTTAATCCATCCGCAGATTTATTTTTTAATATTTTTAATCTAAAGTGTAAGCACTAAACAGGAAATCCCTCTTTAAAGGAGCAATAGTCACATTTTTTAAAATTTCTTACTTGTACAAATAAAGTGATAGAAACGTAAAATATGATAAAATAAAGATTCAAGTATATGAAGTGGCTGAAAAAACACGTTTAGAGAACCGACTTACCTTCAAACAAAAAAAAAAAAAAAAAAACATTTAGGAATTTTCTTAACTACTGTTTGATTTTTAGTGACTCTAGGATTGTTTAAAAAAAATATATTATTCGTAATAATTTGTTTATTGAGCAGGTTTGTCTTCATCTTGGTCTTTTATCGTGTTATTTTAATCACCAGAATCCAAGACGATCGTTTCAATCGTACTTTATTATTTACACGACTTCTTTACTGATTTGTATTTTTACTCACAGAACCATATTTAATGATTAGATATTCTGAGTATTATAAAATAATTAAAAATTTCCCCCCTTTAGTGTCATGTTACGCGTCCTGCATATACGATTCACCCTATAAATAATAAATTTACGGATGTTATTATATAATCATCGCGCAGGACACGAAGCGGTTGAGGATCTGCGGGAGCGACGCCGCGGCTCTACACTCGGGATAAACTCCGCCTCGCTCCGAAACCGATCCGGATTAAATGCGTCGGATTGTCAGGAGTAACGTAACGTAGTGAAGGTTTGGAAAGAAAGTGGTTTTTACCTCCTTTGCGGCCGGACTGCATCATCATGCGACGTCTGACCGTGTCGAATGGGTAGGACGCGAGACCGGCGACGGCGGTTACGGTCTGAGCGATCATCCAGCTCACCACGATGTGGGTGTTCTTGGGGTCGGGCAGCATACCTGCGTGTAAGAAATAAATAGTAGTGAGGTGTTTTTAAGGCTCCTCCTCCTCCTCCTCCACCGCAACCACAACCACCTCCTCCTACATGTTAATAAAGATGCAAAGCGGGACAGAAACCCAGCCCCGGATCCGTGACTCACCCTTGGCGGTGTCGTAGATGCCGAAGTACGCGGCTCTGTAGATGATGATTCCCTGCACGGACACGTTGAAGCCCTGGTACAGCCCCTTGAGGCCGTCGGACCTGAACACCTTCACCAGGCAGTTGCCCAGACCGGTGAACTCTCTCTCCGCGCCGGCTTTGCCCACGTCGGCGGCCAGACGGGTTCGGGCGAAGTCGAGAGGGTAGACGAAGCAGAGCGAGGTGGCGCCGGCGGCACCTCCGGACGCCAGGTTACCAGCGAAGTAGCGCCAGAACTGCTTGTGCTTGTCCACGCCGTCCAGGAAGACCTTCTTGTACTTGTCCTTGAAGGCGAAGTTGAGGGCCTGCGTAGGGAAGTACCGGATCACGTTGGCCAGGTTGCCTCTCCAGAACGACAGGAAGCCCTGCTCCTTAGGGATGCGCACCACGCAGTCCACGATGCCCTTGTACTGCTTGTCGACTGTGATCTGCTTGCTGGCATGCTGGACCTGCGGACAGAGATCGAAAAATAGGCTTCACTACTTCCTGTCCATACGACCTTGCGACACCGATCGGATAATAAACTCGCCTAAAACACTTTTCTTTTATTTAGTGCTTCTCTGTGGGTACTACTGAAATATTTACAAGTACAGCAGAGCGGGAAGCGCGACTTCACGCGATCACATGACCTTCTCTGGTTAAGTTTAACCTGCGCGCCCGATTCTACAGCCGAATATCTGAACGAGGCGTGTTCGAGGAGGTGAAGCACCAAAACACCTTCAGCCTTACAGACATTTCTCCAAAACCTGATCACCAACAGAAGTCATTTCACATAAATAAAACACATTAAGGAACATTAACAGGATAACCTTGTGTACGTGTATATTTTATTAAACAAGTGATTGTTTCTAAGCCTTCAGTCGGCTCTTATTGAACACTGTGCTGTAGTACAGAAGGTATGAACCTGTATGTACCGAGATAGAGAACACGAGGTCAGGGTAAAACTCTCCTTCCTACGACCTTGTCGCTGGAAATCCGTCTGAAAATCCGTTTACCTACAAAATTACTTTTCAGCTCCAGACTAGGAGTTGTTTGTTTGTTTGTTTGTTGATTAACGGCAATATGGAAGCTCTAACACAACACAAGCCTGTGTGCTGGAAAGGGAACAATTACATAACGCTGCTCGCTTCCTGGTTTAATAGCTTCAATCAAAGTTTAAAAAAAAATAAATAAATAAAGAAACTATCTCTTTTTTTAGATAGATATTTGGATATTTAGATATCATTATAAAGATTACAAAATGTAACAAAGTGATGCTAAGGGGTGTTTTTGAGCTAGCGAGCTAGCAAGCTAGCGCGAACGCCACAATGTCATGCCCTCTTGAATGAGAAAGAGAATGAGAAGCTATGCTAAGCTAAGCTATGCTAGTTATGCTAGCTATGCTAACAATGCTAAGGTTGGAGGGCATTGACAGTAAAGGTTAGCAAGCTAGCTAGCGAAGCAGGTGTCAGAAATTATAATCTTAAGATGTTTTTTTTTTAAATATATTTTGGGTGTGAGGAGCGAAGCCAGGTCCGGCGGCGGAGGAGGAAGAGGCGGAGGCGGCGATGCTGGCGGAGGAGTCGGTTACCGAGCCGACAAGATGCCGGGCATACCTGAAGGAGAAGCTTCACTCTCTCGATGGGAGCGACGGCTGTCTTGGAGATAGCAGCGGCGATTCCTCCGGCCAAGAAATCCTTCGCAAACGAAATTGCAGTCTCACTCATCTTGGATGTTTGTTTGTTTAATTATTTATTTATTTATTTATTTATTTATTTATTTAATTTCTTATTAAACTTCTCCGGCCTTCTCTTGATCCCCGCCGCTGCTCACTAGCGCGCGCTCGCCTGCTCCGTCGAAATGGCCGATTTTTATACAGGCTTAAGGTTTTTTTTTTTTTCTTTTTTTTTTTCCACTCAGTTCTCGCGAGAATAAACAAACGAAAAAAAAACAGCGCGAGCATCGTATGTCCTATTGTCATTGGTTCCTATGGCGATGGCGTCATCTCCTCCACCCCGCCCCCCCCGTCCCCGTCCCCACCCCCACATCCCGTCCTCCTTCGCCAATGACAATAGGAGGAGAAACGCACCCGAATACGCACACTAGCGCACTACACAGTGTAGTACGCGTGCGGTGCTGTCGCCATGGTTACGCGCAGCCGCGTTCTATTCGGGCGTACTATCTAGTATGCAAGTAGGCGTGAAAGAGTTTGAACATGGTGTTCAATACGCGTTCAGATCTTTCTTTCTTTTTTTTTTTAAACCTATATTTATATACTTTTTAAATTTTTTTTGACCAGATGAATAAGTAAATACACTCAACACTATGATTTCTGCTTATCAGAGCCAACCTTTTTTCTTTTTTAAATCTAATTTAAATTTAAAAAAAAAAACAATTTCCAGGATTATACAGGACGCCCATGCATACTACATAAAGATAGATGTGCACACTACTGTTAGAATTATTCTATTTTTTTTTTCATATACATAATTTCCTATATATGTATATAGTATAATCATTTCCTATGTACATATATCATTTTATTATATAAATTCCTTACTTTTTAAATTCTTTTCCTGATACAGAAATGCATACTGCATAAACTTGTATGATGATAACAAAGGTATTCATAGATTTATATTTATATTCATATTACTATGAACTATGAACTATCTCACAATGACCTTAACATCTCAGGGAACAGCTGTTTGCTTTTTTCTTCCTCTCTTTTATATAAACTCATAACTCCATGCGAGTTCTCCGCAGAGCCTCAGTGAACCTGTGAGATGTTCAAATAAACTTTATTCCAGTGACACCGTGAGGATTTTATGACCTCGTCTCTGTCACATGACCTGCGTGTCCACTCTGTGTCCTGCCAAGTTATATATCTTTAGTGCTGTACAAGGGCCATGAACAGTATGGACATTCTCAGCTGACGCTAAAGCCCAAAGCGAGCCAAGAATAGAGTTGAGCACAAGGTCTGCTGTCCTGTGTCCTTCACAAAAGAGCTCAGGCTCGAGGCCTGCTGTCACTGCAGAGGTCAGGCCTGAGCTTCAGCTCCCTCTAACACAAACCACAGGTAAAATCACAGTCTTAATAAACCCTAGACTTCATAGCAGAAGGTCAGATTGGAGCGACGGGCCATTGTGTGTTTTGTACACACAGCAGTGTGTGATCCTGAACGAGCCGGTTTGCTTTGTGAGAACATTAAATCAGGAAAGTTCCTTTGACTTTGACGTGTCCCTCCGTCCACCCTGAAACCCTGAGCCGTCCACAGGAGCTTTCTGATTTAGTCAAAAGGAAATGATAAAGGAAAAGTCCTTTGGTGCTACTTCCAGGTCTGATAGGTTCGAACTTTGGCGCTGAATATCTGATGGACTGATGTGGCTTAATGCAAAATCTGCTTTAATAGCAGATTAAAAATGACAAAATCCAGTTATTACTTTTATTTGTCCTTATTATAACACTTATTATATCAAAATTCTTTATAACATATATTTGTAATTCCTTTTTTTTAATAATTTTTTGGTTAAAAAAAAAGGACAGTGAAAGAATTGTTCATTTATTTTATTTCTGTATTTTTTTTTTAATCTCATTTTTGGTCTCATTTAATTGATTTCTTCTTCTTCTTCTTCTTCTTATTATTATTATTATTATTATTATTATTATTATTATTATTATACAATTCCCAACAGTTCTCTAGATTCAGCAGTGAATCTTTTTCTATTTCCTGCTAAATATTTCAAACACAACTTTCTTTGTGTCGAATGTGAATTAAATCTGTTTAAATCCTTTAAATGCACGAACACTTTAGCGTACCGATACATCTTTATATATTTCTTTGCTCTTGTTACACTGTTGTGATTGTTTATTGTCAGGTAATTCATTTAACTATTTAATTTCTTTTTGCGTTATTTAAAATATTTTATTAAAAAGAACTGACCCTGCAATTTTTAAACGACTCTAAAAATAAAGTGAAATTTACTTTACAACCTTGTCACACATAAATATAGTGTTTTTCCTCAGTGTTACATTAGTACATACATTTTTAAATTCACATTACATTTGACTAAGAAAAAAAGAAGAAATAAATTGAATGCAGTTTGTTTGGTGAAAAGTTCTACACCTGTCTTTAGGGTTTGTCTTTGTGAGAGTTTCCCTAAAAGGAGAACATGAAGAACGCTTTTTAGGGCTTAAAGGAAATGGCACTCTGTCATCCTCAGGGTTTCTATTTTTATCTCTCAGAAAAGCAAAGAGCAGAAGAATGTCACTTAAGTGAAAGTGTGGGGTTTCAGAATCTTAGTTAAAATTATTAGTAGAAATTATTCAAAATTATACGTAAAATGTCTACACTCAAATGCACTCAAACATTTTAAAAGCCAAAAAAGAAAATGATTTTAGATAAAATTAGAAGGAAAAAAATTCCAGTATGATCTCTCTCTCTCTCTCACACACACACACACACACACACACACACACACACACGTAATTGAACAAACGAGTTAATAAAGCTGCAATACATTAAACAAGCGCCAGAGAGCAGCAGAGCCATAAATTTAAATAAATGAGAGTAAATGGATTATTTTATTCACGTAACTCAACACATTTCTGAAAAAAAAATCCATTAATTTTCCTAATAATGTTATATATTTTTTCGCACTTCTATAAAATAAAACTATCATTAAATTGTATTTTCTGCAATTCCACCACGTGTGTACATTAATGTAAAGTCTAATAATCAAAACAATTTATAATAAACAATTAAACAATTAAAAAAAATTCTGATTATCTTCCAGTCTAAACAAGTAAATAAGAAAAAAAAAATACTTATAATACTTATTGTTAATTCCCTAAATTCCCTTTTGAGTGAAAAAAAAAAAGCATAAAAATGTTTTTTAATCATATTTTCCTTCAATTCCTCTAATATCTCAGAGGCAACGAAATAGAAATTTAAATCTGAGTTTAAAGTAACAGAATTAAAGTTAACAAGTTTATTGTAAAATTAAAACCAGGATTAAATAACGGCTGATTATTTAAAAAAAAAAAAAAAAAAAAAAAGTTGATTAGTAGATAAACTTTTAACAGATTTAATCCAGGATAGATTTTAATCTCTGTTCATGCAACTCCTTCAGAATGTTTTTTTCTGAAGTCATGAAGATTGTGTTTTCTGTCTTAAAATGACTCGAAGTAGAATTACTAATGACAGGAAAGTGTTTCTTTATTTGCATATTACAAAACATATACAAAAAATACAAACCTAGTAGTACATTTGTTCACTTTAAAGAAAATACAGACGAATAGAATTGATGCAGAAATATAAGAAGTGATGAAATGTCACGAGAAACAGAAGTTCAGTATCAGATCTGAGCTCCTGAGCTAATGAACAGGTTTTCACGGTCACCAGACGCACGACATCTCGGACGCAGCGTCGCTGTTTCGCCTCATACGAATCGGAGACCAGCCGAATTCTGATTGGGCGTCATCGACCAGGTGGCCACGCCCCGGGTGGGAGGGGTTTCGGAAGCTCTGCTGTTTCCCTCTGAAGACTCGAGGCCTGGAGTTCATCTGCATAAAAATAAATAAATAAGTAAATTAATTAATTAATTCCAACACAATGTGACTCCTCAAACTTTATAACCGTAATTAACGTAGTAAAATATTTATCAGACCTGGACGAAGACGGACGTGTTCATATGCAGTGTTTCCACGCGCTCCGTTAGCTGATTTAGCCAGTCCACGTGGTCGGCGATGGACTGACCCAGATCTTCACCGTTCTAAACGAAACACAACGATTAAAAACAATAAATTACACAAATAAGAAACGAGTTTTCAAACAGTTCCACTGTAGCTAAGGTGTAGCTAATGTGTCTTATATATGGAGTTTGTCTCTTGTGGGCGTGGCCAGATAAGATCAGCAAAGCGAACTATCTGTACTAGCTACGTACACTCACCAGAGGCATCAACGATCTCTGCTACTTCTTTCCAAGCTTTATTTTTCTTCGTAACCTTCCTGTACACATTTAATGACATGTCGTATACGACAGGATAAGATGAAACCACGCTTATATAAGTTTTATTCCATTTTTCCCAGTCGAGTCAAACAGTAAACAGGAACTAAAGTCGGGAGCGGGGAATTGAAGAAAAGTCGGACCACGCTCGCCATAGGATCGGCCCGAGGAATCGTTCAGGACAATCGCTTGGATTTGTGTCGTAGAAAATGAACGATTACCCGTCGCTTTGTCGCTCACTAGCGTGAACGTAGGGTTACAACAAAATGGCAGCGAGTCGTTCAGGAGCCGAAAGAGTCGACTCTTATTGGTGAGCCGAGTCAAATGATCTGACTCAGTGCCACGAGCTGAAAAGCTGAACCTTTTTTCAACTTTTGGATTCTTTTTAAAGCCTCTCACCCCGGACAGGTTTTCTTTCAGCTCTGCGGCAGCCAGGCGGACGTGTTCCAGCTTGTCGATCTGCTCCTTCAGGCGATCCTCCAGCTCCTGCATCATCATCAGACCTTCATCCATTCTCCTCGCCTGTTTGCCCACCATCCTGCTGGAGACTACTAAAACACACACACACACTTGTATATATATAAATAAAAATGTGTGTGTGTGTGTGTATATATGTATATGTTGTTCAAATGGGAGTCGGCTCAAAGAATCGATTCATTCCTGAACGACACATCACATTATGTATATAAAGTAGATGTGTCGTTCAGGAAAGAGTCGATTCTCTGAACCGACTCCCATTTGAACCGTTTTCTACTTTCTACCTTATCTGTTTTCTTACCAGCACATTAACAAATCCTTTAACTTTTTAATAATAATATTTCTGTGATAAGTGCAAACGGAGCCAAAAAAAAAGGTTAATATATTCGTGCTATAATGTTATAATAACTAAAACACAATCACTGAACATCTCGATTCCTGATTCATTCAGTTAAAGCGTTAACGCACAACAATGAAAGAATCATTCATTTCACTCCAGTTGCGGCTCTTTTTCATAATAATCCACCAAATCTAGTGTTATATTCTCTAACTATGCAACATTTAGAGGTAAAATGGAAACACAACACGTTAAATCACTTACTGAACAGCAATAAAGACGCCACAGAAAGTTCTTCTTTCAAGTTTGCGTTAAAAAAAATGTTGGGAATGCAGCCGGGTTGCCAGATGTCTACACTTTTCCCTCCACAGTGAATTCATCCCGAAACCGCGAGTATAAATCAAAATAAAATTACAACCTGTAATTGGTTTTAGCTGTACATGTACCAGAAAGGCGTGAACTAAGATTAAGTAAAACTTCCTGCATCATATACATAAAGTATTTAGTTTATATTGATCAAAAGTTCAGTTATTGTTAATTCGATCAATCTGGCAACACCGTTGAATCGCCGCGCCTCATAAAGCTACGTCACCGCGCAGCGGCCCTATCAGAGAGCAGCTCTGCCGCACGCGCGGAATAAAGCTGTGTGTTAGTGCACTACAACTATATAGTGCACTTTATATCCGAATAAGAAGTTATTTGGGATTGAACCCGAACTCATCGGTTTCATTTAGCGTTCAGTTCACAAACAAACAAACAAACAAACAAATAAACGTGATGTAAACTAAATGGATAAGATCCATAAGTTTTAAGACTTAAAAAAAAAAAAACGAACAAAAATAAATAAATAGATAAATAAATAAAAATTTAATTAAGTAGATAAATAAGGCCCAATTACAAAAAAAACATTAATAAAGGGTTAATAAACAAACAAATATGTGAACTAAATGTATAAATAAGACCAAATTTAAAATATATAACAAGTAAATAATTAAATAAATTAATAAATAAAGCCAGAATGTTTTAAAACATTAAAAGTGGCTAAACAAACAAATTAAATAATTAAATAGTTTAATTTAATAATAAAAAATTAAATAGATAAATAAATCCCACTTCTTAAAACTTTAATAGCTGGATAAAATGTAAACAAATAAAGCAATAATAATAATAATAAATTTTTATATATGATGTATACAAGATGTACTCTGATGCTGTATTTTACAAAAAAAGATCAAACAAATAATTTAAAAAGATGTTTTTTCCGCAGGTTTCTCGGTCTTTAAGCCTGATTTGAAGAAAAAACAGCGAGGATCCAAAAAGCTGCTCAGAAGAAACCCAAGATTTGCATAAAATTACAAAACATAATATTTATATAAATGATTGTAAAGATAAAAGATGGACGTACATGACGTTAGAGAATACTTCTCGCGTTAAGAGAGAGAGAGATTTTTAGTTACTTAAAGATAAATCTCTCTTATGATACCTTTATAATCCGTAATCCGCGACTTTATAAAGCGACACACAGGAAAAGCTTCACGGGAACAAAGTCTTTGAAAAAGCAGTTTGCTTTATTTCATTTTTTTTCCCTTCTCAATGAGATCATTATACAAGAGAAAAAAAAAAAAGAGCAATTATGATTCACATCTCTGAAAGCAGAGGATAAACAACATTTAAGGATAAAGAGGCCGCTGGAACCGAGGAGCGACCCGTACAACAGAACTTAAATACGTAAAAGGAAACGAAGGCTGGAGTTTACAAAGGAAAGACGTGAGCCTGTACAGTTAATGAAGCGGGTCCGATGTACGCCGAGCAAATTCACTTCTCAAACAGGAAACGGAGAGAAAAAAATAAAATAACGTCCCGTTTGCGGAATAGGAAAAGTCTTTTACGCGTTCCTCACGTGTTCCACAGCAGGCAGGAGGCGCCTCTTTTTTAATTTTTTTTTTATTTTATTTTATTATTATTTTTTTTTTAAATACACCGGCACCAAGTTCTTTTGTTTTTGTTTTCCTTTTTTGACAGGCAAAAGCACCTTTTTAAATTTTTTTCCATGTGTTTGTGGGATGAGATGCTCGGCTGATATCCTCGTGAAGTGAACACTGTGTGCGTTTCCCCCTGAAGATTTTCACCAAAAAAAAATAAAAAAAATTAAACATTTGGTGGTTTAAAAAAAATAAATAAATAAAAAAAATAATGAAGCTGTGTTTCTTGTGAAATCCATTAAATTCCCCCGGAGAAGGCGTTAAACACTGAAAACACGGACACCTTTCATGTTTATCGTCTATTAGGGGCTGGGCGATACATGACCACGATATCGATATCGCAATAAATTTATTATCAGTAACAGATTGGATGTTAAAGCTTAAGTTTCTTTCTTTCTTTCTTTTTAAACAAACCTTTAACAACCACTTCATTTCTGGAGAACCTTTAAAAAAAAAAAAAAAAAAATGATTTCCCAATATCATCATGCCTCAGATCTGAGTCGTTTTTTTTTTTTTTTTTTTTTAAAAACTTTGAAAAGATATTTTTCTGGCCCTGAAACTAAAAGAGCGCCGTCCCTTTTGCCTTAAAAAGCAACTATACAGACACTTAATGCAGTCGTGATTCACCAGGAAGGCAGCAGAAGGCGCTAAACATTAACCTTTTACAGTCTTTTTTTTTTCTTTTTTGTTCTTAACCGTCGTCGTTACGACTAAAATGCACGATACTTGTGCAAAAAAAAATATCGTGATGATACTTTTTTCGTGACATCACCCATCCCTAACATACCCGATCAGCTATTGGATTAAAGAGGGGGGGAAAAAAAACAAAATGTAACGCTGAAGTGCTCTACGTTTACTTTTACACACACACACACACACACACACACACTCCCTTAAGCTTTCAAACAGCTCAAGAACTACATCATGAAGTTCACACACAAAGCACTTGTACTGGTTTAAACGCTAACACGGTACTCAAAAGCCAAAAAAAAAAAAAAAAGGGGGGGTGTGTGTGTGTGTGTGTGTGTGTGTGGCGTTTAAAGATTACATTTGCACATGAGGGGAAAAAAAAAAAAATTAAAAAATAAGCTTCAGCCTTTTAGGAGTTCCGTGTTATATCTAGAACAAAAATCCTCAAATTACGGAGTTCCACAGAGTTTTTGTTTTATTTGAGTAAAATTTGCCCGTTCATAACAGAGCAAATAGGCGCTGATTATGATATTTAATATATTTATTAAAAAAAAAAAAAAAAAAAAAAAAAAAAGGGGTTAAAATTCCATGGTTTCCAGTAAAAATGACACACTGCAGTTCTTAAACGAGACGTGTTCATCGATTCTCGGTCACGTTGCTCGAAAACTACGGCCCGATTTTGGCGAAGGGGACGAAGGGGCCGCGAAAGAACTCATCGTGAGGCGTTTTTTTCTTTCTTTCCTTCTTTCTTTTTTTTTCTTTTTTTTAAATCTTCGTTCTTCTTCTTGAAATGGAAAATAAATAACGAGGATCTTGAAGAGAGTCTGCTTAGAAGAGTCCCAAGCTATCACGTCTGTGTATATTTTTATATATATATATATATATATATAATATAGTATACATTTTTATATATAGATATATTTATATATATATATATCTATCTCTCTTTACGGTGCTTTAGCAGGAAGTGTCCCGTTCTCGTGCTCCTGTGGTTCAGTCTGTGGTCCAGTGAAGGATGAAGGACGAATGACAACCAAACTAATGAGAGAGAGAGAGAGAGAGAATGTGTGTGTGTGTGTGTGAGATTGTGTGTGTGTGTGTGTGTGTGTGTGTGTGTGTGTCCTTGGTTCGAGCTCAGAGCCTCTGTATGATGAAGTGAAGGGTGTGTGAGCTCCGTGATCAGGCTTTGCTCTCCTCCACTTTAACGCTCTGAGGTTTAATGGCTCCAGTGCGGTTCGAATTCCCCGGACCGGCTGCAGCGGCCTCCTGCAGTTTCCCGGGAATCACGGACGTGGAAGAGGACACCTTCAGATCGGATACAACCTGCCGAGCCTCACGAAGGACCTTCACCTGCACGGGAGCGACGGAAAGACAGCATCAGTGCCGTGAACACACCCTGAGCAACGCATTACCGTAACAAAGCCGTTAAATTCTGACCGATGGAGCGGCGCGAAGAAGCCGAGTCACTGTCACAGCCCTGAAGATGATCATTTTTCCTAGAACCTCCTGTTTAATTCCTCTTACTACACAGCGACTTGTTTTAAACCTGTTCTCACTTGTGTTACAGAAGCTTTAAACGCTTGGCTTACAAATGGAGTCGTGAGAGAAACTCACAATCAACTTATTTTCTCCGTTCATTCATTTATTTCACAGATTAATATTAGAAATATGAAAGGCAGATTTTGTGCGCTAATATTTTTAAAATGTTAATTAGTGGGAGTCGCATTCAAACGAGCCACGTTTAAATTTAAAAAAAAAGTGAAAAGTGTACGTCTTATTTTAGTCTCTTTCGCTATACCTGACACTAGTACAGCTCAGCAATAAAAACGGACAAATTTCTACCTCCGCTAAAAACAAACTTGCGCTGTGTCTCAAATCGCACTTATGTACTACTATAGATCCTTATTAAGTACTAACACTGGCCGGGTTTCCTATTATGGTTAGTATTTGAATTTAAAAAAAAAAAAAAAAAAAACTTCTCCTGCAGCCTTCAAACCTACTGAAAGCTGTTTTTGAGTAACCAGCCTTCGGGATTTTCCAGATTAGTAAAGACTTGTGAAAGCGAGGTTTTTGATTTGAGACGCAGCTCATGACGACAATCACGATGACAGAGGAAACCTGCTGGACAGGGATGGTTTTTTTTTTTTTTTTTTTTTTTAAAAGCTTTTAAATATCCCTTTGGATTTTAGTCACGAAACACATCGCTACAAATACGTACGTTACTGACGTCGTAAAGTCGTAGCAGTCCTATGTTAGAAATAAAGTTGCTTCGCGGACGTTCCGCAACATTTAATAACCGTATATAGATGGAGAAAAGGTATAACGTTCTGTTCTATAAAAAAAAAAAAATCATAACGGTCGGAATTGCTGTAGAGGAATAAAAACACCTGGGAAAACGCTGTTATAGGAAAATAAACAACTTCGGTTTCATCACACCACTCCACCACTCAGTATTTTACTGTAACTGCTTTATTTAATTATTTTATACTGATTTAGATAATAAACATCAAAAATGAGACAGCGATCAAGGAAAGAACTAAACATAACTTTTTTTTTTTTATATTTAAATGATCAACGCTGTTTCATAGCTGTAAAGCATTATTATTTTCGATTCTAGAAATTCAGCAATATGAGAAATAAAAGAAGAAGTGGATGAACTGAAATTACCTAGATCTTTTTTACAGGGGGTGGCTCACCTTCGTGCCCTCCTCTGCACCCTTGTTAGGGGGCTCCGGGTTGATAGGGGGGGTGGAGTGGGGAGGATCGCAGCCCGGGCTCGAGTAAGGGGTAGAGCGCATAATTACAGCCTTGTTTACCTGCATTACAGGTCTCTGGATGGGACTGGGGAAAGGCCCGCTGGTAGGGGTGCGCATGTGCATCACCATGTTGCCCTGCGGAGGGGGCACCTGAGGGGGAAATAATAATATATTAATCATAATATATAGAATATTATAATATATTCCTAACAAATAGTTAGGAATGCTTAAAAGGTAGGTGTTGAGAATTTTCTGTAGAAGTAAACACCTGCTGAGCGTAATGTCCAGGGAGCGGCCCACCGGGAACAGACGGCTTCCCACTGGGGCTGGCAGAACCTGGCCTGACCCGGGAGATGAAAAGAAAATTCATGAGGCTTTAAGTATATATAAATATATAAAAAAATATTACTTTCTCTTTTTTTTTTTTTTAAAATCTATAAGCTCATCTGTGCAACGCTTACGCACCTGTACGAGCCGCCAGGTATCCCAGGTGAGTGGCTGGCTTTATCAGGGAACTGAAATCCTTTCATCTCCAGCTGAGACGGCTGAAAAACCCAAATATGTAAAGGTAAATAACAAAACAATAAAACAAACAAACCAAAAAAAACCCTGAGGAATCAGAAAGGGTGAAACGGTGACGTGGTCACCTCTCGGCTGGCGGTGATGACGGGGGGCTGGGACGCAGGGGGGATGACGTGGCGGCGTGGGGCGCCGACGGACAGGTTCTGTCCCTGCTGGAGCTGGATGGACTGCGGGAGGATCAGGTGCTGCTGGGCCGAACCGTAACGCAGCTGAGAGCCGGGTAGAGGCATCGTCACCTACACACACACACACACACACACACACACACACACACGAGATCTATTAATAAAAAAAAAAAAATACTACACGCTTTGAATTTATGTTCAATCCCCTTGACTTTCCTTCAGGTCTATTTTAGTGAAAGTAGAAGGGAAATCCATCGGGATGGTCTCGTTAGCCCGGAGTTTAGACGGAGCATGGCTATCGTCATTTCAGTTATTACGTTTCTTTAACGTGGACGGATTTTAACAAATAAAAAACACCACCTGAATGAGCTGCGAGTCCATGAGCTGAGACGTGCCCATTCCTGCCGCCTGGTTGATGGTGCTGTCGTAAACCAGCGCCTGGCTGCCGTTAATGGGCTGGAAGTGCGATCCGGACTGCGGCTTCACCATCTCGGAGGGCTGCATGCCGGGGAACGCCGAGTACGGCCCTTTCAGAGGGGCTGCTCCGGAAAGCACCATCGCGCTCGGGTGCGACAGGCTGGGCTGCATGTACACCTGCGACCTGCGGGGGAGGAAAAAGAAAAAAAAAAAAAAAATCAACCGACGCAAAATGGACGATTATTAACTTATAACTTTTTTTTTTCCCCCCGACTTCATCCAACAAACAGCAAACAGCTACACTACAGTCAGTGTTCAGATATTAGGCTCATTATGCAAATAAATACACACCGTGATTTTTATTTATTTATTTATTTATTGGAGAAATTAAAGTTTTTTTATATGAACAAATCACAGTTAAAATGATGATTCAAACCACACTCTCATTTTAACATCAGTTTCATTTTAAATACTATACTAACAGATGGACTCGTCATAATCATAAATAAATCACTTCCAATAAATAAATAAAGAAATACGTTCATGTGCATGGTTTAATTTATTTTGAGAAATGTAATAATCATGAATCTAACACACTGCAAATAATCAAAGAAGAGTTTAGTTCAAATCTAAGTAAATAACAGCCACGTTACTCAAAGATGACCATTTAGCTTTGATTTTTTCTTTTTTCTTCTGGGTCTGCATTCCACGATGGTACATTTAAGAAATAAATTAATTTAAATAATAATAATTTTTAAAAAACCCTGATCAGAGAATTTTCTAGCTTTTTTTTTTTTTTTTTTTTTTAAATGTACCTGAAAGTGGGGATGGAGTTGAACATCTCCTGGGACTGAGAGACGGGCAGACCGCCCCGGAGCCCCAGCTGAGCCTGAGCCTGCAGAGACGTGTGCAGGGAGATGGGGATCTGCTGTGCGGCTGCAGCCTGATACACACACACACACACACACACACACACACACACGAGAGAAAGAGAAAAATGAATTCACGGCCCAAACCATGAGTGAGAGAAATAGTATCCTGTATTACAGGCTAATTCGCTTCTTACCTGTTGGTAGCTTTGCTGCTGAGTCATCGTAGGCGGCACCAAACGAGGCTGGCTTGGAAACACGTGGCCGTCCAGGTACAGAGGGGGGATGTGATTACCTGCACAGGTGACGGCAAAACATTTAAGACGAAACGCGTACTAAAAATGAGTGTTATCAGTTTAATATCTCTGATCTACTCTCAAAACACACACACACACACCGGAATAAATCTGACCTTGCATGGAGACGGAGGGAGCGACAGAGGCCACGGGCATGGGCGGCATGGAGACGCCTCCAAACGAGCTGTAGCTGACGCCGCTGGACGAGCTGCAGGGGGGCTGCGTGACGGACCCGGCGCCGCCCGGAGAACCCTGCTCGGGGAGGGACTGCGAGTTCTCCCAGGCTTTACGCGCAGACTCCATCTGCACAAACATCTTAAAATGTTAATTAACTCCACAGATTTCAGAGTTTTCTCAGTTTATCAGCTTTGCGACGAAATGCTTACACGCGCTAACCACACCTTGAGATTATTCCTTATGAGATCGTTTCGGATTTGAGCATTAAAAACCTGAACAGTAGTGATTCTGCATCATCGATTCTCTCATTGTCCCTACTTCACAGGAAGGACTGGCCAGCAGTTGTACACGCCTACAGCTGTTCGTATACAGCTGTTCGTATACAGCTGTTCGTATACAGCATGACGTACCTTGAGTGTGAGGTCGGTGGTGGGGAAGGAAATGGGATTGAGGTTGATGCCGGGCTGCAGGTGTTCTCTCCGCAGCATAGGAATGCCCTGAGCAAGGCCCGCCTAACACACACACACACACACACACACACACACACAAAACAATTATAGAGTAAATAGTTATGCTTAACTCAACAACAAACACAGACAACTGACACCGAAGAATCTATAAAACAGACACCACCGCATGTAACTAACGCCACGGTAACTACGGTGTAACTAACACCGTCACAGTAAATAAACACGGCAACTTTAACACCACAGTATCTGTAACACTAACGCCATGGTAACAGCAGCAAACGTGACGCTGTCACAGTAACTAACCTGGTAAAACCATAGTATCTGTAACAGCACTATCACCTTTACCTGTAACATCACAGTGACTGTAGCACTAACACCACTGCTTGGAACAGCTCGGTGACTACACTGTAACTAACACGGTCATAGTGACAGTAACTAACACTGTAGTGTCTGTAACAACACTAACAGCGCTGCCTGTAACACCTCAGTAACCACAATGCAACTTTAGCACTGTATCTGTAAAGCCACAGTTACCACGGTAACTGTAAAATCACGGTAAGTACGCCATCACAGGAACCAACGCGGTAGCAATAAGACCGCGGTAACGTTAATAACACTGTAATGAAACTCCTGGAACCCACGTTGCTGGCGAGAGCGTCCTGCAGCTTGGTGACCGGGTTGGACACGGCCACCGGCGCCGACCCCGGAGGGAGGCTGAAGTCCGAGTCCTTGGCGCTGACTCCGAACTCGATGGGCGGGACGGGGAGGACGTTTTCAACGTGGATGTCCACGCCGTTAACGGGGGTGATGGGGACCTCCAGACGCTCCACTCCCTCAGAACCCTTGCGGTTCTTCAGCGAGCGCTCGTTTCCGATCGGCCCGGGTTTGTGCTCTTTGCTCTGCTCCGGACCTGCGTCCGAATCCTGCACGGGACGGAATTACGGTAATGAACGAACGTATGGAACCTGATGGAGCTCAGTAAGTGTTATCGAAGTGATAAGTGTATATTGATCGATAGAGAGAAAATATTGATATTATTTCAAGCACGACCTCTGAATTTGGTTCACTCCCGGTGTACGACACCTGCTTTGTCCACGAGTCTCCACCAGACGACTGAACTGTAAGCGCTTCAGTGTGGGGGGGAAGAGAGGAAAAAGAAAAAAAAAGAATACAATTGTTTGAAACTTGTTTTAAATTGCTAGAAATATAGATAATTCTATATTAAGCTGAAGTGTGCATAGTGTTACCTGTGCTGTTGGTCTCCCAGATCTCAGTGCCGAGGTTATTTGTCGAGAGAGTTTCCTCGGGCTGCTCGATCGAGATACCGCCCTGCTTCTTTGCGAAACGAGGAGGCATTTTTGAAGTGATTGCTCTGCTCTTTACCGTTACCTGTAGGTGCACACACACACACACACACACACACACACACACACGTGACCACGGTGTAAATTTAAAACAACCTGTCACATCTTTTCAAACGGGATTAGTTCGTAATAGTGAAATATTCGCACTAAAGAGGAGTCCATATTGCTCCAAATCAAATCTGCCGAAACTCACCGCTGCTCCTTGCTCCTTCCTCCTGCGTTCGTCGTCCTGTGGACGCCGCTGCTTTTTGGCGAGGGCGTCTTGGAATCCGTCGGGACTCGGAATAGAGACTCCTGAATCGCTTTCAACTGTCAGAAAGATTTCGGACGTTAAGCGCGAAGAGCCGTTCCAGTTCACATCGTTGCACAAGAGTGAAACTTCCCCCCCCCTCCCACTGATGTGCAACTTGCTAATAATGAAATAGTTCCTAATAAGAAACATCCGTTAAATCAATAAAAAAAATCTAAGTAAAGTAGTATATGTATGTATATATATATATTTTTTTAAAAATTACTCGGGTAGCTGTTGAGGTCGTATTGTGAAAGAGGCTCAGACATGTCTCCCTTCATGCTCCTCGGTTTCAGATCTTTATCCAGCTTCTTCCCTGAAGATTCAGCCGTGCCGGTGGAGAGGCTGTCCTCTGTCTGCTCCACGCCGTACACCGGCCCTGCGTCCTCAGGACTCCTGCACAAATTAAACCGGGTCACTTTATTCCTTCTAGCGCGCTACATGGATAAGCGGACATTTCCGTATCGGACCGTCTGAACTCACCGTCTGCAGTTGGTCGTCACGCCGTTCTGCCAGCCGTCGTTTCGGTTGGACGAACCGCCGCTGGAAGGAGTGTCTGCGGATCGAGGCATCTTGGAGCTTTCCAAGATGTCACTTTTACGATTCTGTCGGTCCGCCAGCGGGCGCTGGCTGGAGAAACTTCTCTTGGAGAGCTCTCGTTTCTCAGAGCCTGGCTCTCCATGGCCCGGTTCTGCAGGAGCTTCGCTGCGTTTCTCTCTCCAGTCATTCAAGTCGCTGTTTTCTGATCCGGTCTCCCAATCTTCACCCTGAGGCGCAAATTCCTGCTGCCTATTTCCAGAATATTGACCAGGCCAATGGTCTTCTCCGGTTTTGGATCGACCCGGCCAAGGATTCGTGAAATCCCCGTTGATGTAATCGTCACTGTTCCACTGACCTCCGGTTTCTCGTTCTTGGCGTAGACGTCTGAACCGAGGGGGCTTGTCTTGGCGAGGAGGGCGTCTTCTCCTCAGGGGTCGGTTGTCCGAATTATCGTTGTCGAGATGGTAGTCGCCTTCTCGGTCTTCGACTCCATTCTCTGCGAAAGACGAAGCGAACTTTGGGGGGTATTTCAGAGAGTCACCTTCTGCAGATTTTCTCGAGAAGGAGTCGCTTGTAAAGTTGTAGCCGTTCTCCTGCATGGATCCACCTCCAAACTGGCTCCCTCTTCCCCTCCAAGTGGAAAAATCCTTCGATCCAAACCCACGGTTGTATCCGGTGTTCAGGCGCGGAGGAAGGGACCGACCGAAACTTCTCATTTTGGGTTTTTCCCTCACTTCTCCGCCGGTGCTCTGGTCGTTATTGTAGACCTTATTTGACCTCCAGGAATCCCTATCTGCCCTTTTAGTGTCTCCGGATGCGGAATAAGCAGCTTCGCCGTTCTCTCCGTTTTTCTGGCGGCGCCGTTTGGGCAGCTCTTCGTATTCCGAGGCCTCGCTCAGAGTCTCGCTCATGTTGCGTCTTCGTGGTTTGCCTCTTTGCAAATCCTCGGTTTTGACAAAATCCCGAGACCCTCGACCCCGGCCCGATCGCTGGATATTTCCGGTGTTGTACATTCCTCTATTGTTGTCGCTACGCCCTCCCCGGCCTCCGCCGCGCGAGTTGAACTCTCTGAACCCTCTGCCGCGGCCTCGCCCCGCCCCTCTGGCTCCAGCGAATGCCTGCTCTTCGTCGATAAAGATCCAGTTGTTGCGGCGAGGCGCTGGAGGCTCTTTGCTTTCGGGGTTCTCTTTCACCTGGGAATTATTGCCATCCCAGCCATTCTCCTTGTTGGATTCTTCACACGGGTTGCTCGATTTCTCTACTTTTGGCCGAGAAGTTTGCTTCTCCTCGTGAGAGGTCACAGGAGGAGCTGGATGCCTGATGACTGAAGGCTGGTTGTCCTTTTTCAGGTCATAGACGTTGGTAAGGATTTCCTTCTCGAGTCTGTATGGAACAGGCTTCTCTTCCGGTTCAGGTTTGGGCTTCTCGTTCTCCTTGTCCTCCACTTTCAGGGCCTTGAGCACCGGTTTCTTGATAGGACCCGTCCTCCTGAAGGTTCTGCCGCTCAATTCGGACGGTTGGCTAACCCCGCTGCTACTGCTAGACCCCGGATCGGACCACTGCGCTGCATCTTTATCTTTCTTCACAGAGTCGTCTTTCCTCCAGAAACCAGAGTCGAAAGTCTTCTCTTTGCCCTCGCACACTTCGTCATGAGAATCCAGACTGTCTCTCTGGTGTCGGTTAGAGGAAACCTCCTTCTGGTGCTCGTGTTTTAAGTATTCGCTGTGTCCTGGAGGCTGAGGCGCTTCTTCCTCTCGCTGCGGACCGAGAGGAACGTCGGACCCTCGACTTGGGCGGTAGCCCTGATGGGGGAGATCTTCTGAAGGACTTTCGACACGTTCAATCCCTTTCTCCTCGTACGAGTCCTGCTGAGAGCATGACCGGTCACTCCTGCAAAATAAACATAACTCAAAATCCAAGCTCTTGCTGTTTCAAAATGCATGCGTGTTTAAAAAAAAAAAAAAAAAAAAAAAAAAGAGATGAGAAACAAAACGTCTTGCGTACCTGTCGTCTGCCTGACTCCTCTCAGCGCTCTCGTGCTGTCTCTGATAAGGTGGAGTGAAACTGCGTGCCGGTGGGTAGCCATCTTGGCTCCAAACCGAGTAAGTGTCAGCAGAGAGCGCTCTCCTTTCCTGGTGCATGCTGGGATGGCAGCCCTCGTCTGAGGCAGACCCAGGGCTGTTGAGGCGATCCTGCTGCACGGCCGGCTTCATCACGCCTGCAGAAAAAGAGCGTGTAAATAAATAAATAAATAAATAAATGTTTATTTTAAACCAAATTTTTGGCTCTGGGTTGACTAACACACCTGAGGAGTGGACGTTAGGCGAGTAATAATCGACTGTTGAGCGTCCCTGGGTAATGCGTGGGTCCATGTAAGGGGGCATCATCATCCAGCGGGGGTCAAAACCAAGCACGTGCGGGGGGTAATACCCTCTCTGAGCAGGACCTGAGCCGGACTGCTGCCACTGCTGCATCTTATACACCTGATCCTGAACATAAACGTATAAAACCTCATCACTGATGTCAGAGTGACTGAACTGAAGACTCCAAATAGATCAAAAACCTCAAACATAAAATTATCCACACTTCATCTGGGAGGAAAAAAAAAAAAAAAGGATCAAAGTAGCCACAAATGTTTGATGACAGACTACACGAGCACTCCAACGCTCGCCTTTGAACTGCTGAGAACGCTGATCCTGGAGAATTACAGGATTAAAACTTTAAAGCTTGTCGCGCCTGAGGGATTTCAGCTGCTGCCGCTCACCTGCTGCTGCTGCTGCTGCTGCTGCTTTTGGAAGCGAGGCGGAACGGCCTTCTGGTGCCGTTGAGCGTAGTCCGGTCCGTCGTGCTCGCTCCTGTAGCCGAAATCGTCTCGGTAATCCTGGCTGTGGAGCGCGTCGGATTTCTGCTCGGAAACTTCTGCACGAGGGAACAGGAACGGGAGAAACACTGGATTAAACCGTAGCCTTTAGACAATCTTTTATTAAAAAAAAAAAAAAACTTAACTAATGCAGCTTTAAAACACAGAGGACGTTCAACCTTACTTGGTAATAAGTCAATCGATCGTTCGTACCTTTATTCCCATGCTGCCAGGCTTCCTGGTGCGGTTTGCCCGTCTCTCTCCCGGGTGACAGTGAAAGCTCCTTGTTTTCCGCTCCATGCGCGTCTCCGGAGTGCGCTGGTCTCTCGATCTTGCCGAATTTCTCATCCAGTTTCTTGAGTTTCTCGGCGCAGGCGGCCAGCCTCTCCTCTCGGGCTCGCCTCTCCTCTTCCTCGCGCCTCCGACGCGCCCTCTCCACGGCCTCGGAGACGTCCGGCGAGACGAATTTTCCCCGGGATGTAGGAGGAGGAGGAGCGGAACGCTGAGGCTCGTCCTGTTCCTCTACAGACGCGCTCGCGCCGCTGCTCTTCTGCTGCGGCTGGAAAAAAAAAACCAAACAAACAAAAGAAACAAATTAGATCTCAGATAAGATCCATCCTTTGTGGTGATTAAGAAGTCTCACTTTTATTACCTGCAAGTCTGTGGAGCCGTATCTGCTGTTGGTTTTTCTGGAAGGCAAAGGATCGTGCTGGTGATGGTACGCGTCTTCCTGACCGTCTGAGCTCACGGATGATTGGCGGTCGCGACGAGACTCCCACTCTCCCCTAAAAACAAAAAGGCTGTAAATTACTAACATGTTCAAGCAGACTTGTTTATTCAAAACGTATATATTAAAAGGATGCAGAGGCGGACCAGATCTTGCTCTTCTCACTGGTGGAGTGATCCTCTTCGTCGTCACTGAATTTGAGCTTCTCGCTGTAATCCACCTCCTCGTGAAGACCTGGAAAGATGATCGGTCTGTTTATGCAACACACCTGAACAGCGTCTCACTGGATTATCAGTGACGTAAACAAAATTCAGCGAATTCAGCATAGTTGGGGAAAAAAAATAATTAAAACTCATTTCATCTCGTTTTAATTGCAGTGGAGAAAAACAAATCAACTAATGCACTTATTCCAGAACATAACTAGTTGCAAAAGTTCTGTAAATATGGCTGTAGAGTTGCGAGGAGCGATACACATGCCGCTTCTACTCGTGTTAATTCAGTTTACGAAAGAAATGCGTGTAAAACTACGTTACTGTCGTTACTGCTTGCGTATTATTTCCAATATTTCTATTTTGGATCAAGCACAGCTTGCTTTACATGTTTACCTGCCCATCCGTCCTCGCAGTCGTTGTCCAGGTCGTCCAGGTCTTTCAGGTCGTCGGGGTTGATGATGGCGGGACGGGAAGGCCGGTCTCCAGGACGCCGGATCGGGCGGGGAGAGGGACGAGGTGGGACTCGGGCGAAACGGTTCTCTCTCCGCACGTCTCCGCTACAAACAGAACCAATCATTAATTTAAATCGATTCGAAGTCACAGATCTGAATCTGGTCCCAATTATCGCCGTCACAGGGCGTTAAAGGTAGGCAGGTACGCACTTGACGGGTTCAGGAGGAGGGTGAGAGGGTCTAAACGTGGGTCGAGCATCAAAGCGCATAGGGGCAACAACAGCAGCAGCAGAGCCGTGCTCGGAAGAACCTGGACCTTCACGAGTCTCCTTGGGACACATCTAATGGGGGGAAAAAAATATTTTAAAACACTGAGCAATATGTGAAAAGTAACAAGCGGCATCCTGGTTTCACAAAACCGTTACATCGGTCCAGCGACACTTCCGTCAACAGCAAGGAGGAGCGAAATCAAGCAACTTTACAGCTGCACTCATCTTCAGATTTAAAGAGTTGTATTTAAATCGGAAATCTTTCTACGAGGGGTAGCGCGCGACAAGCCGCTGAAGTTCCTGCAGGCTTCTCTCGTTTTCGAAACCGTTTTGATTCAGCGCTTCATCACGATTATAATTTACGTGCAATTTTGAAAATTAAAATCCTGCTTTCTTTCTCTTAAATTTTTCAAATAATTTTGCCATCACCATCCCTCTTCAGAAGACAAAAGACAACGGAGACTTTGTTAGCAATATACGTGTTTAGAGAGAAAATTTTATGGCGTATTAAAAAGAGTCATCAAGAGAAAGAAAAATAAAAATCCAGAAATGGGGAGAAAAAGAAAATTAAGCGTGTGTGCATATGCAAAAATAAATAAATAAAAAAATTAAAATTACAGCAAAACAGGACTGAATACATATGAGGGAAGGGGAAAAAAAAAAGAGAAAATATAACTAAAAATAAATTTTTAAATTTGTAGTTACACAGGAAATGTAGTGACTTCATCTTTATTTTCCTTCCGATTTACTTTATTTTTTTTCCCACTTCTGTTCATATTCCTAAAATTTTTTAAAACTAATAAATAAATAAATAAATAGATAAATAAATAAATAAAAACCGTCATCGTTACTTACTAGCGTGCATGCCAAAAATACTCACGTTATATTTTGATTAATTATATATTAGTTTTTATAGACACACACACACAAAAAAATTATTTTTACACTGGTATCTACAAAAAAAAAAAAAAAAAAAAACAAAACAAACACAAACAAACAAACAACACACACATCAGGACAACACCACAACTAATCAAAACACACTAATTTACTTTAATTTAATTTAATCTAATTTTCAAAGCAGGAGAAATTAAAAGAGAAGAGAGAACCTAAGCTCGTATATTTGTTATGGTGGTTAATGAAAGCTGTATGGAACCCTTACGAAGGCAGGCAGCATGTCGTGGTAGGTGGTGGTGGAGGAGTGATGGAGCTGATACTGCAGACCCGGCGTCGGTCGGCGCGTGGGCGGAGCCGGTCGGAGCGGAGGATCCTTCGGGTCAGGGGGCGCCGCGGTGGCGGGGGCGGCGACGGCGTTGGCGGAAGAGGAAGAAGAGGAGGTGGAAGATGAGGATGTAGGAGGAAGAGGAGTGGTAGCCTCAGGAGAGGCACTGGCTTTGCCCTCTGGATCGGAGGAGAGGGCTGAGGACAGAGATGGGGGCTGCAGGTACCTCCCTCCACCCTCCCTCCAACTCGTCACGTCTAAACACACACGCACACACACACACACACGAGCTAAAGCGATTTCTACAGAATAGCATCACTGTGATTTATCCCTCATGTTTCATTAAAAACATTCTTTTATCACACAATTTTTTAACAGATTTTCAAGGACTTTAACGCTGAATGTCGGACCTTGAATTCACTTCTATTGGCACGCGGAGCCGATAAAAGGCGACAAGGTTTCTCGTTTCTTTGCGCACGTGTAGCGTAGGTCATCGCACGTGTCGGGTTAATGACCTTTGGGTTTGCGTGCGGCGGTGGCGTATCTAAGAGAAGCGAACGAGCCGCAGCTCTGAGACTCACTCTGAGGGCGGAGGCTTGGTCCTGGCCCATACGACGGATCGAAGGCGCTTTTTTCCTTGCCAGCCTTGTCCTGTTCTCCTGCTGCTTTCAGCGTCGGAAATTCCTCGTGAGAGAAGGGCTGCAGTCGGTTTGAGGCCCTTAAACCTGCAGGAAGAGCGAGCGTTTCACACACACACACACACACACACACACACACACACACGTTCACATGCTGTCTGTCATTGTTCTCACTTGAAACCAAATGGAATGAGTCAAAGAGCGAAACGTACTTGTAAATAAATATCTGAAACAAACTGTTTATTATAAATAACTTATTTAAACTTATCAGGGCTTAAATCTATTTACTCTGCACTTAATCGTGATTTATTCCCCCCTCCCCTCTATGGATACTCTGCCATAACAAAATACAAAAAAAAAAAAAAGAAGAAGAATTAATAAAAACTATAACAAAGAAAATTAGAAATATATGTTTGAGTCTAAACCAGAAGTTCAACACGTCGTCCCAAACGCTGAGAATTTTCACTGCATTAATACAAATTATACTCTTTAATATCAATAACACGCTTCTCTGCTGTTCCTAACGTAAATAAACAATACGATAAAAGTCGGTGTTACCGGTTTGAGGAGATTTGAACAAGAACTAAAGTTCAAGGAAGCATCTAAAATGTTTCCCACTGTTTCTCACACACACACACACACACACACACACACACACACATTAAAGCAAAGCCGTTCATCATGTTTTAAAAAGCTAAACCCATACCAACACATTTTCAAGGACTTTAACGCTGAATGTCGGACCTTGAATTCACTTCTATTGGCACGCGGAGCCGATAAAAGGCGACAAGGTTCTCGTTTCTTTGCGCACGTGTAGCGCAGGTCATCGCGCGTGTCGGGTTAACGACCTTAGGGTTTGCGTGCGGCGGTGGCGTATCTAACGGGATCGTAAGAAAATGAAGGAAATGACAGGATGTGGACGTTACCATCTTGATCTAGTGCCTTTCCATTTAGTTGTGCCCATTGCTTTGGTCCACCGGTGCTTGTGCTCTGTAAAGGAACGGAGTGTGAAGGTTATTCAGATTCGGATTTCAGATGAACATCTTCCCTGCAAAAATCCTTCCTCTCGCTTTGATAAAACACGGAAAATACGAGCCAGACTCAGCCATCGTTCTCTTGAACGTTTCGGATTTATTTCCTGAAACAAATTTCCCCATCATCTTCATCAGAAGAGAAATAAACAGAAAATTAAACGAAAAATTTAAGTCAAGTTTAATTGCAAAGGTGTAATTAATAAAAACAAACTGGAGCGAAGCGGATGTAGGGACGATTATATACGAAAATAAAATAACTAGCTCCTTTTTTTAAATCTACATATACATACATTATATATATATATATATATACACACGTAACATTTCTTGGAATCAAAAGAAAACTTATAGATCAACAACTATATTAAATACAACAGAACTGTTATTAGAGACAAAATAAAATATAAATATTACAGTTCTGTGCATTGAAAATGTTGATTTATTTATTATAATTGTTTTTTTTTTACCTCCTGGCTGGCTGCTGCTGGCGGCTTCTGAAGATTGGAGACGGATTTCTGCAAAGGCAGCGGCTGCTGCGACTCCGGCGGCTGTGCTGTCGACACAACGGAACTGAAACGGACACAAAGAGACGAGAGACGGTGATGATCCTCACTGAGACACACACGCGGCTGAAACAGTTTACTTCACGTACGACGGGTCCGTTTACGGTCGCGTGTGTTGTCCAAACGAGCGTAAAGAGGAGTTAAAGTCTTAGATTGTCATTCAATTACTCATCCAAGCCTGGAGCTGCTGAACAGAGCAGAGCGATGGATCAAAAATATATCACATCGTGACAGCTGAAGGCGTTTCTCCGTGATACACGAAATGCATCATGACGTGAACAGTACTGCTGTGTCTCAAAAAAAAAAAAAAAAAAAAAAAAAAGAGAGAGAGAGAGAAAACTAAAACAAAATGTGGAGGAAGGATTGTTTGTGGAGACACAGGCAGGGAGGATCGCCTGTTCTGCAAAGAGAACCGGAGGCAAAAAAAAAAAAAAAACGAAGCTATTTTTATACTGTGAATCCTAACAACCGTTTCGGAAAGCCTTCTGAGAAGACTGGAGCTTATAACAGCTTATAGTTAATCTGGAATGAGACGCTCAACAAGCACATATGGGTGTAATGGTCAGGGGTGCACAAACTTTTGACCATATAGCGTACGATGGTTGATGAACTGGATTCAGGGATCTGCTGCGCGTGACAGGAGGCGAATCCGATTAACTCTCAGACTCTCGCGGGTTGTTTCTCAGCGCCGTTCTCGCTGCTAGACGGAGAGAGACGCATGCGACGCCGTTCGACGCCGAGGAAATCAGCGAGCTCGAAGAATATCGAAGCTTCGCTGGACTTTTCGCGGGAAAAATTAGCTGGTGATCAGAAATCGGGGATAAACTGCCTACTCCATCACTCATCACCCAAAAGCTGATTCCATCACCATCACCGTCTTCTCTTTACTCTCATGCAGAGTGTTTCGCTTTAATCACCGCTTCTGTGCGTTCAGTCGCTTTCACTGAGGCACATACCATCACGACTCAGCCGTCACACAGCATTACGTTGAGCTCTCCTATTTATAATCTCACACACACACACACACACACACACACACACACACACACACACACAGTGTTTGGTCCTTCAGCTTGGGGAAATATTCGCTTAATGACGCACCTTGGTTTCCAACCAAGGCCAAGACAAACACACACACACACACACACAATACTTTTCATCGTTAGACACATCTCTCTGTACACCAGTCTTCGTGACTAGCTCTCTCTCTCTATCACTCTCTCTCTATCACTCTCTCTCTATCACTCTCTCTCTATCACTCTCTCTCTATCACTCTCTC
>CM075029.1:1219920-1237365 GCA_037576675.1 Pangasius sanitwongsei
ACACTGTTTATTTATTTAAAGCGAAGGATCGTCACATTAAATACTGACTCTGTTTCATTTATTACTGTTTACTGCTCGTTATAGGATTTTTAAAATGTAGAAACATTTAGTTTCATTATTTTTGAAGGCGTCTTTGCTCTACAGCATTTCTTTGCATTTGCCTAAGACTCTAGCTAACGTTAGACCCAAGGCTAGACGACGTCCTCGATGTTGTCATCGTAAAATTTCTAGAGTATCTGAAAGTGTTAGCTTAGCCGAGTAGCACTCCCTCTCTTTTACAGCTAATACGTAATAATGAATGGATCACGTTTTAGCTAACGTTAACACAATTCCTAAATAAAACTCTTGATCGATTCTTCAGTCAGATTATAACTAAAGTAGCTTCAGCATCAGCATCAGGTTGCTCAGGTTACAAGACTTTTTTTGCAACCAGGTTTTACAAACATTTAAAAAAGAATCTATATTAGCCTCAAAAACTAAAGACGCAAAAATCAGACACCAAGAACAAGTGCGTTTGATGACATAAGATGGCGTTATATCACATGTAACTTCGTTCTCTTTGAAAATGGACGTCGAGGTTCACCAAAAAACCGAAAGACCAAGCAGGACTATGATCATGTTGTGAGTTTAGCAATCAGTAAAAGATCGATACTATACATAAAAAAGCTAAATGGAGATTAAAAGCTAAATGCTAACGTGTGTGTGTGAGTGTGTGTGTGTGTGAGTGTGTGTGTGTGCTAGCGAAATGGGCTCCAGCTGAGCTTCCCTATAGACAGCAGCGTCTGGCAGGCGGTGGATGGCAGCCACACCGTCTCCACCAGGCTGAAATGGAGCGAACCGAGCGCGAAGCCGCACGCCATGTCGGTCACGTGGTGCTGTCCGAGCAGAACCCGGGAGAGTCCGACCAGAAAGGCCCACAGGACCAGCAGAACCCGCAGCGGCACGGCCAGGACCAGGTGGGACAGCAGGAACCGGGACACCATCGCCGCCCTGCTGGCGTGAGCCGCCGGGAACGAGTACACGTCCATGGCCATGCAGTCCAGGAAGCCTGGGCTCATTTCCCACGGTCCTCTGCGCTTCACCAGCTTCTGCACTCCGGCCACCGTCAGGATGTCGAGCACGAGCGCTGGAGGGACAGGAAGTGCGCCATTTACTAACATTTACTAACATTTACTACCATTTACTAACATTTACTAACATTTACTAACATTACCTCCAGTTTAAAACTAATATTTACTAACGTTTTCTATTGTTTACTACCGTTTACTAAGAATTTAATACCATTTATTACCGTTTACTAGCATTTACTATAGTTTACTAACGTTTACTAACATTTACTAACGTTTACTAATGTTTACTACTGTTTAATACAATTTAATACCGTTTACTAATGTTTACTAACCTTTAATACATTTGCTAACCTTTACTAACGTTTACTACCCTTTACTAACGTTTACTACCCTTTACTAATGTTTATTACTGTTTACTAACATTTACTAATGTTTATTACTGTTTACTAACATTTACTACCATGTAATATAAATAAAGACAGACAGACGCTGCGCTTTTACCCAGCAGCAGGTTGACCAGCACTTCCTGTCCGGCCTCGGTGCTGCTGCGGGTCAGACACACCAGCGTGCCGCCGATCCACGTGAGCCCGTGTCCGGTGAGCGCGAGCAGGGTGACGACGGAGCGCGCGCTGCCCCACGGGGAGGACGCGTGCGCGCACACGCCGAGGCGCTTGGACAGGTGGATGTCGATGGCCAGGAGCGAGCTGACCGCGATGCCCCTGAGGGACGGGTTCAGCCGCATGCAGTCCTCTTCCGGCCACCGCGGCGCCTCCGCGCGCTCCTTCCCGCCGTCACCGGGCGGCTGCGGCGCGTGCTCGTGGTGCTGGGGGGGTTTGGTGCAGCTCGCGCTCCGCGCCGCGCCGCCATTACGCTGCAGCGGCTGATGCAGGGAGAGGAACTCCGCGCGCCCCAGCACGTCCCCGCGCTCTCGCGCTCTCATCCGGCTCGGGTTACACGGCATCTCGCGCTCGTCAACGACTGGTGTTTACCGAGAAGAAAATAAACAAATAAACAAACCGGTCTGTTGTAGTAATAATAATAATAACAATGATACTGTCTAACACACAGCGCGCGCGTGGTCAGCTACACCGCAACTTCCACTGATGCTGTAGGGGACACACCCATGTCCATCAGCGCAGATATACATTTATTCATGTATTTATTTCTTTGTCTGTTTGTTTGTGTGTTTGTTTGGTTGTTTGTTAATAATATGTACTAGTAGAACAGCTGACTATTTTTTAAACGTTTCCGGTTGATCCTTGTACCGCATCATGCTCCCCCCCCCCATCTCCCAGTCCGAGTGGAATGATCCGTTTCCATGGCAACATGCAGAGGCATTTTCAAGAGGCTCAACAGAAGGCGACAGAAATTACACATCAAATCATTCTACATTTTAAAATGAAATAACACAAGAATGCTTTTTTAACAGAACACTTATTTATTTATTTATTTATTAACAGCATACTGAGTGTTAGAAAGGCAGTAGCCTGTAATAATAGCATCAGTAGTGTTTATTAGTAGTAGTAGTAGTAGTATTATTAACTACTAGTATACTATGCTATACTATATAGTTACACTATATAGTTATAACTATATATATACTATAGTTATAACTACTACTACTACTAGTAATAATAATAATAATAATAATAATAATAATAGGCTAATAATAATAATAAGAAGAATGTAATTAGTTTGGCCAGGTCAGGAATGTGTAACATGGACACTGCCAGGAAATTGTTTTGCTTTTGCAACACTATTGCTGAAAATGTTGATGTTCAGTTAGACTGAATTTGATCGAGAGATAAAACCAAACAAATTTTCATCACATGCAAAAATAACTAACTAACTAAATAAATAACTTAAAAAAAAAAGTCCTAGCTTCTACACTTCAGTGCAATAAGTCTGCGGTCACATTTCCAACGTCTCGGGTTCGATCCTGAGCTCAGGTGCGGTGTTTCCGTGCAGCAGGTTTCCCCCCTGTGTGGGTTTCCTCTGGGTTCTCCGGTTTCCTCCCAAATACATTCCAGTAGGTGGACCGGTGACGCTAAATGAGTGTGTGTGTGTGTGTGTGCAGGGTGTCCTGGGATGAACAGGCGTCACACCCGGGGCGTATTCCTGCCTCATGCCCATGCAGTGATCCCGGGACAGACTCCGAACTCTCTCCAGTGCACCGCAAGCTACTTTAGGTTCAGCCCTACTCAGGACATCTGACACAGTGCATTATATATCATGAAAAATAAAATTATTAATAACTTTAATCTAAGCACCTTTTAATCTTTACACCTAAACAGACGTGAATAAATCATCATGGACTGAATTTTATAATTTGGACGCCATTAGTCTGTGCGCTCACTGACAAGAAAAACGACCCACGTGATGTGCAACTACATTACCCACAATGCTCTTCGTCCGAGAGGAGAGGACAAGTGACGTTTTTCAATAAAGAGACAAGAGGCTTTTTGTGTGTGTGTGTGTGTGTGTGTGTATGTGTTGTAATCACCAGAAGCGCAGAGCTGCAGGACGACGACGCAGCAATGGAAACCGGAACGCACGGGAAGTAACACGGGGTGCCAAAACTTTCACACCCAGACACCGAGAGAGAGAGAGAGAGAGAGAGAGAGAGAAACTGGGACGTGCTTGATTATATTATATTTCATCTCATTTATTGTCGACACTGTGCCTGGAGGAGGAGGAAGGCAGAAAGTCGCTCCTCTGGGATGCTGAAATGTGGAAGAAGCGCAAATTTGGAATTTATTCTTCTCCTTTTTTTTTATTTTAATGGACCAAAAAACTGAAATGCACCTTTATACAGCTGTGAAGAGATCCACAAAAACAAGTCAGGATTTAATCATCTTCTGCTAAGAAAAAAAAAAAAAAAGCAGCTCAGCTTTAAGCTCATTAAGACGGAAATACCTAATTCAGAGGTTTTTTTTTTGTTTGTTTGTTTATTTTTTAAATAATTCCGCATTTAGGTTTAATTAGATTAAAGATACGTCATTATTAGTGATGGTGCGACCCAAAGCCTACTTTAGAGGTTCTTTATAACTTATTAAACTTTATGAATTATTGACTTTTCTCTTTTACGCACTTTAGGAGGCGCTTTTTTTTCGCAGTTTTCTGTAGGAGCGCGCGGACTGCAATGCTTTATTTCCACTCTCACAAACTTCTCCCAACTCAAATGTTCCCACTTTGCGGATGTTCATATGACACTTATAACCACATATAAACAGCTATAATGCTTCCGCGCCGCAATCATTTATTATTATTTATTTATTTATTTTTTTAAATGATGACGTTTCTGTAGACTAGATTTGCGCTTGAACGCTTTTTGGGGAGCGGACGCACGCGCGTGCAACCGGCCACCGGAGGGTCACTGGTGAGGAGAGACATCATGAAGACGCCGAAACTCCTCGCGAGTGCACGCGCACACACTGACATCTAAAAAAAAAAAAAAAAAAGAAAAAGTCAGAAGCACGCTTCGGCGTCATTGCTGTGGATTTCTTTATTTCTTTTCTTTTCATTTCTTTTCTTTTCACCGCAGTGAGATGACAGGGACGGAGCTTGACCCTTTCCGCTTGATCTCCTGCGCGAGGATGCGATAATAACGCGCGCAAAAAAAAAAAAAAACCACGGATGCAATATTCGGTGCATGCGGTCGGGTCTCGTGCACGCTCCGGGACGCTGCTGTGGTGGATCTCCTCGTCGTCCTCGCTGCTGCTGCTGCTGCTGCTGTTCAACGCCATGGGCTGCATCCAGAGCCTCAGGTGCAAGCCGAAGAGTTTCCGCGAGAGCGTCGCCGTGCTCGAGGTGACCACCTCCATCGACCCGAACCCCACCAGCATCGACGAGTCCTCCAGCGTGGTGCTGCGATACCGGACGCCGCACTTCCGCGCCACCGCGCGCGTCCTCGTGCCCCCGGTGGCCGCCAAGGAGACGTGGACGGTGGGCTGGATCCAGGCGTGCAACCACATGGAGTTCTACAACCGATACGGAGCCGAGGGCATGTAAGTGACTCATGACCGGGTTGCCATGTTGGCTGGGTTTGTGATTTTTTTTTTTTTGTTGCCTTATTTCATAAATATAAATATTCCTATAGGCTTTATGACATTCCAATTAACACTGAGTGACTCACACACACACTCGAAATGGTCAGCAAACTGAGCTAAGCATGTCCCGATATTCGACTGTACAATATATTGCAATAATTAACACACATTATTGTCATCGTCGTTGCGTCACATGTGGCTTTTTTAGATAAGAGGTGTTTTTGAGTTTGTGCTCCCAAGATAACAGCCATCTGACTTATTCTGAGTTTTAAAGGCCATCACACCATCACACTCCATATTTTTTGTACCCACTGGGCCTCATTTATTATTTTTTCAGTAAAGTTATGTGTAAATGTTTTCACCGCCAGATCTCAAAAAAAATTATTCGATGATGATCAATCAGCCGCATATAAAGTCAAAGAATGTTGACGTTACATTTAGCCACACCCACAAAACTCCATAAAAGGTAAAACTTGCAAAGAGCTGAAAAGGAGAAAAAAATGCTGACTAAACGGCGAAAGAGCACAACCTTCACTCAACGTTCCACTAATGCAGCTCAGCCACTGCACAGCATCAGCTACCAGACACGCACACTAACGCTTCCTTCTTTTTTGTAGGGTGCCATTACTTTTGTCTTGGTGGAACGGCTAGTGTTAGTCATCTTAATTTGTGGATTTGAACATTTCAAGAAAAAAAACAACAACACAATTTTATACAGATTTTATTCACATCATCCAGGGACATGGTTGCTACCAGTTAGCTTCACGCTGAAACGATCTCGGTTATTAATATTCATTCATTACAGATATCTCACACCAGTGACACAATGCATGAGCTGCAAGCAGAGTTACTGTTACCAGCTTGAAGTTGATTACTTTCCTGTAACAGCACCTCCCCAAGTGTTTTATTCCTCTTACACCACAGCAACTTGCCGATGATTACAAATTTTGTTTGTTAAAGTACGACACGTCACACTTATTAATCCTTTTAACAGACATATTTAGTGTCCTGTTGTCACTTACGTTATAGCAGCTATAAACAATCGTCCCCTCACCAGCCTCTCTTTCTTTCTTTCTTTCTTTCTTTCTTTCTCTCTTCGGAAGATAATAAGACAAAAAAAAATTGCAGATTGTTATGTGTGTAACTGAGAAACCTTAAAAAGTGGAAAATCTTCTGTCCTGAAGATGTCGGAAAACTTAAACCTTGACTGCTGCAAAGCACTGACACTGGAGACTCCTTCCATAAAAGTTAAATAAACATCTCTTTAACCTATCAGTGATTTTTTTAAAAATCCGTTTATGCGGAGCGTCTGCCGTACGAGTCCCTGCGGACGAGCTGTTACTATAGAAACGGTAACGTATTAGATCGAGAGCGTTAACAGAAGTCTGCACTACTGTCACAGCTGCTGTATAGAATAATTAAATGCGGAAGTGGCACATTGCCTTCCTTCACCTCGGCAGACAACGTAAAGCAAACAACTCTGAGGTTGTCTGAGGTTCTATGGACAAAATAATCACACGAGGTGCGGTGGCGTGGTTTGGGATGGTTATATTAACTGCTTTCAACTTGTTGAATTCAGAAGCCGTTGGTGGTCTTGTACAGAACTTGTGGCTGAGACGTTCAGTGACATTATGTAGCCCAGATCCTGCAACGGTTTCTCATGGCCTACTTCCTGTTGTAGAAACCACACCACGACCTATTTTCTGAAAAAAAAAAAAAGCCTTTAGTGTGTCACAAGATGTCTTCAGGCAGCGAGCAACTCGGCGGGTAGCAACAGTGTTTAAAGAAAGTTTCTAATTGAGCAGAGCTTTTAATTCTTGGAAAATAATTTGTGAGATTAATATTTCACTAATCAACATTTAGAGGGTTGGACTATTTTTTTAAAAACTATATTTCGTTAGCAGTGTCAGCACACTTCAGTGAAAACTGAAGCTACTTAGTTTCAATTACTCATAATCTGCATTTTATGGATTTATGATCTTCTTTTTATCTCTTATGCTCCCAGGAGCTGATGATCAGAAGGTGTTGATTAAATTTCTATAACAGCAGCTCTAACAGTAGAGCAGCTGCTTGTTTCTATAGTAACAGCTCATTCACATAAACGTGTGCAATCGTGTGTTGATACGGTGAAATTTCCTGTAAGAAGATGTTTAATTAGCATTTATGGAAGGAGTCTCCAGTGTCAGCGCTTTGTAACTGTCAGAGGTAAAGCTTTAACTTCAAGTTTTCCGACATCTTCGGGACAGAGGAGTTTACGCTTTGCAGTTGCGATCTTTTAATAAATAAAAAAGTTGTAATCCTTAGCAAATTGCTGTGGTGTAAGAGGAATAAAATGCACAGGGACGTGCTGTTATAGGAAAATAATCAGCTTTGGGGCGATAACAATAGCTACTTTTAAGAGAAATACACATTTTACACAAATCGGCTCTCATCTGCCCTCTAGTGGACGTTGCTTTTAATCATCCAGGTGTACACAAAGTATGCGGCGAGTGCGTGAACAATGTCGCTTGATTCATCACGTGTAGCCTCAGTAAGGAAATATCACAATACCGTTTTAAGTTAACGTCTGAAATAAGAGTCAATCGCATCTTTTCAAACTGCTGCATCACAGGGCGGCGTAACCCACCCGGAGGAAATCGCTATCAGCCCTCTTCCGCATACATGAGCGATTGGCTAGTGTGGCTGCTTAGGCTTCCGGCCACATATGGCTGTGACATCATCACGATTCAAACTCGCTCCCTAATCTCCCAAAGATCAGAGCGAACGATATATTTGTTGCGCCACTCAAGAGCTCTAACTGCAGCTTTTTAATGATTAAAACCAGGAAGTGATGTTAATGTGAAATGTTACAGTGTTTCTGGTGAGTGAAAAGATGAGCTGAGTCGAATAAATGAATATGAAAGTCACTTTGTTGTTCTTAAAATGAAATCTGGTTCTTGGAAACTTTTTTTTTTTTTAGAACCCCTGCACTATAGCAAAACGCTAACGATGTGATTTAACCGTGTCGGTTTACAGTATTTCTGTATTTCATCAATTCTTAAAGTCTGCGAAACTTTGACAGATGGCCCATTCAGACGGTTACACACATCATCAGACAGCCAGGTTGATGAAATTTGTTTTGTTTTTCTGTAAGGTGCATTCCTTGACATTTTCCGTGCACTAAAGATTTTGTCGATGATTGATTTTGTGCTGTCTTTTGTGTGTGTGTGTGTGTGTCTAAGTGTGTAAGTGTGAATGATTTATTACTTGCAACAAAACTCAGATCCTCGTCACACATCTTACACTATAAACAGTAGTGTTGTGTGCTAGATTAAAAAGCATGTGGTTTGCGTGTGTGTGTGTTTTTTTTCACAGCTATAAGGTCAAACTCAGCCCTACTGTGACCTGCTAATTAACAGCTCGGTGTTAAAATGCATCCCCTCGCGCACACCGTGATTGATCGCTCTCTTTCAGCATCAGATCTTCCATTAAACGTAAAGCGAGCAGCATGAGAGAAAGCGATACTTCCCCTGATCTACAGCATGGAGGTTTCCTTTCTCAGTAATTCAATAAAGAAGCACTTAGTGCATGCGACAGCATCTCGCTGGCCTCAGACAGGAAGTCGTTTTTTTCGCCCTTTCTTTTTTCGCATTCATGAAACTACACGCTTTAGTCAACTACCATATAGGTCGCTTTGTAGGTGTAGAGTTACTGATTGTAGCTCATCTGTTGCAGTGTACAAAGCATTATGGCTGCCTCACGCATCAGTGGAAAGTGACGTACATGGAGCACGGATAATGGTTTATTCTCAGTTAGGTGTGTAACACAATGCCACTGTAACAGAATGTACCTCTGTTTAGCTCTACAAATATTGTAGTGAAGTGAAGAAAAGAAAAAGACAAACCTATTATTAAGCAGTTTTTTTACATTCACAGAATAAAAACACATGACAATTCACAGAACTTTATTCAGCAACAGCCGGCTCAGGGAACTGTTGTTTGTGGTCGACAACCAGAAGAGCCATCTCATATTATTTTAGCAGGTTTTCTTTTAGTTTTTGGGTTTGTTCCATTCCCGAAAGATCAGAAACGTTTGCAGGACATCACGAGCTGCGAAGCTGCAAAGTCAAAACAGCGTCCGTTAAGCTACATTTCATCATAATGACAGTATGATTAAACAGGAATCATAGATTTTTCTTTTAACAATGATGGAGAACAATTACAATCTAATTGTAAGGTTACAAGTTAATATTTAAAAAAAATAAGAATTAAATGACTCAACAGAGATATGTTGGTGTGAGCTTTAGAAATAAAGGCGTATTTCTTTTATCAATTTCATGCCAGTTTGTACAGAAATATGACAGAATTGTGGTTTTATTTTGGAGCTCAGTAAGGCAGGGTTTAGGTCGAAGCTACTGGAGCAAACCTCTGACCACTTAAACGGTGATGTGTACTAAAGTGCAGTGAGTGTTCAACACAATGCTTAACAACAACCCACAAGAACAAACACACACACACACACACACACACACTCAACGGTGACAATGTACTGGAATTAACCACCACCCACATAATGCCTGCGAGATGCTGCGCTTTTTGACTGATGGATGGGGTAGAAGGGGTGCCATTACTTTGTACACTACAACAGCTGGGCTATAATAAGTAAATATAGTAGGTGGTTTTGCTAAACTGGTCATTGATTGTAGGTACAAGGCAGGTGTAGGTGTACGTGACCATTTATAAAGGAACGGAATAAGTATCAGATGGGCGGACATTTTTAAATTAACCTCTTTTTTAAAAATAACATTTTGCACACACACACACACACACACACACACTCCCCTTCATCTACATCTGAACCCAGTGTGAGATAAATGTGATTCACGGGTCTCCTGCACAGACGGTTGTGTCAGCGCCGTTCTGCTGATCCACACGGTTCTGGCAGAAAGGTCACTGTTTTCCTGCAGTCAGTAAAATCGACTCGAATGTCAATCTGGACTCTTTAAAAAAAAAAAAAAAAGTCCCACTGCGGGGACACTTAAAAGTTTTATGTAGGACTCTATTAAAGAGGTTTCTAAGTAGGACTCATTCAGGAAGCTAAGAAAACCTCACTATCCAAATAAGTCTTAAATTAAGGAAACACAGTTTTCTCTAAAGGCATTTTCACACTCGAGGCCACACCCAGGACCGATTCCGGGCTCGTTTGGGGGCGGGGCTTATAATCCCAGGTTTATTCCGAACCGTGGATCGACTGCGCAATTCCATACTTCAGTTTTTGTGCACGTTTCCTTTGTTAGCAACACTCAAGCCATGTTTATTTTGGACGTTGCATAGCACCATCAATGCAGGATTATCTGCAAACTACAAGCCATTGTCGTGTAAGAAACGTTTTATCTACGCAGGCTGGTACGAGATGTGCGATTTTTATGCGATTCTTTCAGAGCAAGAAAAAAAAGATGAGCTGATTACAGCATTCCAGTCGTGTGAATGTCAGGTTTGTGCATCAATCAGGCGTTTCGACCTCCTCTCGTGACTGTAACAACACTAACCTCTGCATTTCCAAACTTGAAACAGGAAGTAAAGTGACAAGTCGAGCCAATCACGTTGCTCTGTATGCAGCGCTGAGAGCGGACAGCTTCCACGCATGATGCGGACAGCACCACAGAGCGAACACCAGACCACCATTTTCCAAGAGGACCAGGGATTGATTCTCTGGATCATTCCCAGGATTAAAAAAAACAGCTTTCACACACCAAAGACCTGTTTCACCTTACAGCTTTTTGTAGCACTTTAGAGTATCAATCCCAACGCCAACACCATGTTTAGTCCTGTTTTCTTTTTATTGTTTATTCAAGCGCTGACTGTAATTCCAGGTTTCTCGGAGACGTACATCTGAAACAGCCGAGGGCTCAGGACTATTTTTGCGCCGTGTCATAATACTCGCTATTGTTACAGTGATTTGCAAACCAAGCCAGATGATCATGGGAGCTTAGAAGAGATACAACTGTGTTTATATTAGCGACAGAGTTCTTTCAGGGATGGACAGATCTCTCTCCCCTCTAACCCCAAGTCAAAAATATACAGCACGGCCATTATGCTGTCTTTAACTCGACCCCAAGTAGCTAAATATAAAGATGCGTCTGTTGCCTTTGGGGACTTCTGCTCCGCTGCTTCCATCAGTGATTAGCGTGACTCAGCGAACCTCAGGGTCTGTGAAGTAGCTGCTGTGATTTTCAGATCGTTTCTGCAAAAATGTTTCCTTAAGAGCGGTTTAATTGCATTGTTCCATATTTTGGATAAGTTGTCCTTAGATAAATCTTCAAGCCTAATCGTTTTGCAAGATCAGAAACAAATGAAGTGTCTTGAGAAACAGGGGGAGAAAATGCCTTCTCTTCCTTCTCTTCCTGTAGACGCTTTTCATGAGCGTTTCTCTTTCCCGTAGGTCGAGCTGGGAGCTTCCGGATCTCCGTGATGGCAAAATCCAAGCCATCAGCGACTCGGACGGTGTGAACTACCCCTGGTACGGCAATACCACGGAGACCTGCACCGTCGTGGGTCCTACCAAGAAAGACACCAAATTCACTGTCAGCATGAACGACAACTTCTACCCGAGCGTGACGTGGGGTGTCCCGGTGAGCGAGAGCAACGTGCCGATGCTCAGCAACATCTGGAGGGACCAGAGCTTCACCACATGGCTGGTGGCCATTAACCAGGCGTCAGGAGAGACGGTGGTGCTGCAGACGGTGCGCTGGCGCATGCGGCTGCACATCGAGGTGGATCCGGACAAACCGCTGGGGAAGCGAGCCAAGCTTCTGGAGCCCATCGCTCAGGAACAGCCGCAACTGCTGGGCAAAAACGAGCCGATCCCGCCCAACGCCATGGTCAAACCCAACGCCAACGACGCACAAGTCCTCATGTGGAGGCCCAGGACTGGAGATCCAGTGGTGGTCATCCCTCCTAAATACTGATTACAGTTTCTTATTTTATTTTTTTTTATGGAAATCAAACTAGAGGTCAATCTCGCTCCGGTGGAAACGTGAACGAGGAGCAGAGCAATGTTTCTTTTTACAAAATGGGTCGGGATCACTGTGCTAAATGAGGTCACTGCAAAAAAAAAAAGAAAAAAAAAAAAAGTGTGACAATAGCTTTTCAGTGTGTTTTGCATTGGAATATACCATTTGTATTTATTTATTCGGGTGCGTTTGGGTGGCGTTCACTAAAGGCGCAGTTTTTTTGCGCTAAGGAATGATATGTTTGGAGTTTTATACAACATAAGACATTGAATCCATGCTGCCTTAAGTTTACATCGCTTTTTACTGCAAAAAACAAAAAACCTTTCAGCCTTAAACAAACAACATGCAACGCAGTAAAGCCTCATCAATCCACGTCTCACGATCAGTGGTGTTCCCTGAAGGACTGTGTTCGTTTTATTATTGTTATTTTTTTTTTATAGTGTATTGCATACACCTCTTTTTAAAGCACAACGGGTTTATACGGATATGTTTCATGTTTCTTGGCTAGGAATAACTACAGGAGACAGTTTGGGTCAGTTTGGCTTGCTTTATTCTCTGTAGACTGAAAGGAAACTTTATCACAGCAATACAGAGCGAATTAGAGAACCAGTCCAAAATATCCTGGACGCCCTTCAAGTGCACAGATTCAGCCATCAAATCAGCCTCGTAACGAGAGCCCGCTTAGCCGCTTTCTGCTTCTGATCAAACTCCGAACGCCGCGTTCATCACGACGGAGCGAAACAAATGAATATGACATCACGCACACACGAAAACAAACAGAGAAAGAGCAGCGTTCTTAGCTTTTCCCGCTGTTGGCCATGTAGGGTTTATTTACGAGATATTGACTTGGCAGATTCTCACTTTAAAATGAGAATAAGATTACAGCATGCGCTGGATTGTTGCCGTACAACGAACCTCTCAAATAAGGAATAGAAAAAAAAATTCATTGAAAAACAAAAAAGCAAAACAAAAAAAAACACATAATAGTGCTGAATTTTTTGTCACACTGTCCAATCTGATCTAACTGCAAATATTTACAATTAAAATGACAAACCTACGAATGTTAAAAAACGACACAAAAGTGATGTTTTTAAAAAACACAAGAGTCGTTTTATTTACCTCTGCTGTGTGCAAACGACATTGACATGAACCCTCTCCGACACGGACGTCTGATCAATACGTTCATTAAAAATTGATCGCGCACGCTGACAGAAAGAAAACTGCTCTCCGTTAAACAAGCTGAAGGACACAATGACTTACACACACAGTAAGTGAGGGATAAAAGCCTCCGTGTTGCGCTGTTACAGGAAAATAATCAACGACAGAGTTTACAGAGCTGCTGCCACACTGAAGCTGATTACTTTCCCGTAACAGCAGTGTTTTATTTCTCTTATACCGCAGCAATTTTTCCGACGCTTACAATTTTGTTATTAAATGACGACACGTCATACTTTTTATCCGTTTCTAGTTACTAGTTACATGCTGTGGAATATCCATGAAACAAGTTAGGATGAAATCCTAATCTAATCCCAGATCTACTAATGACAGCTTGAAGGTGTACTTACAAAAATTTGAAATTTTTTCCCCCCTAATTAATTACGATAACATTTTTATTCACTTCTAAAAAAAAGAATGCTAGTTTTGTCCTAGAATGCTCCTTTAATTTTTTTTAAATGAGGAATAGTTTTTAGGATGCAAATTAAGACTAAAATTGATTTTTAAATACTGAATCTGTCATGAATTTATTCCTTTTTTTAAATTTTTTTATTTATTTAAATATGTAATTAAGACTAGGTGTAATCCTTGTGTGTAACTCCAGCTGGAGAAAACCTAAACCTAAACTGAATCCAAGAAGTCTAAAAAATTAAAAATTTAGTCCAAGAATGAACTTGCATTAATTTGCAATCTTTCTTTTCCTGATCTAAATCTAAATCTCTAAATCTCCTGATCATGTCAAAGGCATATGAATTTAAAATACCGCACTTCAGGGACGATAATTAAACAATATCCCCACGACCGGAAAAATCCCGTCATGTAGCTGCTGATGAACGGATTATAATGAAGAGATTATCTCTTGGTTAAAGAAGAGCTGGAAAGGGGTTAAAACAGAGCAAAGGGTTTTTTTTGGGGGTTTCTCCGGAAAGTTCCTCTGTTCAGATGAATTTTCAAGCCCACTTCTGTCCCTGTAATGATGATGAAACTCGAAACTTCCCTAGTGGTTATTTAAGGTCTGAAACTGAAGCTCGGACTTCATGAGCCTGAGCAACAGCAGAGATCTGCTGATGCGCTGATGAATTTGTTACACATGCAGTGGAAATAAAATCAAAGCTGTCTGTTAGACTTCGTAGGATGCTGCTTGTATCGAGATGATTTCAATTTTCACACGTTCCTCTTCATATAACGATGCCAAGTTTTTGAACTTTGAACTCCTTGAGTTCTGGACTGTGATTGGTCAGAAGGTGTTGATTAATTTTCTATAACAGCAGCTCTGACAATCACAGGTTTATATTACATTCTAATACGTCATCGTTTCTATAGTAACAGCGGCGGACTCGTCACGTTAACGGATTAAAAAGAGGAGACGTTTAAGGAAGGAGTCTCCAGTGTCAGTGGACGGAGGAGTGACAAGCTGCGTTTTTTTTTTGGTCTTATTAGCGTCAATAAAAGAGAAAGAAAAAGAGAGAGAAGCTGGTGAAGGGACGACTGTATATCAGAGCTATAAATGTAACAATTAATGGATAATAAGTATGAAGTATCATTCTTTAACAAATAAAAAAAAAAAACTGCTGTGGTGTAAGAGGAATAAAACACTATGATATTAATCATCGTGGATTATTTTCCTGTAACAGCACATCCCTGGTGTGTTTTATTCCTTCCTTAGCGTCCATAATAAAATATTTCATGTCGGTAAGAGTACCGTGAATAACAGCGTTACAGAAGCGCTCGTGTACGGATCTGTGCAGCTGCAGGGATTGTAAACTCCATCGCTGATACGGGATGCGTATGGAGCGTCGGCCGTATGCAGCTCACACAGTTATTCTGATGAAACTAGAGCAGAGAGAGAGAGAGAGAGAGAGAGAGAGAGAGAGAGACTCCACACTCGGGCAGCATCTTAATTCCAGCAGAGAGAAACGAAGCGATGTTCAGCGATGCTGCAGAGGAAAGACTTTAAAACCTGTTCTACATCCTAAACCTAAATGGTAAAGCGAGCATCACGCTGAACTCTGTCTCTCTCTCTCTCTCTCTCTCTTTTAAACAATTATTACTTGCGGGATAAAATACAGATCTAACATTTAGTGTTCATTTTCTGTTACGTGATTTAAACAAACAGCGGTGTCACAGTGTGACGTGTGAAAGCGGAGACGTGCTTCCCTTCTCTGAGAGATGAAATCCCACAGCTTCCCGAGATCTTTATCTTTTAGTAAAGTCTTTTTTTTTTATGTCTCCAGTAGTTAAAAATTCAAAATAGACTCATGATAGTCTTCACACACACACACACACACACACACACACACACACACCACAAAATTAATTCTTTTATAAATTACACTTTGCCAAGAGGCTGTGAGGCACGCGCTGCAAAAAAGACAATGTACAAGTGAAAATATCTTGAATAGAGTGAGACTTTAGTATTTATCCATTATAATATTACAAAAAAAGCAAAATAAAATATTATTAAACTTATTTCTAGACTTTTTTTTTTTTTTTTTTAAACTAATGTCATGCTTGAAGTACTACTGGCTGATCATTTGTTCTCATTTGAAGCGTCAATTTCTAGAAAGAAGCTAAATGATCTGCCAATAAAGTTAGAAAATCTAAAGCCTTTTTATATGTAAAAGCGTCTAAAACAGCCTTATGATCTCATATTTAATTTATAATAATCTTATCATAAGAAATAAAATATAAATAAATTCGTCCATATTAACAATATTTTGACTTATACATCATTTTTTGCAGTGTGAATAAATACAGAGCTACTAATATGTAATATTTTATATTTTCAGCCCTGTTTCTGTCAGTGGAAAATATTTAAAGACATTTAAAAAGATCTTTAAGATCTAAGTATATTATTAGTTTAAAAAGATATAGTTTAAAAGTGTTAAAGTGTTAAAAATAATGGCTTTCAGAGAGCATTTTTTTTATCAGTATTTCTGAACATATATATGTTTATTTAATAAACAGTATAATGCACATTACAAAATTAAAAAACTTCTGACTGACACAAACCAGCCAATTTATTTTCATTACAGGATGTAGTATTAATTTTAATATTTAATTAAAATTCAGGATGTACAGAATTTTAATATTAAATCACTTAAATTTTTAAAGGTGAAACTGAGCTGATCTGATTACAGGATTTTTTACCATCAGATCTCACCTACTTCCTTTCTGACAGATAAACAGGACGGACTTCCTGTCTAAAGCGTCTTCAGTGCTTTCTCTCGGAGGTGTGTGTGTGTGTGTGTGTGTGTGTGTGAGAGAGAGAGATGTATTTAGTGACGCTGGAATGGAGATGAAGAGCTGCTCAGCAGTTTACACAACTGACTATATTCTGATAACTCTGATTTGTTTTTAAATAAAAAAATGAAAGAAAAAAAAATCTATATTACACCCGAAGTTTTTGTTGTTGTTGTTGTTTTTAGCAGCTCTGCCATCGAACAATGATACTTGAAACCAGACGATGTTACTGATGAATTAGTCAAACTGACGATGCACAATGTGAACAATTTGTACTGAAATAAAAATAAAAAAAATAAAGATCTCAGTGTACATGTGGTTCTCTTGTTTATTAAATAAAATAAAGAAAGAAACATGTGTAAGTATCACATGTGGAAATAAACGAATCATGAAAAAATCACATGGGGAAATAAATTAATCATGTGTAAGTATCACATGTGGAAAACGAATCATGAAAGAATCACATGGGGAAATAAATGAATCATGTGTAAGTATCATGTGGAAATACACGAATCATGTGTATCACGTGGAAATACACGAATCATGTGTAAGAATCACAAGTGGAAATAAATGAATCATGTGTAAGTATCACATGGAAATAAATGAATCATGTGTAAGAATCACATGTGGAAATACACGAATCGTGTAAGAATCACGTGGAAATAAATGAATCATGTGTAAGAATCACATGTGGAAATACACGAATCATGTGTAAGAATCACAAGTGGAAATAAATGAATCATGTGTAAGTATCACATGGAAATACACGAATCATGTGTAAGAATCACGTGGAAATACACGAATCATGTGTAAGAATCACATGTGGAAATAAATGAATCATGTGTAAGAATCACATGTGGAAATAAATGAATCATGT